>CM051458.1:66197395-66235929 GCA_028274465.1 Plantago ovata | reverse complement strand
CTCCCAAAAAACCCGAAAAACGCGATTTTACATTTAAATCTTCATAACTTCTTCATTTCTTGACCAAATTTAGTGTTCTTTAGCTTAAATCGAAGCCTATTACATGATCTTTCATCCCATCTGATCAGATTTCATCCTAATGCGTTAACTTTTCAGATCTGAGGTATCATCCTTAGAACCCTAATTTTCGAATTTGGGGGTTTGCTAATTTGAGCTTCAATTATGCTTATTGATGCATGGGTATGTTGTTTGTATGATTAGACATGTTTTTTACTATCAACTACATGCTCAATTTTGCTTGGATTGTTGATTTGGGTATTTTGCTACTAGATGATATATCTTGTTCTACAATATGTCTTTATCTTTGATTTCTTGCATATGATTGTGTTTATTAATGTAATGTTGGTGGATTTGACAATAGAATGCTTAATAGTTGAGTATGAGGATTTATGATGGTTGAATTTTTCGCTGCTATGGTATGAATTGAGCCTTGTTATCAAGGATATTGGTTGTCTAGTAAGAGCATGATGTGATGTATTGCATGTAGTAGTTACATTGGTATGTTGCATGATGAAGAAGCTAGGCTAGACATTACGGTTTGGGGAGCTCGATTGTTGATTTTATCACTTGTGTGTTTCGCTTTTACACTAGTATGTATTTGAGACAGTTTTGTGTCATACGAGGTGCTAACCGCTGTTTGTAGGTACCATACCAAGGGAAAGGAGCATTCCCGTATGATTGCTGTGAAGAACCATGTTAAGGAAGGTGACCTCGCTAGATGTGCGTTCGAGCCAAGGGGTTTTGCAACAACGTCGTGGATTATCCAAGAGGAGGAGCTAGAGTACACCTGGAGTAAGGACTCCTATGCCTATTCATGCACCACCGAAGGGACAGCAACCATTATTACATCATCACTCCATCACAAGGACTGCAGAGTTCGAGTGAACAGGAAGGCACCGGGACATTCTCGCCGCGACGGATTCAATCTTGAGTTCGCAGTTGCTAGAAGGTTCCAAAGCACTAGCTTGGTTCCAAAACATAATGACATGGGTGCCCAGCACCTTGTTGGGGTGACCCTTGCCTGCCTCTAAAGTGAGCATCATATAAACATCGGTCGGATCCACCGTAGAGAATGTGGTCGAAATTGGAGAAAAAGGTAGAAGACTTCTGAGTATCCGAGCAGCTTACTGAAACCTTCTCGTGGTGTAAAACGTTGGAGGGGGAGGTTCTGATACCACTGCCCTTTCCCCTTCAACAGTTCACATCCTATTGGAGGGCTTCAAGATGGAGGATTCCATAACAGCGGCGGCTAATCATGAGAATTCTACCTGCCACTACGACTCTACTAGTGAGGATGTGCGTGACAGTAGTGACAATGAAGGCCATACGGGCAATGATGATACTAACGGAGGAGTTGTTCCTATCCGGCCCATAATTGAAACTACCACGCCTACCAGAAGACCTGATGACACCCTATAAAGCTCCCAGAGGAGGCCCAATAAATCACAAGCAGCATACTCAGCCGACCGAGGCCAAACCATGGGGTAACATCTAGTATCACATCTTATTTCCTCATTTTCTTACTGCTAGGGACTAGCGTTAAATTCATGAGGGGGGATGGGATTTAAGTGATCTGATGTTGTTAGTTTGGAGCTTGGTATTGGTAGGATGAGTATAGTACCTCGCATGCTTATCCGTTTGCATTTGCATTTGCACGTTTACCGCTTTCTTAGATTTTAGGTTGCATTTTCACTACATTCATCCTAGGATAGTTTTGCATGTTTTATATGGAGTTTATTGCCGAATTTTTTGAACTTTTTTATTGGGTAGATCAACCAACTATGCCATTAATCGTATGCTTCATCTCTATGAATTTGTTTGAGGTTTTTCTCGCTTGGCTTGTCACATTTATGTATTGCACTTAGTTAAGCTTGGTAGTCTCGACATCACTTAGTGGTGTTTTCTCTACTGCGGTTCACGAAGGCCTTTATAATAGGATGATTCATGTTAGGGTCTTATGGTTGTTTCCCCGAGTAATTATGTACCTAAGAGGCAACAAGTCTTCACCATGCTTTGAGATTGCTAAATGCCTAGGAACGAGGTAGTGTGAGGTTGTGTGATCCTTTGTTTATAACCTATTCTTCCGAATAGGTTTTGGGAGGGGGTTACACCATCATAGACTTGTTTCTGTTTTCATTTTCGTATCGTGAGTTTATTTTTCCTTTTCTGTGAATTTTGTACTCTAACCTATTCTTTCGAATAGGTTTGGGGAAGTCATGTGAGTCATTTTTGTTTCTCTTTTTGTTATGCTACTGCTGGCTAGAAAAATCGAAAAAAAAAAGAAAGAAAAATTCCAGAAAAAAAAAAGAGAAAAAGAAAAAAGAAAAAAGAATCTGGAAAGAAAAAAAGAAAAAAAGAAAAGACCCCAAAAAAGCAAAGAAGGGTCCAAAAAAGAAAGCCAAATAGCAGTTTAGCATAGTGTTAAGTCTTTTCCATTTTTGTAATGTTCGTAATCGTGTTTTTATCTTTTATCTTTTTTGTCTTGAGAGTCATCTGTTCTAGACCACCCTCGTCCTGCCATTCAGGAAGTGGTGAATAGCTTAAGACTTTACTTGAGAGATGAGTAGAATAGGGGAGTGTTATCTTTTATAGGGAACCCTCCTTTGTTTGATGAGAGCCAGTACTGGTTCGACCTCTTTTGAGGGAAAGTCTTAAACTTGGTGACAGCAGTATCTCCTCAGTTTCATAGGCACGGGACAACCCTTCGTATCTTAACATGTTTCATTACGTCGTCACTAACTAGGTCCAAGTAGAGAATGTTACAAGAGACTATCTTGTTTTAACATAAGTGCTTATGTGGATGTGTATGAGTCAATCGAGGCATTCTTCAACCTATATTCATGCTTTGATTTATATGGTTTTTGTTCATATGTTTATTTGATAGATTCAGTAGATTAGTTCATTTTATTTGGCATGAGACTCCATTTTGTGTCTTGCATGATTTTTATATTAGAGTCTAGCTTAGTTGCTTGAGGACAAGCAAAGGTTCGGTTTGGGGAGTTTGATGAATGTGTATTTTACACTTTCATTCGAGTCTTTTTCACCTATTTTAGCTATCCTCTATGTTAATTTAGCTATATTTTAATGTATTTTATTAGAATAGTGTCACGTTTCCCTTTAGATTTTATTTTACAGGTTTTGGTTGAAATTCGAAGATTTCCGGGCAATTATATTGAAGTTGACAAGGAATTGGTGTTCCAGAAGCCTATTTGGAGAATCTGAAGGTTTCCGGATAGGATTTGAAGTCTAGGGGCCGAATCTGGAGGTTAGAAGGCTACTAGAAGTCAGAAACCGAGTCCGAAAAGGGGAAGAAATCCAAAAACGCGGAATTCCGCGAAAAACCCGCCGGGCGAACCGCCGCACAGCCGGGGCGAACCGCCGGGCGTGTGGGGCGAACCGCCCCGTGGTATTTCGGGACCAATATATAGTTGCTCAGTTTTCTCCGAAAATCATATCTTTCCAAACCTACTTTCTCACCTCTCTCTATAGTTTTAGGTAGGAACTTCCCGGGCCCTGTCCTGGGAGTTCTGTAGCATAGGGGATACTTTTTCATAGCAGGTTGGAGCTCGTAGGATCGCAATTCTTCGGAGATTGACAACCTTCGATAACTTGTATCTTACAGTTTAATCTACTTATTTTATATATCTTTCAATATGTTTTCTTCTATGATTTCTGTTGATTGCATGCCTATTATGAGTAGCTAAACTTATCGTTGGTGGTAGTATGTGAATTCTTAGCGAAGGGAAGATAATCATGCTAATGGCTATATCGCGCATGATTACGGAACACATTAGGACAATAGTTATTGACTTGTCAGACCAATTATCTTCGTAGTGCTTAATATTTGCAACAGGACACTAGATTGATTCAAAGATCTCTATGCAAGACCGAGGAATTTATGCATGATTATCGACCCGTTATGTTAAGAAGGACCATACTATCACCAATCTCCATTATCTGCTAGAAACCCCCTTTTTCTATCTGTCTGCTGTTTTATATTCTCTTGTTAAATAGATAAAGCTAGTTATAGTCCTGAGAGAACGACACTCGAGTCATTCTACTACTACACTACGGTTTTCGTTGTAGTTGTGGATTGCCTTTGGCTAATTACAAATTTATTTGCTTGAATTCGGAGCACGACATCCGCGTTCATCACTGCGCCTTAGCATTCGGAGGCTCCTCATTAACAACACCCTCCATAAACTCTTGACCCGCAGCATTACGGACCATCTCTTCCATCCGGTCCCCTGTGGAATCATCATGAGTAGAGGCACTTGTTGGAGTTCTACTCTCCTAAAATTGCTGCTTCATTTTTCTACGCTTCCCCGACAAGTGTGTATAATCCCCCAACGTACGAAATGCCTCACCATGATGATTCCACACCTCATATTTAGCCACAAAACCATTACGCTTCAAATGGTATACAACCATTGTAGAGGGTAAGAACTTATTGTTCCTACATTTCTTATGGTTGGTTGCAAGGACACTTCATCATCCCACTGCTCAAACACTCAGGTTTTGACAATGCAAATTCGACAAATGCATTGACCCCTTCTACAAACGTAGGCTAAATGTTGGTCCCTTTAAACAACAAGAAAAGACTAGAGGGGGGGGTGAATAGTCTTTTGAAACTTTCGTCGTTTAAAACTTTCTCAGCAAGTACTTATTACTTTTCAGTAATGAGTTTGCTGATACTTAACTTTCTCAGCAAGCGTAAGTTACTTTACAGTAGCTTGGTTTGCTGATACTTAAAATCAGAGAGTGGAAGTCTTTGATACAATAAGTGCTCTTTCAGTAAGTAAAGGTTTCAGCAAGTGAAGTGAGTGACTGTGTACAGACAGATATGATTTGCTGAAAGCTAAATACAGTAAGTAAATCACACAAACACTTTTATAGTGGTATCTGAGAGTGGCGTAATCTCTCAACTAATCCACTTCGTCCTTTCTAGGACTGAATCCACTAAGATATGATTGAGGTTCCTTACAATCTCCTATCTAAAGCGATTCAACAGAAACCAAAGCACACTTGCTTTGTCTCCAACCTAAACTAGAGAACTCAAACTTGTTCTCCACCAAACTTGGTACTTTTAATCAGCAAAACTATGCTCGATTAAGTTCCCCCTGAATATCACGCCTGAAAGGGTGTATTTTCAGTTAGAGAGTTTTGGGGTGAGATGACTTAATTATAACTTATTCAGTTACAACAAGTAATCTAAGAAACACAACTTGGAATACTTTGCAGTAAACAAGTTTGATTGTTTCAGGTGTCAAGACTTGTTCTTGTTTGAAAGAAAGAACACTTAACTAATTTCTTAGCCAAGTTTGTTCTACTTCTTCACAAGTAGCTTTTTCAAGCTTTAAGTCTTGGAACGGATCAATGGCAGTAAGAGTGTTTGAAGGTTTGTGAGTTTTAAGCACAAGTGAGAGTATGATCACGTTGTTGACACACTTCAACTCTTTGCCGGATGACCTCTATTTATAGTGTAAGTAAGGAGCCGTTTGAATTTCAAATCCTAAGGCTTTTGTTCCTTAACATGTCACTATCTTGCTTTTGTACTTTCAACAACGTCTTTGTTTGTCTTCTAGTCTTCATGTCCTTCGTGTGTAAGCTTTTGCATTAAATGCACATTTGAATAGAATTCAAACAGTAACATTGGAGCGAAAATTCACGTACATTCAGCAAGAGGTCACATATGTTCCATCAGCAAGTGGTTAGTCTCAGTTTCAGCAAGCACAACCTACTCTGTCTTTCAGATTTTCACTTATGCAATGCTGTTGCTGAATTTTCCACTTTCTGAGCAACACGTGCCTTTGTAGATACCAGTCTTCAGCAATCTTCTAGTCTTCAGATATTCAATTTCTTCAAGTTTTCAGATCTTTAAAAGTCTTCAAGATTCTGAGCGGTTTCTATTTGCTTCAATAATTTGTTTGTAATAAACAAAGTATATCTTCACCAAATGCTTCAATAGGTTATTTTCTTTTCAGAAAATAAGATACATCATAAGCTTCAGCATCAATAAGTTATTTTCTTTTCAGAAAATAAAATACATCATACGCAAAAGAAATAATTTATCTAGCACCTAATCTAAGTCTTCAGCAAACGTTCCTCTTTTACAATGTCCTTAAAATTCTAAATTCCTATGGACCTTAAGAGTACTAGTTACTGGACTTTCCTTAATTTAGCATGGTTAATTGCTCATCAAAATTACACATTTCCTAACTAATTTTCCCCTTCTTGATGTTAGCAATCCATGGCTAAATTAATTGTTACCCTTTTAGAGGTTTCTGATGTTGAATAAATCAGTTGATTAATGCAAGCATACTTGAATATTTAAACAGTAAGCATAAGTAAATTGCATAATCAAAAACCAATAAGAGTCAAAAGTTTCATTGCTGATAGTTATCTTTCAGAAGTTTATATGAAATAGCATAGATAACATAAACAGAATCAGCAAGCAAAAACTTTAACAAAAACTATTGCAGGGACTTAAGTTCTTTCAGAAGATTTTCTCAAAATCTCTCTTACACTCTTCTCAGCAAGTGCAATAAATTCAACACAGTCCTTTTCGTAGTTTTCCAGAAGCCTACGGACTTATAGTTGAAGAATTCTTGCGTTTTTGCAGGCAGTATGATGATGCTTTTCAGCATTCATTTCCATGTAATTAATTACCCACAAATGCATGCCCCAATTGCTGGCATGGAGAAGCTGTGTATCTGAAATGCTTTTCGGATGAATCTTTCTTAGCCAGAGAAGATCTTCTTCTTGATCCTTAGCAGTGAGATAGAAGTACTCATAAGGAATCATCCAAGTTTCTTCTTAGGTTTCTTTGTTACCGAGTCAGAGTAGTAAGCAATGCCAGGTGGTTTGATCAGATTTGGTTCTTGTTTGTATGTCTTACCAATGGCAATTCTTCTTACATGGACCTCAAGATTCAACCATTTCCCAGCGATATTTCTTGGGAGGGATTCTTCCCTTTGCTTTCTTTGGACCTTGAGTTCAATCCATTTGGACATTTGATTCAATATGGCTGTAGGAAAGAACTCATTTACCAGCAAGTCTTCCAGCTTTAAAATCCAGCAACCATGAATGTTTCTGATTACATTCTGAGTGGTTTCCTCATTGTTGGTCTTTGTGTATTCAATGCCGGAGCCAATAGCAATGCTGGCCAGCCTTTTCTCTTCCTGTCTTTGCCTTCTTCTTGTTTTAGCATTGTCTTGATCTCTTGCTGAAGAGTCAGACGAGAAATGCTTTGAATGGCCAGACGGAGTCACGGCTGTTAAGGGTCTAGCTCTTATGGCTTGAGCTATTGTTTGATTGTCATCATCTTCATCATCTTCATTCAGATTGTGATGACTTTCAGTATGACAAAAATCTTGAGTTTCAGCAGCGGTTTTTCTCTTTTTGTTACTTGCTGAATTCAACTCAGATTCTGCTTGTCTTTTAGAACTTTGCTCTTTTTCAGCAAGAGGTTCTATTTGTAGTGGCACATCAACAGCAGGAGTAGGAGGGGTTTGGTTTCTTTTTCTAGTATTCTTCTTTTCCCCCTTAGACATGGATTGCAACATCGGAGTGATGTGCAGAGAATAAAACTCATTGCAATTTTCAGCAAGAGTGTTTAAACTGTTATACTTCATGATGATTTGTTGTTGGTCAGATGTCATTGTTGACAACTCTCTTTGAATATTCATCATGTTCTCTTCATGTCTTTTCTCTGTTGCGGCCTTCTCATCAATGTAAGTCTGAGCCTTTACGAGAGCATTCTTTGCAAGCCTGAGCGCTTGACTTACATCTTCTTCATAGCTATTGTGATAAAGACTGATGTCTTTCTGAGCTATTGTCAAAGTTGTAGTGCGTCTCAGCACTGTAGCCAATATCTTTCCAATGTCAAGTGGGCTCTCAGCAAGCAATGCCTCATCTTCAGCTTTGTAGGCATCATGGACTTGTTTTAGTGCTAGAATTCTGGGAGTAAACTCCTCAACTCTTGGGAACGGAACTAAATGTGGAGTCAAGGAATGAACTTTTAGTTTGGAAGCAAACTGATCATCTTGTAATAGCAGTTCGGCTCTTAATGAATCTCCTTTATCAGTGATGTAATCCGGAGGAGGAATCTGAACAACTTTTGGGTCTCGCTTTGATTGTTCATCGTCATGATCTGACAAGTCGTCATCATCCTCAGATTCATCAAGTTGAGCAACTTTTGAACCTTTATCAGTAGCTTCACTTCCTCTTTGTTGAGTGGTTGCTGATGGCAACGCTTCAGACTCAACAAGTGCAGTTTCACCAGTAGTTAGTTGTTTCAATTGAGTTTGTGGCTCAATTACTGGAGTTTCGCCAGTAGTTAGTTTTAATTGAGTTTGTGGCTCAATTACTGGAGTTTTGCCAGTAGTTAGTTTTAATGAGTTGTGGCTCAATTACTGGAGTTTCGCCAGTAGTAAGTGGAAGGGATGGAACTTCCTTTGATCTTGGTCTTGAAGATTCACCAATTTCTAGATCCTGCGTATGCCTTGCATGGATCAAGAGACTGTTTTGTAAAGCGCGTTGGTAATCTTCATCTTGTTCATCCTCATCATCAAAGTTTCTTCAGTAACCTTGGCATCAGAAACTGGACTTTTGCCATTTTTCAAGGCAGCCCTTTTTCTGGCGTATTCTTCTTCAGTATCAGCACCTTGCACAGGTGCTTGATTTTCAGCATCAGCAGGAGGAGGTTGAGATTCTTGCTGAGATTGTTGTTGTTCAGCTTGCTGATTGTCAGATTGAGTATTGTCAGCAACTGTTAACTTCAATCCACCAGCATCAGGACTTGGACCTTGATTATCATCATCGTCGTCTTTCTTGTCCTTAGAATCTTTCCCTTCATCATCACTGGGATCAGTGGGAATGTTCTCATCTTCTTCTTCTTCTTCATCATCTGTTAGAATGACTAGCTCCACGTGCTTATACAAAGCAACACTTGTCACTTCCTCTTCCTCAGTTAATTTGTGGGGATCAGCCACCACAGGTACAAAAAGACCTTTGAGCATCACAGCTTGTTCAGCTGGAGAGGCACTCTTAAATTTGGCCTTCGTATTCTCTCTGATTTGAGCAATCAGATTGGAGCTCATTTGCTGAGAATATGTCATTTCTTCAGGAAGGATGGAGTGGACAAATGTTTCGAGCTTTAACAGAGAAGATCTCTTTTTCTCGTTTGAGAGATGAAGGTGAAGATCTGAGAAATCCATTCTCCTGTACCTTTGCCAGTTGCTGACGAACTTAGCAACTCTTGACAAAGTTGTCCTTTTGAAGTTCAAGTATAGTTCTTCAGAACTTACTTGCTGATCTTCAGTGATGAGCACCACTTCAGTGGTCTCCTTTTGAGCCTGAAAAAGAATTTTATTTAGATCAGAATTGGTTTGGAGAATTGTTTTAGAGTTTATATCTGAAACATGATTTACCTGCTGAGAGTCAGCAAGCTCATGTAGTACAATTTCCATTCCATGAGGAGCTTGAGTAGCATCCTCCATTTGTTCATCCTGAAATATATTAAAGTTAGACACAAGCACTAAGCTGTCAAGCTTAGTTTTTATACCAAAATTATTAACTACCTGCTGAGCAGGGAGTGTTGGTTCTGGTGCAGAGGCTTCAGCAACCATCTGACTTGCATCTTGAGAAGTCTGTAGAGAAAGGATAATTTTAGCAAAAGAACAATTTTCAGAATTTGAAGTTTTACTGATGGTTGAATTAATACCTGCTGAGGAAGGACAGGTTGTGGCTCAGTCCTCTCAGCATTAACAGTTTCTTCAGCTTCTTGGACTGTTTCTTCAGCAGACTTCTGGTTTTGCTCTATCTGAGAAAGCTGTGCGGTTTCAGCAATCTCCCTTGTCTCTGAAATGACAAGTTGAGCAGAAGCATCTTGACCTTTGAGCTCACTGCTTGTCATGAAGAGATCAATTGACTTATTGGATGATTCTTCAATCTCCAACTCCATTTGTTTGCTTAAATATTCCAGTACAAGCTGGACTTTGTCAATTGATGTCTTGGGTGAACTTGGGCCAGTATTCTCAGCATCATGAGATGCGTCTTTGAATAATGCTTCTTGAGTTTCAGCAACTTCAGGAATTGGAACCATTGCTATTTCAGCAACTGGTCCTTCAGCAAGCGTTGTTTCAGCAACTTGATGAATTGCTTGTTCAGCAACCATCTTTTCAGCAACATCAGCAAGTGCAGCTTTTTGCAGATCAGCAGCAATGTCGCTTACTGGTTCCATGGTTGGATCATCTAAGTTATCTACATTGTAGATATCGGGGACTTGGGCAGGAATTTCATTTCCACTTCCTTGTGTTCTATTCTCAGTAGAGTTATCAACATTGAGTTGATTATTGAAGGCTTCCGCAAACACTTCAACATTGCTGACATAGGTTTCAGTAATCACGTCAGCAACATCTACTGGCAAATGCGTTTCAGCATTTGTCTGGGAATTGACTGAGGAGTCTTGGACATCAGGGACTGACTGGCGAGCCATTGTTTTCTTTCTTTTGTTGCTTGTCCGTTTCCTCTTAGGTACGGGGTTTGCTGATGACGCTGCAGTCTGAGTGTCATCATCAGCTTTCCTCTTTTTCTTGTTAGATTTCTCCAGTTTCCCAGAGTCATCTATAATTGATTTTTCAGCAACAGGTGTTGTACACGTACCTTGTTGAGTTTCTACAGCAGTTTCATTTGTGTTACCACTACCAACAGCAGTTTCATCTCTAAGTTGCTGAGTGGTAACATCTGCAGCTGTTGTATACCTTTCTTGCTGGCTTGTGCTGACAACATTTGCAGTTGTTGTCTTCTTAGTTTACTTTCCAGCAATCTTAGGTACATTCTGCTTGTAGAAAGATCTTCCCACATTGCACACAAATTTCTTGATTGGCAATGGGTTTCTTAGCTGAATCCTGAAATGTTCAAGGATATAGCATATCTTGATTCCATACATAACTGGAAAGGAAGGTGAGACCTTGTTGTCTTCTACCTTTACCTTAAACTTAGTGACACAATCAACAAGCCTGTTGAAAATGTACTTAGCCCAGTTAAGTTCTGTTTTATTTTCATGGATATGCATCAGCAATGGCCATCTTCTCAGGCCTACTTGGTCAATTCCTTCAACTTGGGAGTCAAGAACTTTTATCAGTAGCAGAGCTACTAGACCAAGTGAATGGCAGAGATGCTTTCTCTTAACGTGCTTTGTCCAAGTCACGGGAGCTATCTCGCCTTTCTTCATTTTCTCATTTCTAACATCACTGTAGAAAGCTTCAATTTCTTCGTCAGTGGCAGTGACGTCATCTTCAGTTCCAGTGGTTGGAATCTGAAATATCTCCGCTAAATCAGTCCATTTCAGGACGATTTGCGTGTTCTGAACATAAGTAAGGATCACTTTTTCAGTGACTCCATTACTGTCTGTAAGGGATTGGATTTCTGCATTGTTGTAGAATTCCATTGTATCAATCATGCTCACTTGCTTAGTGCGAGCAGAGATAAAGTTCATGAGGCCTTGCTGCTTGATAAACTCAAGCGCCTCTTCATTTTGGTCATCGAGTTCTTGTTCATAAAAGTACCTAATGTACTTTTCTTTTGCAAACCCTCCCCATTGCATCAACATCTCACACTTTGCAGTGTCAAGATATGACGGAGGCATAGGTTTTTCTGTGATTCGGTCGTTTTCAACACAACTTTCGTTGTGTTTGTGGCCGGAGTAGTCACCGGAGCTGTTAGTGTTGAAATATGTCCAGTCCGCATGTACGAACGGGAGCGGTCTAAGAGCGCTACAAAGCATCATAGGCCGTCCCTCAAGGGGCACGACCACACCCAAGTATGTCACTAAGGTGTGGACCGACCAACATAGGGTCCGACCGTCACTGGGAGGACAACCCTCAAAATAAGCTCATCACAAGGACAAAGCTGCCAGTGAGCTCGAGGAGCATCTCTAGGGCTCGAGGAGGCCTTACGTCAAGGTAACACTCCTTGAGAGAAACTGAGCAGGACACTACTCGCACCTTCCACGTGCAAGGAGGGCTCGAGGACCGTGAGCGACCAGCCATGGTTGCTCCCTTGGGCCAAGGCCCACGGACCTCCTTAATGGGCCTGGGCTGAGGAAGGCCTCAATCCTAGCCGTACACGTGTCGCGATCCTACACGACCGGAAGGTGAAAGGCCACAAGTATATAAAGGCCTCATTTACTCCTCAACAGTAAGCATTAATAACACCTCTCAACCATCACATTTACTACTCGTACTAGGGAAGCCTCACAACTCCCTACTCGTAAAGTCGTCTCCTCGGTCTGATACCTTACAGACCGGGCAAGAGACACTAACCCCCCCCCCCCCTCTAGTCTATTTCAGGTACGAGGAAGCTACAAGAAGGCTCACTTCCTATCTTAGAGGAACACTACAAGAAGAAGAACTAGAATGACTTAGATTAGCGACTTATTACGAACTTAGAAAGAAACACGAATTACCCTTCAACATTTGGCGCCGTCTGTGGGAAACGACACGAAAGGTCATTCCTTGCCCTACTGGTCGAGCCATCACCCTCCTCGTGACCCTTCACGAATATGCCTCCCAGAAGAAGCAACCGTCTTGCTAACGCACCACCCAGGAACCCTCCTCGACCTAGAGGCCGTCCCTCTAGTAACGGTCGCGGAGGAGGAACGGAGGGTGCTCCGAGGGAACCAAGAAACAACAATGTTGCAAGGAATCGGGATTACACGGAGGGGGCATTTACTAATGTCACCAACTCCCAAAATGAAAGATCGGGAGAAAACAACCCGCAAGGAATCCCGGTAGGAAATGCCTATGGAGCGTTGAGAGTCCCGAACAACGCCGAGCCTAGGGGGCAGCCTCCTCCAGTGGCGATCAACCAACCTCTCGCAGCAGTGAACCCTCCTCAACCGGCCGCATTGACCTTCACCCTTCCTGATGGACGTGTAGTCCGACCATCAGACTTCGGGATGGGTGAAGCTCAATACGGTCTATTCCTTCTTACTCTACAAGGATACGTCGGGGGTAATGAGGCTGTTAGGGTTAATGCTGAGATACAAGCGTAGGGAGCACAACCAGCGCCGGTGCAAGAGCAACCTCCTGACACCCTGGTCGCTCCTTGTCAATCCCAAGGAAGAGCACCAGTTGCACAAGATGAAGCACATTCGAGAGCCAACACAAGGCCGATCCAATCTCGACTTGGACCATCAAGAATTCAATCGAGGTTAGGACCCCAAGGTGCCCCCGATGACTTGAGAGACCTGATTGATAGAATAATTCGGGCATCATTACAGAATGTAGCTCAACAAGAAAATAGAGCTCAGGTGGTCGCTACACCACCCGCTCTCCCCAATCAAGTTACCCCAACCATGTAACTCCTCAAAACCAACAAGAAGCAGTGGAGGAGAATCAAGCATTGAGAACAGTAGTTGAGGTAACCCCCCTGATCGACCCGATCACGTGGAGGAGGCTCACTCTGGAGGAACTCAACGCGAGGAAATCCGCACTGGATGCTCAGATAGAGACTCTACGAGGAACTGTCCAAGAGAAAGAGCAAGACCAAGATCCGAGCCCTTTGTGCGATGAGATTAGAAGCCACCAGGCCAAAATCGAAAGAGGGTTCCCCACCTTCGAAAGCTATGATGGAACAAGTTGTCCAAAGTACTACTTCGTAAGATTTGGCACTAAAATGGACGCTTACGTTCATGATTCAAGGACCAAAGCACTCCTCTTCCCGGCTAACCTCTCCGGAGAAGCCATGAAGTGGTGGTCGCGCCTCCCTCACCGATCCATCAAGTCATATAGGGATCTCTGTAAGGAGTTCTCTAAGCGTTTCGAGAAGGTGATGAACGCCAAGAGACGGGTGAGGTACCTGGCCGAAATTGTTCAGAAAAACAACGAAGACTTGAGGGACTTCATCAATCGCTTTCATGAAGCAGCCCTCCAAGTCGAAGATCACTCGATCAATGAGAGGAAAGAATATTTGTATGGTAACACTACCAACATCAAATTCCAATATGTACTCTCAGCATCGTGTGTGGAGAATGAAGCACAACTTGCCAAAGTTTGCAAGGATTTCCTCGAGGCTGAGGAATTCCGAAAAACTATCACCGTGAGAACCAATCTTCCCAAGGAAAAAGGGAAAGAAAAAGAAAAAGAGAAGGAGTACCCTCCTCGCCCCCAAAATCCCGGGAAGCAAAGGAAAGATCAAAAATTCGGGTTGATCAAGGAGGGCAACTCTAGAAATGATTTCAGAGACAAGAGGTCTCCTCCTAGAAGGTCACCGCCAAGACGATATAGCAACTACACAAACTTAAATAGGCCAAGATCCGACATCTTGAACTATATAGTCTCGAGGAAGCTAGACGTCTCTTGGCCACCCCCGATTAAGGAAAATCAAAGGAACAAGAGCTCGGAAAAATTTTGCAAGTTTCACAAGGGGAAAGGGCACACCTCCGATGAGTGTGTCGAGCTCAAGAACGAAATTGAGAGGATGATACGCAACGGTCAATTGGTTAGCTACATCCGGAAGGAGGAACCTCTGGCACTCCTGCCTCCACCGCCTCGAAGTGCGAGCGAGCACCCTTACCAAGGAAACCCTCAGGACGATGACATTCATAATTACAACAATTATGAGAACCGCCCCGTGAATGGAAGCATCCACACTCTCACAATTGCGGGAGGACCCGCAGGGGGCGACTCTCGTAATCAGAGGGAGATTACGGCGGACAACCTTAGGGTCCGAGATGTGAAGTATGCTCAAGCCGCACGACCGGGAACCAATGTTATCTCTTTCGATGATAGCGAGATACCTCTGAAGCATGCCGGAGGAGGGAACATCTATGACCCGTGCGTCCCACTTGTAGTTTCCTTGGATGTTCAATCATACAAGTTAGGAAGGATCCTCGTCGACACCGGGTGCTCGGCAAACTTGATTTTCACAGGAACCTTGAAAAGGATGCAAATGAACCCAAGGGAAGGGCTCAGAGAAGTGAGGAGCGCACTAGTAGGATTGGAGGACAGCCTATCATGCCACTCGGAATGATCAACCTCACGGTGTCAATGGGTAGCGCTCCTAGGCGAGTAACGCAACAGGTTCCTTTTGTGGTCGTCGATATGCCGTTTGATTATTTCGCAGTCCTAGGCCGACCCGGTCTATCTCAGTTTCGAGCCGTAGTGTCCACAGTCCACAACAAGCTAAAGTTCCCCACTCCTTTGGGAATTGGACAAGAAGTAGGAGACATACGAGAAGCATGAGACTGCTACACCATGTCAGCTAAGTTCACTTCTAGTGTTGCCATAGGAGAACCCAACCCCGGGCAGTCATCTGAGGAGACACCCCTTGTTCACAATGCGCCTTATCGTTTCTACACGGTTCGGCGAGTGAAGAGAAAATCAAAAAAGCCAAGTCCGTCACTTAGGCGAAGGAAAGCAATCATGAAGAAAGACAAGGATACTCTAGTAGGAGCTGTTAAGGAGCTCGAAGAGTATCAAGTGATTCCACCAGTCCCATCCTCTTCCAAAAAGAAGAAATTCTTTGAGGAAAACAAAATTGAAGCAAGAGAAGCCCTAGAAGAAATCCAAATTGTCGAAGGAAGTGCCGACAAGGTCACAAAAATTGGCACCGAGATGACTACTGAAGTCAGGATGAAACTCATCCAATGTTTGAAGGATAACAACGACGTCTTCGCGTGGAGTACCGAGGACCTCAAGGGGATCGACCCACGTGTCGCCGTTCACCGTCTGAATGTAGATCCGTCGATCACCCACATCAGAGAAAGCGAAGAGACTTCAGTGCGGAGGATAATGCCATCATAGAAGCGGAAGTCCAAAGACTTCTTAAGGCCGGCCACATCAAGGAGGTGAGATACTCCGATTGGGTATGCAATGTGGTCCTCGTGGAGAAAGGTCCGGGAAAATGGAGAATGTGCAACAATTTCACAAGGCTCAACAAGTTTTGCCCGAAGGATCCATACCCTCTCCCACGGATCGACCAGCTGGTCGACTCCACCGCTGGATGCGCCCTCCTACTGCCATTGATCCGTTCCAAGACTTAAAGCTTGAAAAAGCTACTTGTGAAGAAGTAGAGTTTACACTACTAAGAAATTAGTTAAGTGTTCTTTCTTTCTTTCGAACAAGAACAAGTCTTGACACCAGAAACAATTAAACTTGCTTACTGTAAAGTATCCAAAGTTGTGTTTCTTAGATTACTTGTTGTAACTGAATAAGTTATAATTAAGTTATCTCATCCTAAAACTCTCTAACTGAAAATACACCCTTTCAGGCGTGATATTCAGGGGAAACTTAATCGAGCATAGTTTTGCTGATTTAAAAGTACCAAGTTTGGTGGAGAACAAGGTTACGTTCTCTAGATTAGGTTGGAGACGAAGCAAGTGTGCTTTGGTTTCTGTTTGAATCGCTCTAGATAGGAGATTGTAAGGAACCTCAATCATATCTTAGTGGATTCAGTCCTAGAAATGACAAAGTGGATTAGTTGAGAGATTACGCCACTCTCAGATACCACTATAAAAGTGTTTGTGTGATTTACTTACTGTACTTAGTTTTTAGCAAATCATATCTGTCTGTACACAGTCACTCACATCACTTGCTCAAATCTTTACTTACTGAAAGAGCACTTATTGTATCAAAGACTTCCGCTCTCTGATTTTAAGTATCAGCAAACCTAGCTACTGAAAAGTAACTTACGCCTGCTGAGAAAGTTAAGTATCAGCAAACTCATTACTGAAAAGTAATAAGAACTTGCTGAGAAAGTTTTAAACGACGAAAGTTTGAAAAGACTATTCACCCCCCCCCCCCTCTAGTATTTTCTTGTTGTTTAAAGGGACCAACACGTTGAAACCTCCAACAGCGTCCACCATAATCTGGGTTGAAAAAGAAAGGTGATTAGAAGTCTGTCAAATAATGCAAAGTTAAGCGTAGAAAGTGTTGACAGGAAAGCAGAAACCTGGGAGACATCAAATGCAAATTTGCAAATAATACTCACAAAAACAGACTTTTTTTGTCCCTTTCTCTTTTCATTTTCCTAGATCCGAATGAAATCACTATTCTAGAATTAATAAAAAAAGGGTTACCATGAGGGATGTGTAACAAAATATTAGCAGAGAAATGTGGTTGCAAGTAGCATATAACATGAGGAATTTAAAATCAATTTGGATGATGTCAACTCACTCGAATCCTTTCCTTTGTCTCTGGTCCTCTTTCCTTGATTTTATCTCTATCCCTATCATCATCACGCCCCCGTTCATTGTCTCCTCTACTCTTGGTTCTCTCCTCTTCCCTGTCTCCTCTAATCTCTCTCGCTCTTCTTGTTCCTTTCTATAACCTCTAATCTATTATTATCAGGAATCAATTTTGGATCAGGTTCTTCCTTTAACTCTCCACCGCTGAGTGAGATTTTGGATTCATCGTCACTTTTCTTCAAATCCTTTAATTTGTCATGAGAACCTTTCACTTTGACATCCTTACCAACTTCCTGATGATTTACTGGACTTGAAGTCTCCTTTCCTGCTGTATCTGCATTTGTGGTGACTCCTGCCTGGAGGTAGCAAGAGATCTTATATTATATGCAAAAAAATTGACATTAATAATACACGAACAGATGCAGTTGGAATATTTCTTTGATATAAAAAAACTACAAGCCATTATTTCACTTTGAGAAATTCATTATATCTTTGGAACTGACTGATTTGATAGGTCCTGTCACCGTGATCTATTAGATGTTGTTGCGAAGGATCCCCCATCGTTACATACAGGTATGTACTGAGCCTTTGGAAGGAGGCTATATAAGTGAGCCAGAACTCTAGACACTTCATCTATTCCTTCTTTCTTCGCATCAAATGCTTCCCACCAAGGAGTGTTCTCAGGCAACGGTACTTGAAATCTTCGAGCCGCAACATATATGACACCACACGCTACAACCTCACATCTAAATCTGACACACAATGTGGTGCCAAACTGTCCAAACCAAGTTCATCAAAGAGGCAAATAGATGATAAGAAGTTATTACTACATGCTCTGTCAAAACATTTATCTGTCATTCGCAAGGTTCCAGGCCTCTTGTATGAGTTCTGCTGTAGTTTCTAGAGTAGCAAGGTAATTCGATATGAACTTATGAGGATGGTCAACATGGCATATGAATCCCATCTCTTTTAGAATATGCCTTTCTGTTCTGGTAAACTCTGCTCTCAGATCCGTGTATCTCTGGCAAAAAGCAAAAAATATCAGGATTAACAGTGGAATTAATCTAACAGCACACTTATCAGAAGATAACACCAAATTAGCTGCAAACCTTGGAAAAAGTGTCCAAATGCTCTATGGGCAAGTTCTCCCTCCTACACTCCATCCTGTGAAAAACAAGCAGAACCTGCCTAGCTTTCCTAGGGCTTTCTTCAAGTTTTGAAGCAAGCCAAACACAGCCAGCAGCAACCCTCTGCCAACAAACCAAAGCTAGTAGTATTTCATTTTAGTACATAATAAATGCCAAATAGGACTGATATAAACTGAGGCGTCATAAGTTGTAAAAGAAAAACATAAGTGAGACCTTCACATTGAACCGAGCAAAAGATTTCTTGCAGTAGAATGGAAGGAACATAACATGACTTGTCGCCATAACAGCTTGAGGTCTGACATAGTTCAGTTAAGGCAATTCAAACATCAAAGACAAACATCAAGAGTAAAAAGTTGACCCAAATAACGCATGGTGTTTAATCATCATTGTTCCAAAAGTTCACTCTTCAGTGTAGAAGAAAAGAAAAAAAAAGTGGGGAGTTAAACACATTATTCAACAGTAATAAAGAAACACATACTCATATAGCATACCAAATTAGTAAATACCCATGGTCCGTGGCAACGCCACGGATGATCATCTTAAGTTGCAATGGATAATCATCCTAAAATTCAATAACATATACCTAAACAATAGGTCACATTATGGAGAGATTGCTTTGGCATTATTATTGTTGGTGTCGGAATATGTCCAACCCCCAAGGACGTCTAAGAGCGTACTAGGGCGTCAGGGGCTGACCATGATAGAAGGGCCCGTTCACCTTTCATCAGGGTCCGACCAGACAAAAGACTAGGCAAAATAACCTAAGTCCTTATGTGCGAGCTAAAAGTACAACTTCCCTACTAGCTACTGAGTTGCCCTACTAGCATGGTGACGCCCTACTAGCAGGACAAAGTCCTAGTAGCCACCGGCAAGGAGAAAGGAAAGCCCAGCAAAGAGCTCCTCGGGCTACACCACGACCTCCGGCTACGTAGGCTCGCCCTACTAGCACGTCGAGAGGAACAAGATTGGTGCCCTTCTGCCCTACTAGCACAAGTAGTCGGACGAGTGTCCTTCCGCCCTACTACCACTGGTGGCCGGACATAACTCCTTACGTCAAGGATGAATTAACATGTCCTAAGGAAAAGGTGGTCCTCGGACCTTAGAAGCTCGGCAGTCTCCCTACTACCCCGTCCTCGGACGGTACTAGGGCGACACCCGCCCTAGGAGCGCTTTGGTACCAAGAATGACCATTCTACCCCTGCCAGCCCTAGTAGAAGATCTGGGCTAAAGCCCATGGGTCACTCCATGGGCCTGAGCCCATAGAAGACTCAATCATGGCCGGACACTTGTCACGATCCTAAGTACTCAAGCAATATTCTATTGCTAGTATAAATACGGGCTCACTTCAATCAAGGTAGACATTCAATCATCACACTACTTTCTCACTCTACATTTACTAGGGAAGCGTACCAACTCCCTACACGTAAAGTCATCCCTCCGGCTTGATCTTAGACAAGCCGGGCTTGTGGCACTAACCCCCCCCACTTTTGCCAAGTTATACCTCATGTCCTAGGTACAGTACGGAAAGCACTTCAAGTACGAAGGATGTTCTAGAACCTTCGCCCTATGACGCTCCAGAGGAAAGTACGACAACGCTCCAGAGGAAAGCACTAATTACCTATCAACATTTGGCACCGTCTGTGGGAACCGATCAAAAGGTTACCCTCGCCCTACTAGCGCGGTCCGAAGGATGGTTAATCCCAGAAGAAGTACCCGCCTTGCGACCGCCGTCTCCGGACCCCCACCTGCTCGTCCACGGGGCCGTCTCCCGTTGGGCGACAGAGAAAGAGGAAGGGGGCGAGGCAATGGTGGTAGGGCAGTTAGAAATGATAATGTTGATGATTATCCGTACGATGAATTCCTTGACGAAGCGCCGGCGAGCATCACTTCTCCCGAGGAAGGAGTTGCCGAAAGTGCGCTTCAAGGGATTCCCGTCGGATCCGGCTTTGGCGCATTAAGGAATTCCGCTCAACCGGACCCAAGGCAAACTCACCCGGTCCCAAGGCAAGACCAACCAGCAGCAATGAACTTTACTCTTCCCAACGGACGAGTATTCCGTCCTGCGGACTTTGGCTTCACGGAGGCACAATAAGGATTGTTCCTCCTGACCATCCAAGGATGCCTAGGAGAAAAGGAGGCAGCAAGAGTAGAGGAGGAAATAAGGGCCCCAAGGCAGCCCCAAGTGCAAGAACCCGCACCCATTCTAGCAAGAGCACACCCTGCTCAAGATGAAGCTCAATCTCGAGCGAGTCCTAGGCCGATTCACACGAGGCTGGGACCTCAAGGCGTACAATCAAGGCTAGGGCCCCAAGGCGTGCAATCAAGATTAGGTCCACAAGGAGCCCCCGGAGACTTGAGAGAAATTATGGACCGAAGGGTAAGGGCCTCGCAAGGACCCAATAACCCACATCCCCCGGACCATCTTCAGGTTCCCCCGGACCAACTCCGATTGCAAGTCATCAATCCGACAACTCTTCCAAATCAGACCACTCCTCATAACCGTCCGGAAGCAATGGCAGAAAATAATGGTGCGAGGACAGTAGCACAGGTCACTCCAATGTTAGGCTTCGACCCCATGACTGGGAGAAGGCTAAACCTTGAAGAGTTGAAAGCCCAAAGGAAGGTCATTGAAGCGCAAATAGATGCGTTAAAAACAAGCGTCCAAGAGCAAGAAAAAGATATGGAGCCGAGCGCACTATGTGATGCCATAAGAATTCATGTGGTGAAGACCGATAGAGGATTCCCAACTCTGGAAAATTATGATGGTAGCAGTTGTCTCAAGAACCATCTAGTAAGATTTGGCACGAAAATGGAAGCCCACGGGCATGATCCCAACACCAAGGCATTGATCTTCCCCTCGACACTTAGACAATTCATAACAAGATTTGAGAAATGGTTTGGTGGTCTAACTTAGACAATGGTTTGGTGGTCTAACTTAGACAATGGTTTGGTGGTCTAACTGGCGGAGAGGCAATGGTTTGGTGGTCTAACTTAGACAATGGTTCCATCACATCCTACAAAGAACTCACATCTCAATTCATAACAAGATTTGAGAAAGTGATTAGGAAGAAGAGGGGAGTCAAGTATTTGGCCGAAATTATTCAAAGGCCGTCGGAGGACTTGAGGGAATTCTTGACAAGGTTCCATGAAGCGGCATACCAAGTAGAAATCACGGAGCCAAAGAGCGAAAGGAATACTTGTATGGAAATACCACCAATGAGAAGCTTCGGGACAAACTCGCGAGGTCCCATGTGGAAACTGAGAGAGACCTAGAGCAAGTATGAGACAATTTTTTGGCGGCAGAGGAGTTCTTGAAATATCCCGCATCCCACATCGCTTAAGAGTGAGTGGAATAAATGGTATATATGTTAGACCACCACTCTGACATGGTATAAGGCCTTTTGGGTGATTCCAAAAGCCAATCCGTGCGGGCTCAGGCTCAAAGCGGACAATATCATACTGTTGAGACATGTGTGGGTCCGTCCATGAGTAACCAGGCCCGACCGGATTGGTCGGGTCGTTACAAATGGTATCAGAGCCTAGACCAACCCAAAGCCCGCACCGGGTGGACGGTTGGTAAAGGTTATTGTCAGTTTGTTACCTCCACCACTTAAGGCGCTCGACGAGGATGTCGAGGCTTTAAGGGGGGTAGTTTTAAATACCCCGCATCCCACATCACTTAAGAGTTGGTGGAATAAAGGGTATATATGTTAGACCACCACTCTCACATGGTATGAGGCCTTTTGGGTGATTCCAAAAGCAAATCCGTGCGGGCTCAGGCTCAAAGCGGACAATATCATACTGTTGAGACGTGTGTGGGTCCGTCCAGGAGTAACCACGCCGGTCGGATTGGTTGGGTCGTTACAGTTCTGGAGAACCGTCCCGGTAAGAACTGTCCTTCCGACCGCTCCGAAGGAAAAGGAACAGCAAAGGCAAGCTCAGAATAATCCCCCGAAACAAAGAAGGAAAGACCAGAGAAATGAGAGAAACACCATTCAAAAGGAGCAACACCACAGAAATGACTTCAGGGACAAGAGAACTCCTCCAAGAAGATCTCCCCCTAGGAGGTACGAGAAGTACACTGAGCTTAATAGGCCAAGATCCGAAATCTTGAGCACTATTATAACAAGGAACATGGATGTTGATTGGCCCGAGCCTACGCCGGAGGCTTGGAAGCATAGAAATTCGGACAAGTTTTGCTACTTTCACAAAGGCAAAGTGCATACCACCGATGAATGCATTAACCTCAAGACTGAAATTGAGAAGTTAGTGCGCCAAGGCAATTGGTCAATTATGTCCGTCGGGAGGAACCAGTTCACCAATCCATTCATCACATCGCCCCCGAACCACGAAGGGAGCCTTCAGCTTTGCCACCTCCGCCACCTCCTCCTTCGGAAGGTGATCGACATCGGGATTTTGTAAGAGAAGCAAACTTTGAGAATAGGCCTATCCATGGGGGGATTCTTACTATCGCCGAAGGACCAGCGGGAGGTGATAGTCGCAAATCAAGAGAAAGAACCGCCAGTGACCTCACGGCAAGAGACCCCGAGTATAGACAAGTTGCCTCGAAAGGAACCAAGATGATTTCTTTCGACGATAGTGAACTTCCTCTGAGACATGCCGGAGGAGGAGACACTCAAGACCCAAGTGTTCCTCTGGTAGTGTCGCTCGACATTTTTTGCTTCGAAGTTCCAAAAATACTGGTAGACACCGGAAGCTCATCCAATCTCATCTTCACAAGTACTCTCAAAAAGATGAAAATTGACCCGAAGGAAGGATTAAAAGAAGTGGTGAGCGCCCTAGTAGGGTTCGGAGGACATCCCATAATGCCCCTCGGAAGCATGATCCTCCCGGTGTCCATGGGCAAGGATCCTTGCAGAATAACAAAGTCGGTTACATTCTTGGTAGTTGATATTCCTTTCGACTATTATGTGGTAATAGGGTGACCCGCCTTGTCTCAATTCAAAGCTGTTGTTTCAACCGTCCACAACCGCATGAAGTCTCCTTGCGACGACGGTGCCATAGGGCAAGTAATCGGGAACATAAGGGAGGCATGGGAGTGTTATACTCTTTCCGCAAGTGTGACCTCGAGCGCACGCTTCGCCCTAGGAGACAGAGATCCGGAGGCAGGAGCAAACTGATAGTGTATATGTCCTAGAGATAGTCCTTACTAAGGGCATGGTGCCCTTATAGAGGACATATATGTACTATTACACAGGTCAACGTAATATAATATATGTGTTGCATTTTTACTATTGAGTATCGCTTTCATATTTATATCATCTATCCCAAACTCTCCCTAGTCGAGGTTCATCTCGGATGTGGGGTCTGAATGAACCAGACAAGACTAGTATGCGTGGAGGTTATACTTGTTGGAGCAAGTGTGAGCCGATCCCACGGCCACGGAACGGATTGTTGGACAATCAAGGAACGTTCCCATAACTGCGTATAGTTGTTCGAAGAAGCTTTATGGAACAATGGAAGTACCCACCGGACACTCCCATCGATGTATACTCTACACCGACGTGTCTATGGGAACCGGTGAGTTGTCGAAGTGATGCCATTCGTCCTTTGTACTTGCAGGACTTTATCATCACATTTGTTGCCCCATATCCTTGGTGGACCCGTCGATGTCAGCTCTGAATAAGCAGCTGACCTAAGACACGATCCAGGATTATGGCTAAATACAAATGGGGGTGATAAGTGATTTTGTGAAGGATTCATCTCTCAAGTGTAGCACAGGAGAGCACTGCTCATAGTCTGCATAGTTGTGTTGGTAAAGTCACTGGCCAGTGCAAATGATATATTATGATGGTCATAAGTATATCTTAACCAAACAACTCCCTGAGACGCCCGTGGATGTATTATTGGGATAGACACTTCATCGATCCTAGATACATTCGAGCAAGTCAGATGAAGGGACGTTACCATCGCCGCGTTGAACGCAACAGGCTTCGCAACGAAAGGGTTAGCTTTGAGAAACCTCTCAAACGTCCTCACGTATTAATATTGCAAATGGAACCGTCTAGGAATTCCATGTTGCCTAGTCTAGGACTTGCTTAATACGGTGAGGCCCTATGGGTCACACTATGTGGTGATTCAGTCTATCAGAATATCCTTGAAGATGGAATCGCAATTAATTTGGAATTAATTGTGATTGATGGATTATAATTGATTTAGAATTAATTATAATATTTGGTGGCTCAATTAATGATTTGGAATTATTAATTGAATTGGCTAATTAATTGCATTTTATGTAAATACAATTAAAGATTATATTTTAGAAATATAATGGAGGTTCGATTAGAAAGGATATGTTAATTTAGAATTAACATAGGCACTTAGGCAAAATCTACTTGGAGTTCGGATTGCCTTAGAAATATAAGTGGGTCCCAAAAGTGGGACCCACCTCCAGATAAGGGGAAGGAGTTCGACTCCTTCCTCTATTAGAAGTCCAAGGGATAAGTTAGATTTTCCTGATTGAGTTTTAATTTGATTGGGAATGAATCTAGACTTGATATTGGTTTCCTTGTGCGATAAGAATTAGATTCTTATTCCTTTACGAAGTCTAATTGCTTATGCTTTAGGCTTCTATAGACTACAATATATAGTAGACTATTAGAGAGAGTTTTACACACAGTTTCAGACACAGTTTTGAACACAATTATTCTACCCAGTTTTCTTAGAGAAAATAAAAACTCTCCCCTCCTCCCTTAGCCAACCCGCGCGCGCAACCACCACCCGGAGGAATTGTCGCCCCGTCTTCTTAGTCACATAAAGAATATCCTAGCATTCTTCTGATAGGTTGTTCATCCGTGGATACCAAGGTTGAGGTTCTAGGAGCTGGAAACTAACTCTTATTGTCTTGCAGATATACAGAGTATTGTAGATATCTTCGACTTCGACGAAGGAGAAGATACACCGGAATATTACGAAGACTTGGAAGCTGCTTTGGAAGTAAGGTTAGTCTTCTAATTGACGTGTTTATATATATACGACATATGCATAATCAATTAACCTGTATGTTAAGAAAATTTTCAAAATTACGCTGCGTACCCTAGGGGTAACTCTGACCATATTTTCTTACAGTGGTATCAGAGCGAGGTTAATTGATTACGTATATACGTATATATATTGTATGATTTTGTAGATATGTGGATGCAATTGATTCTATGATAAATTCGATTTTCAAAAGTTTTGTTTTTATATAAATTTAGAATTTATATTTTTCAAAAAAAAAAAATTATTAAAATATATATATATTTTTCGACCGGACCGCCTGCGGCGCCCGGGGCCTGCGGGACGAGCGCTAGGCGCCCGTGCCGCGGGTAGCGTCTGCGGACGCGGGCGCCCGGCGCCCGGTACCAGCGTGCCGCGGGCACCGGGGGGATGGGACTAGGTCCTGTCCCACGTTTTCAAAAAAAAAAAAAAATTATATATATTTTCGGGTTTGACCCAAAATCGAATTTTGAAAGTTTTGAGGATTGAATTTTATATTTGGAATATAAATATGATTTAATTGTAATTGTTTTAAACTAGAGGCGTTAAATTTAATTAGTATAAAGTTAAAGGGCTTATTTGTAATTTATCAATTTATTGTTTATTGCAAATTAGTCCTTCTACTTTTGAATTTTACATTTAACACCTCTAAGGTTTTTAAAATTACAATTAAGTCCTTCGGGTTTTCGAAAATTGCTACTTGGTTAATAGAATTTTCGAATATTCAATCTAGTCCAAATTTTCAATTATTTCATGGAGATTATAAGTATGGGATTATAATTTTCATAATGAAATTATGAAGTCATTTGTCATCCACATAGGCTACTAGTTGTTTCATATGCTCAATATGCTATTGCTTGACAATGCATGTTTAAATACCATGTTTTTACATTCCGTTCGACCGCTATGCATGCGAGGGTAGGCGGCGCCTTCTTATATGTCAGATCGCATATTTATGTATGGGTAGGCGGCACCCATTATGTGCTTGACCGCGTTTAGAACTAGAATGGATAGGCGGCATCCATTACGTGTAGACCGTTCATGCATGATCGGTAGGCGGCGCCCTTAGTTGTTTGTAGATGACTGATAACAACCCTCGAGCTACAAGCCACAATCAATATAAGTACAGAAATATATATATATATATATGTATTTCTGAGATGCTTTCCATAGGGTGCTTTAATTCTGAACTTTCATTGCGTTTTCTTGTATTGGCGACCTCGTCTTACAGACTCGCAGTAATCGTCAGATTAGAGTAAGCCTATGGTTATGACTTACTGCATATTGTATCTAGCGACCTCGATAGGTACAATATGTAGGGCATCGGGTTAAATTAGAGTTAACAACCAAGAGTTGGGTGACGCAATTGGATAGTCTTACTAGTCCTACCGGTCATATTATGCTATGCGACCAGCCCCCGTTGGAGTATGGCATAGTATGGATTTGGATCTTGGCCACTACGGTAACTTGTTGGACATTACCCGTATGTTTGTTGTGGGGGCAAGCATATGTGAAAATAGTGGGAGCTAAACAGCTAAAGGACCTTGTTGTTTAGTTATGTTGACTGTGTATTTAGAAATAATATTTCAATAGTTGATTTATTATTTTCGTTCTATATTATTTCTCCTGGAAACCGAAATGGCGAGAATCTCGCACCGTGCTGTCTTAGAGAAGCAAATTTTGACCGCACCAAACTTCCTAGATTGGATCAGGAATATATGTTTGGTGCTGAGGTACGAAAGGATTGAGTACGTCTTGGACGAGGCTAATCCCGTGTGTCCCGAGAATCAGACTGCCGATCAAGTTGTTGATTTGGAATAAAGCCAACAAGGCAAGGTCTGATAAGCATCTTGAGGATGCTAAGTCCGCGCAGTGTATTATGCTGGCGGCAATGAGCAATGAGCTGCAGAGGCGACATGAAAGCATGTTGCCGTATGAGATGTTGAAACATCTTGAGTCGCTCTTTAAGACGACAGCTAGAAGTGTTGAATTTGATTTGATCAAAGACATACACTGATGCAAGCTCAGTGAAGGAGGGAACATGTCTGAGCATGTTCTCAAAATGATTGGTCTCTTTGAAAAGCTTGCCGATGCCGGCGTTAAACTAGAGAACAAGATCATGGTGATCTTTGTCCTTCAATCATTGCCGAGTTCGTATTCGCAGTTCATCATTAATTACACGATGAATGCGAAGGACGTCACACTTCCTGAACTTCATAATCTACTGAAGACATATGATCAAACTCTTCCTAAGAAGGAAAGGTCGATCATGCTTGTTGGGCAACCGTCTAACTCGAACCCGAAAAGCAAAGGTGCTAAGGGTAAGGGAAAGTCGGGAGCCAAGGCTAACACTTGGAGTGATAAGCCTAAGCGTCCGAACTAGAAAAGGAAGTTCAAGAGAAGCGGAACGGTGCGCACATATGAATATCTTTTCTATAAGCAGAAAGGACATTGGAAGAAAGATTGCCCTAAGCTTAGGGCAGATCAGGCCAAGAAGTCATCAGCTTCTGGCTCAGGTATGTTTGTTATTGAAATGAACATGACTACTTTTGACTCCAATGGTTGGGTATTAGATACAGCCTGTGGCTCGCACATTTATAATAATGTGCAAGGGGCCATTGAACACAGGCTAGTCAAGCAAGGTGAAATCGACTTGCATGTTGGGAACGACAATCCAGCTGAAGCCAAACGCGTTGGACGCTGCAAGATAGGTTTACCTTCAGGACAATGTTTGGAACTTGATAATGTTTATTTTGTTCCATCCATTGTCAGAAATATTATTTCCATTCCATTGTTGGACAACTGGGATTTTTCCTAATACTTGTTATTTTTCATTAAATGACCAGTATTATGGAAAGGCTCGCTTAGTGAATGGTTTATATATTTTGCAAAGTAGTCTACCTTTATTTCAAATACATAACAAACAACCGTCTTCAAGTAGGAAGAAGAATCCATCTTATCTATGGCATTGTTGGCTAGGCCATATCAATGAAACACGGATTCAAAGACTAAGGAAGTTGGACTACTGAGAACCATTTGATTTCGAATCATATGGTACATGTGAATCTTGTGTTAAGGGTAAGATGACGAACAAACCTTTTGTTGGACAAGGTGTTCGTGCCACTCGCTGCTTAGAGCTCATACATATCGATGTATGTGGACCGTTTAAAGTCCATGCGCGTGGGGGTTATCCTTACTTCGTTACCTTTACTGACGATTTCTCAAGGTATGGATATATTTATCTTATGAAGAATAAATCCGAGACCTTTGGGAAATTCAAGGAGTTTAGGAATGAGGTCGAGAATGAATTGAACCTAAGGATAGTCACTCTTCGATCAGATCGAGGAGGTGAATACCTTAGTGAAGAATTTATCGATTACTTGAAGGAAAATGGAATTCAATCGCAATGGACTCCCCCTGGAACACCACAGTTAAATGGTGTGTCTGAGAGGAGGAATCGAACCCTGTTAGACATGGTAAGATCAATGATTGGATTCTCGACTCTTCCAAAGTATCTGTGGGGATATGCACTACAAATAGCAATCTACATTCTGAACCGTGTACCATCTAAATCAGTGGAGAAAACTCCTTATGAGTTATGGAAGGGAAAGAAGCCTTCACTAGGCTATCTTAGACCTTGGGGCTGTCCTGCGATAGTCAAGCTGATGCTCACTGATAAGTTAGATGCCAAGGGTGTCAAAGTATATTTCATAGGCTATCCTCGTCAGACGAGAGGCTATGAATTCTATCATGCTGAAGATCACAAGGTGATCGTGTCTAGAAACGTGAAGTTTTTAGAAGCTGAATACCTCGAAGAAGAGAGGTTAGATGATATGATAGAACTTGAAGAAATTCAAGACTTTGACACGCGCGAACATGAGGTCTCTAAATCTTCTGATTTGGAATCAAGTTCAGTGGGAGCTTTCGAAGCAGACAAGGGTGATGATATGACACTTGCTAGGCATGTCATTGTCAGTGGGAGTCCTGTGATTAGATCAACAGTTGAAACCACACCAATAGAACCATTTGTCAACCAACCTGTGCAACAAGTTGCTCAAGAGCAGTCTCCCGCTAGGGAACAGGGTCGCATGGCGCGACTAGCTGCATTAGTGCCCACTGATAATGTTCGTGTTACACGAAGCCAGAAAAGAAAAGCACCAGAACCAGTCGAGCTCCGTAGGTCGAAGAGGATCCCAAAAGGACCTCAGAAGCAAAGCCTTATGATAGAAGACATCAGTGAACTTGATGTCGGCTTATCAGATAGGGAAGATCCCGAGACCTACAAAGAGGCAATAATTGATATTGACTCAGACAAATGGCAAGAGGCTATGGAATTGGAAATGGACTCCATGTACCTGAACCAAGTTTGGAACTTGGTAGACTTTCCCCAAAGGGTTAGACCTATTGGGTGCAAATGGGTCTTTAAATGAAAGACTGATGCCGATGGTGTAATAAAATATGGTCAGAGTTACCCCAAGGGTACGCAGCGGTATTTCAAAAATTTTCTTAACATACAGGTTAATTGATTATGTATATGCTGTATATATTTAAACACGTCAATTAGAAGACTAACCTTACTTCCAAAGCAGCTTCCATGTCTTCGTAATAATCCGGTGTATCTTCTCCTTCATCGAAGTCGAAGATATCTGCAATACTTTGATTATCTGCAAGACAATAACAGTTAGTTTCCAGCTCCGAGAACCTCAACCTTGGTATCCACGGATGAACAGCCTATCGGAAAGAATGCTAGGATATTCTTTGTGTGACCAAGAAGATGGGGTGGCGATTCCTCCGGCAGGTGGCGCGCGCGTGTGGCTTATAGAGGAGGGGAGAGCTTTTATTTTCTCTAAGAAAACTGGGTAGAATAATTCTCTAAGAATTTGATTCTTCAACTGTGTGAAAAATCTTTGTCTGAAACTGTGTGTCAAAAGCTCTCTAATAGTCCACTATATATAGTAGTCTATAGAAGCCTAAAGCATAAGCAATTAGACTTCGTAAAGGAATAAGAATCTAATTCTTATCGCACAAGGAAACCAATATTAAGTCTAGATTCATTCCCAATCAAATTAAAACTCAATCAGGAAAATCTAACTTATCCCTTGGACTTCTAATAGAGGAAGGAGTCGAACTCCTTCCCCTATCTTGCAAACGCGCACGCGCGCCCAGTCCTACGGGAAATAGGTGGGTCCCAATTTTGGGACCCACTTATAGTTCTAAGGCAATTCAAACTCCAAGTAGATTTTGCCCATGTGCATATGTTAATTCTAAATTAATCTTTAATTGTATTTACATAAAATACAATTAATTAGCCAATTCAATTAATAATTCCAAATCATTAATTGAGCCACCAAATATTATAATTAATTCCAAATCAATTATAATCCATCAATCACAATTAATTCCAAATTAATTGCGATACCATCTTCAAGGATATTCTGATAGGCTGAATCACCACATAGTGTGACCCATAGGGCCTCATCGTATTAAGCAAGTCCTAGACTTGGCAACATGGAATTCCTAGACGGTTCCATTTGCAATATTAATACATGAGGACGTTTGAGAGTTTTCCCAAAGCTAACCCTTTCGTTGCGAAGTCTGTTGCGCTCAATGCGGCGATGGTAACGTCCCTTCATCTGACTTGCTCGAATGTATCTAGGATCGATGAAGTGTCTATCCCAATAATACATCAACGGGCGTCTTCAGTGAGTTGCATGGTGAATCCAATATCTATTATGACCATCATAATAATATTGATACGCTGGCCAACAGTTTTACCATCACAACTATGAACGACTATGAGCAGTGCTCTCCTATGCTACACTTGAGAGATGAATCCTTCACAGAATCACTTATCACCCCCATTTGTATTTAGCCATAATCCTGGATCGTGTCTTAGGTCAGCTGCTTATTCAGAGCTGACATCGACGGGTCCACCAAGGATATGGGGCAACAAATGTAATGATAAAGTCCTGTAAGTACAAAGGATGAATGGCATCACTTCGACAACTCACCGGTTCCCATAGACACTTCGGTGTAGAGTATACATCGATGGGAGTGTCCGGTGGGTACTTCCATAGTTCGATAAAGCTTCTTCGAACAACTATGCGCAGTTATGGGAACGTTTCTCGATTGTCCAACAATCCGTTCCGTGGCCGTGGGATCGGCTCACACTTGCTCCAACAAGTATAACCTCCACGCATACTAGTCTTGTCTGGTTCATTCAGACCCCCACATCCGAGATGAACCTCGACTAGGGAGAGTTTGGGATAGATGATAATTCACATAGCTCCCACTATCTGTGTGATCGGTCATCTATCCGAGGGGACATGTTTAATATCAATACAGACAGTAATAAAGATATGACATGCTGCAGCCTGGTATAATATAAATATTAAAGCGATACTCAATAGTAAAATGCAACAAACATATATTATATTACGTTGACCTGTGTAATAGTACATATATGCCCTCTATAAGGGCACCATGCCCTTAGTAAGGACTGTCTCTAGGACATATACACTATCAATCTCCCACTTGGACTAGAGCAGTCACCTTTATGCCTAATACCCAGATTAGCATAATGTCTTAAGTGGACTTCCACTAATAAGACCTTGGTGAAAGGATCTGCCACGTTGTCCGTGGTAGAGACACGTTCTATACTAACTTCTCCTCTATCTATAATCTCACGTATAACGTGATACTTTCTAAGTACATGTTCGTTCTTGTTTGTAGATCTAGGCTCCTTAGCTTGAGCGACGGCGCCCGTATTGTCCCAATAAATCGTTATTGGACTAGGAGCAGGAACAACCCTCAATTCCTTCAAGAACTCTGACATCCAGACAGCTTCTTTCGATGCTTCTGATGCAACAATGTACTCGGCTTCTATGGATGAGTCAGCAATCGTGGCTTGCTTAGAACTCTTCCAACAGATAGCTCCTCCGTTCAATTTGAATACGTATCCTGTCTGTGACTCAAAGTCATCAGGATCTGATTCAAATCCAGCGTCGACATAACCAGACATCTTTAATTCTGGTTCTCCACCAAACACCAAGAACATCTCTATAGTCCGTCAAAGGTACTTAAGAATGTTCTTTACAGTAGTCCAGTGAGGTACTCCTGGATTCTGTTGGTGTCGACAAGTGACACTAAGCGCATATGCCACATCGGGCCTTGTGCAATTCATTGCATACATTATAGGCCCTACTGCCGCAGCATAGGGCACACGACTCATTGCTTTTCTTTCTTCATCAGTTTTAGGACTATCCTTAACTGATAAGAAAATCCCATGCCTAGCTGGGAGAAAGCCTCTCTTTGAGTCGTCCATCTTATAACGCTTCAGTATTTTGTCGATGTAGGTGGACTGTGTCAATCCTAACATCCTCTTGGATCTATCTCTATAGATCTTGATCCCTAGGATGTTCACCCAAGTCCTTCATTGAGAAGGCACTTGATAACCAAACTTTAGTCTCTTCTAGCATAGAGACATTGTTTCCCATGATCAAAATGTCATCAACATAGATGATCATGAAAACGATTCCCTTGTCGCTGTGCCTAGTGTAGACACAGGGATCTTCCTTGCTTCTGATGAAGTCAAACCATTTGATAGCTTCATCAAAGCGGATATTCCAGCTCCTTGACGCTTGCTTTAGCCCATAGATGGATCTTTGTAATTTGCATACATCAGTTGGCCTGGTTTTACTAATAAAACCTTCCGGCTGTACCATATAGACCTCTTCCTCAAGGTTGACATTGAGGAAGGCAGTCTTTACATCCATCTGCCAGATTTCATAATCATAGTAGGCAGCTATCGCAAGTAGAACTCGAATGGACTTCAATTTTGCTACCGGTGAAAAGGTTTCATTGTAATCGATGCCATACCTTTGCGTGTAGCCTTTGACCACAAGCCTAGCTTTGTGTGTTTGTACCTTGCCATCGGCATCTGTCTTTCGTTTAAAGACCCATTTGCACCCAATAGGTCTAACCCATTGGGGCAAGTCTACCAAGTTCCAAACTTGGTTTAGGTACATGGAGTCCATTTACAATTCCATGGCCTCTTTCCATTTGTCTGAGTCAATATGAATTATTGCCTCTTTGTAGGTCTCGGGATCTTCCCGATCTGATAAGCCGATATCAAGTTCACTGATGTCTTCTATCATAAGGCTTTGCTTCTGAGGTCCTTTTAGGATCCTCTTTGACCTACGGAGCTCGACTGGTTCTAATGCTTTTCTGTTCTGGCTTCGTGTAACACGAACATTATCAGTGGGCACTGATGCAGCTGGCCGCGCCACGCGACCCTGTTCCCTAGCGGGAGGCTGCTCTTGTGCAACTTGTTGCACAGTTTGATTGACAACAGATTCTTTTGGTGTGGTTTCAACTGTTGATCTAATCACAGGACTCCCACTGACTATGACATGCCTAGCAAGTGTCATATCATTACCCTTGTCTACTTCGAAAGCTCCCACTGAACTTGAGTCCAAATCAGAAGATTTAAAGAACTCATGTTCGCGCGTGTCAAAGTCTTGAATTTCTTCAAGTTCTATCATGTCATCTAACCTCTCTTCTTCGAGGTATTCTGCTTCTAAAAACTTAACGTTTCTAGATACTATCACCCAGTGATCTTCAGCATGATAGAATTCATAGCCTCTCGTCTAACGAGGATAGCCTATGAAATATACTTTGACACCCTTGGCATCTAACTTATCAGTGAGCATCAGTTTGACTATCGCAAGACAGCCCCAAGGTCTAAGATAGCCCAGTGAGGGCTTCTTTCCCTTCCATAACTCACAAGGAGTTTTCTCCACTGATTTAGATGGTACACGATTCAGAATGTAGATTGCAGTTTGTAGTGCATATCCCCATAGATGTTTTGGAAGAGTCGAGAATCCAATCATTGATCTCACCATGTCTAACAGGGTTCGATTCCTACTCTCAGACACACCATTTAACTATGGTGTTCCAGGAGGAGTCCATTGCGATTGAATTCCATTTTCCTTCAAGTAGTCGATAAATTCTTCACTAAGGTATTCACCTCCTCGATCTGATCGAAAAGTGACTCTCCTTAGGTTCAATTCATTCTCGACCTCATTCCTAAACTCCTTGAATTCCCCAAAGGTCTCGGATTTATTCGTCATACGATAAATATATCCATACCTTGAGAAATCGTCAATAAAGGTAACGAAGTAAGGATAACCCCCACGCGCATGAACTTTAAAAGGTCCACATACATCGGTATGTATGAGCTCTAAGCAGCGAGTGGCACGAACACCGTGTCCAACAAAAGGTTTGTTCGTCATCTTACCCTTAACACATGATTCACATGTACCATGTGATTCAAAATCAAATGGTTCTAAGTAGTCCAACTTCCTTAGTCTTTGAATCCGTGTTGCATTGATATGGCCTAGCCAACAATGCCATAGATAAGATGGATTATGCTTCCTACTTGAAGACGGTTGTTTGTTATGTATATGAAATAAAGGTAGACTACTTTGCAAAATATATAAACCATTCACTAAGCGAGCCTTTCCATAATACTGGTCATTTAATGAAAAGTAACAAGTATTAGGAAAAACCCAAATTGTCCAACAATGGAATGGAAATAATATTTCTGACAATGGATGGAACAAAATAAACGTTATCAAGTTCTAAACATTGTCCTGAAGGTAAATCTATCTTGCAGCGTCCAACGCATTTGGCTTCAGCTGGATTGCCGTTCCCAACATGCAAGTCGATTTCACCTTGCTTGACTAGCCTGTGTTCAATGGCCCCTTGCACATTATTATAAATGTGCGAGCCACAGGCTGTATCTAATACCCAACCATTGGAGTCAAAAGTAGTCATGTTCATTTCAATAACAAACATACCTGAGCTAGAAGTCGGTGGCTTCTTAGCTTGATCTGCCCTCAGCTTAGGGCAATCTTTCTTCCAATGTCCTTTCTGCTTACAGAAAGACATTCATCTGTGCGTACCGTTCCACTTCACTTGAACTTCCTTTTCTGGTTCAGACGCTTAGGCTTATCACTCGAAGTGTTAGCCTTGGCTCCCGACTTTCCCTTACCCGTAGCACCTTTGTTTCTCGGGTTTCGGTTAGACGGTTGCCCAACAAACATGATCGACTTTTCCTTCTTAGGAAGAGTTTGATCATATGTCTTCAGCAGATTATGGTGTTTGGGCAGTGTTACGTCCTTCGCATTCATGGTGGTTAACGATGAACTGCGAATACGAACTCGACAATGATTGAAGGACAAAGATCACCATGATCTTATTCTCATCTTGAGAACATGTTCAGACATGTTCCCTCCTTCATTGAGCTTGCATCTGTGTATCTCTTTGATCAAATCAAATGCAACACTTCTAGCTGTCGTCTTAAAGACCGACTCAAGATGCTTCAGCATCTCATACGGCAACATGCTTTCATGTTGCCTCTGCAGCTCATTGCTCATTGCCGCCAGCATAATACACTGTGCGGATCTAGCATCCTCATGATGCTTATCAGAATTTGCCTTGTTGGCTTGATTCCAAATCAGCAACTTTATTGGCAGTCTGATTCTCGGGACACACGGGATTAGCCTTGTCCAAGACGTACTCAATCCTTTCGTACCTCAGCACCAAACATATATTCCTTATCCAATCTAGGAAGTTTGGTCCGGTCAAAATTTGCTTCTCTAAGACAGCACGGAGCGAGATTCTCGCCATTTCGATTTCCAGGAGAAATAATATAGAACGAAAATAATAAATCAACTATTGAAATATTATTTCTAAATACACAGTCAACATAACTAAACAACAAGGTCCTTTAGCTGTTTAGCTCCCACTATTTTCACATATGCTTGGCCCCACAACAAACATACGGGTAATGTCCAACAAGTTACCGTAGTGGCCAAGATCCAAATCCATACTATGCCATACTCCAACGGGGGCTGGTCGCATAGCATAATATGACCGGTAGGACTAGTAAGACTATCCAATTGCGTCACGCAACTCTTGGTTGTTAAATCTAATTTAACGCGATGCCCTACATATTGTGCCTATCGAGGTCGCTAGATACAATATGCAGTAAGTCATAACCATAGGCTTACTCTAATCGGACGATTACTGCGAGTCTGTAAGACGAGGTCGCCAATACAAGAAAACGCAATGAAAGTTCAGAATTAAAGCACCATATGGAAAGCATCTCAGAAATACATATATGTATATATATATATATATATATATATATATATATATATATATATATATATATATATATATTTTTGTACTTATATTGGTTGGGGCTTGTAGCTTGAGGTTTGTTATCAGTCATCTACAAACAAATAAGGGCGCCGCCTACCCATCATGCATGAACGGTCTACACGTAATGGATGCCGCCTATCCATTCTAGTTCTAAACGCGGTCAAGCAAATAATGGGTACCGCCTACCCATACATAAATATGCGGTCCGACATATAAGAGGGCGCCGCCTACCCTCGCATGCATAGAGGTCGAACGGAAAGTAAAATACTTGGTATTTAAACATGCATTGTCAAACAATAGCATATCGAGCATATGAAACAAGTAGTAGCCTATGTGGATGACAAATGACTTCATAATTTCATTATGAAAATTATAATCCCATAATTATAATCTCTATGAAATAATTGAATATTTGGACTAGATTGAAAAATCAAAAATTTTATTGACCAAGTAGCAATTTTCGAAAACCCGAAGGACTTAATTGTAATTTTTTGAAACCTTGGAGGTGTTAAATCTAAAATTCAAAAGTAGAAGGACTAATTTGCAATAAACAATAAATTGATAAATTACGAATAAGCCCTTTAACTTTATACTAATTAAATTTAACCTCTCTAGTTAAAAACAATTACAATTAGATCATATTTATATTCCAAATATAAAATTCAATCCTCAAAATTTTCAAAATTCGATTTTGGGTCCAATCCGGAAAAAGAAATATATATATATATATATAAAAATATGGGACGGGACCTAGTCCCGTCCCCTAGGGTGCCTGCGTCCGCAGGCGCGGGTGCCCGCAGGCACCCGAGGCGCGGGTGCCCGCAGGCACCCGGGGCGCCTGCGGCACGCAGGCGGCCCGGTCAATATATATATTTAAATTTCTTTTTTTCTTTGAAAAATATAAATTCTAAATGGGAAAAATACATAAATAAATCAATAAGACACATTAATTACAAAAAAAGCCATCTTAAGAAACCAATTACTAAAAACTCGCTCCCACTAACAGGCGTGTGTGAGTGGACAAAACTGCCCCTCATTTCTCGCCATCCGCCATTATCACAACTGCAAATTCATTTCTCTCTGCTAGTTCTCTCTCCAACAACAACAACACAGACGAAACGACAGACACGGAATTCTCAACCAATCCGACGAAATTCAACTCGAAAGGTACTAAAATCAACAACCCAACACGAAAATGGCAGAATCGAACAACCAATTGGCAACAACAAGCGGTAAAGATGACAAAGGTACGAACCCTAGTTTTCTGAGTGATTTTTTTCACGATTTGTCACTTCCAAAACGCCGATCAACATGAATGTTGGCAGTTTCATGGGGTAAACATAGTTTCAGTTGGTTGTTGCTAGTTTCAGTTGTTTTCTGCTAGTTTCTGTTGTTTTTTGCTAGTTTCAGTGCATGAGAAGATGGTTGTTGCTGTTTCAGTTGTTTTCTGCAGTTTCTGTGGGATTTCCTCCTAGTTTCAGTGCAAAGGAAGATGGTTGTTGCTAGTTTCAGTGTTTTTCTGCTAGTTTTCGTTGTTTTCTCCTAGTTCATTGCAATAGGAAGATGGTTTGTTGCTAGTTTCAGTGTTGTTCTGCGAGTTTCTGTGTTTTTTGCTAGTTTCAGTGCATTGAGAAGATGGTTTTTTCTAGTTTCAGTGTTTTCTGCTCGTTTCTGTTTGTTTCCTCCTAGTTTCGGTGCATAGAAAGATGGTTGTTGCTAGTTTCATTGTTTCTGCTAGGTTCTGTTTGTTTTCTCCTATTTCAGTGCATAGGAAGATGGGTGTTGCTAGTGTACATTTTTTCTGTAGTTTCTGTTTTTTTGGCTAGTTTCAAGCAGGAGAAGATGGTTGTTGCTAGTAGTTTCCTAGTTGGATTTCTCCTAGTTTCAGTGCAATAGGAAGATGGTTG
>CM051458.1:66161752-66197295 GCA_028274465.1 Plantago ovata | reverse complement strand
GCTAGCTAGAAAAAATCGAAAAAAAAGAAGAAAAATTCCAGAAAGAGAAAAAAAATCTGGAAAGAAAAAAAGAGAAGACCCCAAAAAAGCAAAGAAGGGTCCAAAAAAAAGAAGAAAAGCCAAAGAGCAGTTTAGCAATGTGTTGAGTCTTTTCCATTTTCGTAATGTTCGTAATCGTGTCTTTCTATTTTTATCTTTTTTGTCTTGAGTGTCATCTGTTCTAGACCACCCTCGTCCTGCCATTCAGGAAGTGGTGAATAGCTTAAGACTTTACTTGAGAGATGGGTAGAATAGGGGGTGTTATCTTTATAGGGAACCCTCCTTCGTTTGATGAGAGCCAGTACTGGTTCGACCTCTTTTGAGGGAAAGTCTTAACATGGTGGAACAGCAGTAAGTCCTCAGTTTCATAGGCACGGGCAACCATTCGTATCTTAGCATGCATCATTACGTCGTCACTGACTAGGTCCAGGTAGAGAATGTTACGAGAGACTATCTTGTCTTGACATAAGTGCTTACGTGGATGTGTATAAGTCAATCGAGGTATTCTTCAACCTATATTCATGCTTTGATTATATGGTTTTTGTTCATATGTTATTTGATAGATTCAGTAATTTAGTTCATTTTATTGGCATGAAACTCCATTTTTGAGTCTTGCATGTTTTTTGTATTAGAGTCTAGCTTAGTTGCTTGAGGACAAGCAAAGGTTCGGTTTGGGGAGTTTGATGAATGTGTATTTTACACTTCATTCGAGTCTTTTTCACCTATTTTAGCTATCCTCTATGTTAATTTAGCTATATTTTAGTACATTTTATTAGAATAGTGTCACGTTTCCCTTTAGATTTTATTTTACAGGTTTTGGTTGAAATTCAGAGATTTCGGGGCAATTATATTGAAGTTGAAAAGGAATTGGTGTTCCAGAAGCCTATTTGGAGTATCTGAAGGTTTCCGGATAGGATTTGGAGTCTAGGGGCCGAATCTGGAGGTTAGAAGGCTACTAGAAGTCATAAACCGAGTCCGAAAAGGTGAAGAAATCCAAATCGGCGTCGAAAAACGCGGAAATTCCGCGAAAACTGGGGGCAAACCGCCCCAGAGTATTTTCGGGGCCTATATAGAGCTCAAGTTTTTCTTCGAAAATCATATCTTCCCAAGCCTACTTTCTCACCTCTCTCTATAGTTTTAGGTAGAACTTCCCGGGCCTGTCCTGGGAGTTCCATAGCTTGGGGATACTTTTTCATAGCAGATTGGAGCGCGTAGGATCGCAATCATCCGGAGATTTACAACCTTCGGTAACTTTGTATCTTACAACTTTATCTACTTATTTTATATTCTTTCAATATGTTTTCTTCTATGATTGCTATTGATTGCATGCCTATGAGTAGCTAAATTATCGTTGGTGGTAGTATGTGAATTCTTAGCGAGGGAAGATAATCATCCTAATGGCTATATCGCGCATTATACTCCGTGTCATTGCTTTATTTCGTTGATCAGTTGAACACCAAAATTCTCGTATGTTGTATTAATTATTATGCACACCTGGACACTTGTCAACCAATCAGACCAATTATCTTCGTAGTGTTGAATAATTACGGAACACATTAGGACGTTAGTTCTTGATGAGTCAGACCCTTATTATTTTCGTAGTGCTTAATACTTGCAACAGGATACAAGATTGATTCAAAGATCTCTATGCAAGACCGAGGAATTTATGCATGATTATCGACCCATTATGTTAAGAAGGACCATACTATAACCAACCTCCATTATCTGCTTGAAAACCCTATTGCTTTCTATTTGCTGTTTTATATTCTCTTGTTAAATAGATAAAGCTAGTTATAGTCCTGAGAGAACGACACTCGAGTCATTCTACTACTACACTACGGTTTTCGTTGTAGTTGTGGATTGCCTTTGGCTAATTACAAATTTATTTGACTGAACCGGAACCTGACAAATCTCGCGTTCATCACAGTGATCATTACCATAGTTTAGCCTACTACGGTCTTGGTTAGGTCCATAAGTTTGGTTAGCGGGTGTATTTCCTTGATTGTTACGGTATCCTCTTCTCCAAAATCCACCTCGAGGATTCCTACCGTCTTGTCCGTAGCTAACTTCTTGAGTGCCAAACTCCGTAGCAAAGGCTTCTTCTTCGCCTCCTCGAGCCCAGTTGCCATCATCGTATGCCAGCTCCGATCTACACATATGAGCCCCATGCCCATAGTTCTTGCATATTCGGCATACTTCGTTCGAAACAGTTGTTCCGGTGGCGCTCTTGAGGACTTGTTTCAATTCGTTGGTAAAGCACTCGAATTGATCCCGATTTCCCCTGTACATAGGGGCTTCTTGAGTCGGTGGAGCTTCAGGTCCATGTCTCCTAACCATTGCTCTTGGGTCCTTGAACTGCGAACCCTTAGCAAGCCTTTCGAAAACTGCCCAGACGGCTTCTGCGGTTTCCTCCCAAATATTGCCTCGGCATTGGAAATCCACCACTTGTTGGTTCTCGAAGGTTAGTCCATTGTAGAAGTGTTGGACTAGGTCGGAAAGTTCAAACCATGGTGAGGGCACTTGTTCGTGAGATCTTGGAACCTCTCAAACGCGGTGTAGATGGTCTCATCATAGTCCTGCTTGAATCCAGTGATTTGCGCCTTAAGGGCGGTGGTCAAGGTGTGAGGGAAGTATTCTCCATGAATGCTGAAAAAAACCTTCTCCGAAGTGTCCAGCGAGCCTGCTGGAAGAGAACTTAACCATGACTTGGCTCTGTCGCCAAGTCCCATAGCAAAAACCTTTATCCTCAACTCATCTGTTGTTATATCAGCTCCGGGTCGTGGGAGTTGGTTGACGAAATCATCGATATCGTGCAACTACCCCATCACATCTTCCCTTGATAAGCCATAGAACATCGGAAGTTGTTGGAATGCGTGGTTCTTGATCTCCAGATCTCGGGTTGCAGACGAAAGAACAATCGTCGGTCCCCTCATACGATCCTTGGTGGGTTGAACCCATGCCTTCAGTGGTCTAGCTTCTGCCATTCCGTCGATTTCCTTGAAAAGAATATGTAGAGATTCAGAGAAATCGGTATCCTCTATTTCCTCTAGTGCGCGCCTTTCAAGTAGTCGCCTTCTTTGGTGGTAGACTCTGTCGATCTCAGCAATTGAATCAGCAAGCGGTGTTCCTGCAGAACGTGTATGCGGCATACACTATCTGTAACAGACTAGGAAAGCAGTATCAGAGAGGATTAAAAAGGAAACTAAATTAGTAGAATTAGGAATCTAAAGTTGAAAATATAAACAAATTAATAAGAAAAAAGGAGTATAGTCCCCGGCAACGGCGCCAATTTGATGAACGCGGATTTGTCGGTTCTGAATTCAGCAAATAATATTTGTTATTAGCCAAAGGCAATCCATAACTACAACGAAAACCGTAGTGTAGCAGTAGAATGACTCGAGTGTCGTTCTCTCAGGACTATAACTAGCTTTATCTATTTAACAAGAGAATATAAAACAGCAGACAGATAGCAAAAGGGGTTTCAAGCAGATAATGGAGATTGGTGATAGTATGATCCTTCTTAACATAACGGGTCGATAATCATGCATAAATTCCTCGGTCTTGCATACAGAATTTTGAATCAATCTACTGTCCTGTTGTAATTATTAAGCACTACGAAGATAACTGGTCTGACAAGTCGATCACTACTGTCCTAATGTGTTCCGTAATTATTCAACACTACGAAGATAAACTCGCGAATAGGTCGACGAGGGTCCAATTGTGCATAATAATTAATACAACATACGAGAATTTAGGTTGTGCCTGATCAACGAAATAAAGCAAGGACACGGAATATAATGCGCGATATAGCCATTAGCATGATTATCTTCCCTTCGCTAAGAATTCACATACTACCACCAACGATAAGTTTAGCTACTCATAATAGTCATGCAATCAACAGAAATCATAGAAGAAAACATGTTGAAAGAATATAATAAAATAAGTAGAATAAAACTGTAAGATACAAAGTTACCGAAGGTTGTCAATCTCCGGATGATTGCGATCCTACGAGCTCCAAACTGCTATGAAAAAGAGTCCCCTAAGCTACGGACCCCCAGAACAGGCTCTGATTTTCGGAGAAAACTGAGCAACTATATATAGGCTTCGAATTACAGTGGGGCGGTTCGCCCCACACGCCCGCGGTTCGCCCTGTGTGGGGCGGTTCGCCCCAGCTCCGCGGTGGTTCGCCCGGCGGTTTTTTCGCGGAATTCCTTGTTTCGACGCGGTTTTGGATTTCTTCCCTTTTTCGGACTCGGTTTCTGACTTCTAGTGGCCTTCTAACCTCCAGATTCGACCCCTAGACTCCAAATCCTATCCGGAAACCTTCAGATACTCCAAATAGGCTTCTGGAACACCAATTCCTTGACAACTTCAATATAATTGCCCGGAAATCTTCGAATTTCAACCAAAACCTGTAAAATAAATCTAAAGGGAAACGTGACACTATTCTAATAAAATGCACTAAAATATAGCTAAATTAACATAGAGGGTAGCTAAAATAGGTGAAAAAGACTCGAATGAAAATGTAAAATACACATTCATCATCGGGCACATCAGCTGAGCCAAGTCTCGTGCAAGGTAATGTCCTTAAATCCCTCATTTTTAATAACAAAAAATTACCAAGTATTTTTGCTTCTCGCGCCTTGCTAACTTCATCGGTCCTCGGGCCTTACTTTTATTTTCTTTGCAGCTCACCGCCATAGTGGGCGCAATTGGGAACCTTGCTGCCGACAAGGGTGCTCCGGAGGAAGTTGCCAATTTGCACCTCCAACTCCAAGAAGCTAATACCCGTACTCGGGCGCTTGAAGAGGAGCTGCAGGTCAAGAAGGCCAAGTTCACCAGTCTGGAGGCCGAGGGCGCAAAGGTGCAAAGGCAAATGAAGGCTTGGAAAGATGCATGGAATAATCTTTCCATCAAAATGGCCCGTTTCAAGGATGCCGTCCTCGGGTACCTCAAAGATACTCGGTACGAGGGCGCTAAGGCTTTCTATGAGTCCGCCTCGTACCGTTTGAAGATGCTGGAGACAAAGGAGTTGGGGCGCGAGGAGGGCTTCTACTCGGCTCTGGACCAGTTGAAGGCTAAGGGTCTGTTGGCCGAGGACTTTGAGAGCGACGCCGTCGGCCTGATGGATAACAAGAATGGCGACTTCACCTATTATGAAGATCAGATGGTGTCCGACGCCGAGCATAAGGCTTGCGAATTTGGCGCGCTGGTCGCTAACCCTGAGGTGCCTTATCCTGCTAAGGTTGGTCTGCTTCCGTCCTGGGTGCCCGAGGTCGTCCGAGTTGGGATACTCGAGCCGTTCAACAAGTGTGGCCATTGCAACACTAGGTGCTCGCTCTTCCTGGCCCTGTCCTCGACCGTGACTGCATTGTGGAGGAGCCCGAGGTTATCAAATTCCGAGAGACGCTCGAGGTAGAGAGGCACGCGGCTGGTTCTGGAGTCAGTCGAGCTGAGGGAGCGAGCCAAGCTTCTGGGGGCGGTAGTCGGACCGGAGAAGGGAAAGACCTGCAGAGATCTCCCCCCAAGTCCCCCGAGCAGTCCCGAAGTCGCTCTGATTGTTGAAGGCCGAGTATGCTCGGTAGAACTTGTAGAAAAAAATTTAACAAGTCCTTTTTTTGCTAGTCGAACAATTACTTTTATGCTTTAACTTATTCGGCCCTTTGTGGCGTGCTCGGGAGAGCTATTTTTGATGCCCCACTCGCTTGGGTGCATATCTTTTTGTAAATCAACAATGCTTCTCCTTTTGCCCGACGAGGCCTTATGCTAATCGCTCCTTGTTTATCTGTTTCATTTCTTTCTTTACTTTTGACATGTCGCATAGTATTACGCGAGTTTTCATAATATGCTTCTTCAGGTACTTGTTTCTCCTTCGTTGGACTTAGAAAAAATTTCTAAGTATGCGTCGTCGGACGCTGTAATATACATCTCAAACCACGTGCTTCCGGACCTCTTCTTTGAAATAAATTCTTAAGTATTGAAGCTCGCCTGTCGGGCGCCTCGCTGGTCGACTACCCTTGCTGGTCGGCCGTTGTATATTCTTCTTGGTAGTCGGCCGCCTAATGTTTCTTTAAAACTTAGACGAAACTTTCCAAGTACGAATTAAAACTTAGAAAAAATTTCGCCAACTAATAATTCTATTACTTGGGCGCCTCATTCCTTTGATACCTTCGGACACTTCCTGAACGAATGTTATTCGGGCAACCTTAATTGCCAATGTAGTCGGCCCTTAGGTAATTAAGTGTGTGGTTGAGCACACTTTTCTCCCTTACAATTTTTTCTCAAAAAATTCATGGAAAAATCTCTGATGGAATAGTTATGGTCTTCCGACCATTTTGAAGCTTTGGTCGAGGGGCGTGTCGTCGCGCCCTTGTGTGTCCTCCAACCCGAAAAATTTTCCGAAGATTTTTTCCCGAGATATCTTTTTCTTGTGTCAAAAAACCAAGAAGATTGATTTTTTTGCCTTTCGACCTTTATTTCTTTCGGAGCTTTTCATGTAGTTTCGTATTTTTATGTTGCCCTTCGTGGTTTTATATCGGCCTCTCGAACAAACAAGACAATATTTCAAACTGAAAGAGTTGCATTGATTTGACGAAAATTCAATTACAACGGTGGGCTTCGAGGCCATGCCAAAGGGCAAAACAAAAACTGAACTAGAAATCATAAACTGGCGAAAGGGGGCTTTCAACAAGATCTCATCAAAACATTGCATATTTCTCCAATGCCCTCTAGGCATAAAACCTCTGGAGATTGGTGGTGTTCCAGGTGTTCTTCAACTTACTTCCTTCGGCATCTTCCAAGCGGTAGCTTCCATTGGAGTTGGCTTCTATTATCTTCTAAGGTCCTTCCCACTTAGGTTCCATCTTGTGTGGATTGCCTAGGATATCTTCCTTGCGGAGTACTAAGTCTCCGACTTGAAAGTCTCTGTCCTTGACGTGCTTGTTGTAGGCCTTTGCGACAATGGCTTGGTATCTCAAGATGTTTGCCAATGCTATGGTCCTTGACTCTTCGAGCATTTCTAGATCAAACATTCTTGCTTCATGGTTGTCCTCCGGTTGGTAGCATTGAATTCTCAATGTCTCATGCACAATCTCGGTCAGGATAACTGCCTCCGAACAATAGACAAGGGAGAATGGGGTTTCCCTTGTTGTTGTCTTTGAAGTGGTGTAGTAGGCCCAAAGGACTCCATCAAGTTTCTCAACCCAACTTCCTTGGTACGCTGAAAACCTTTTCTTCAAGCTCCTTACGAGTGTCTTGTTGGTGGACTCAGTTTGGCCATTGGCTTGGGGATATCCTACTAAAGTAAAGCGCCTTTCGATCTTCATCCTTTCGCACCATGCGTTGAACTTGGCTCCAGAGAATTGAGAACCGTTGTCGGACACAAGGACCCTTGGCAAGCCAAAGCGACATAAGATGTTCCTCCAGACAAAATCCATAACCTTCTTCTCGCTGATCACCGAAACCGCTTCCGCCTCTGCCCATTTGCTGAAGTATTCTACCACGACAATGATGAACTTCTTTTGTCTGGTTCCTTTGGGCAATGGTCCGACTATGTCTATTCCCCATGTGTCGAAGGGACATGTGATCTTGGAAGGAATAAGCGGTCTTGCGGGCGCACGATCAGTGGTCGCAAAGTATTGGCATTCCTCGCATTTGCGCACAAATTGCGCAGCATCCTCTCTCACTGTTGGCCAATAAAATCATTGGCGAATGATTTTCTGAGCTAAAGCTCTTCCTCCCGAGTGGTTTCCGCAGCTCCCTTGGTGCATTTCTTCTAAGATCGCTTGAACTTCGTTGTCACTAACACATCTAAGGTGTGTGCCTCTGAAAGATCTCTTGTAAAGATATGCCCCTTGGACAAAGTATCTCACTGCTCTTCCTTTGATCCTTCTTGCTTCCGCACGGTCCCTTGGGAGAATTCCATGCATCAAATAGGTCGCGATAGGTTGCATCCAACTTGGGGTTGTATCAATGGTGAACATGCCTTGCGCACTTTTTTGAGAACTTGCGATGGACGAAAGCTCCATCTTCAGAAGTATCACATTTCGAGTGTCTACGCCTCCGAACGTTGATGCATATTTGGACAAGGAATCCGCCTTACCATTGAGTTCTCTTGCAAATTTCTCTACTTGACATTCTTCAAATTGTGCCATCTCTTCTTTGATAGCGTCCTTGTACTCGAGCAACAGAGGTGGCGACAACAAGTATTGTTTCAATTTCTCAGAAGCCTCTTCGCATTCTTTTGTCCATTCGAACTGATTACTCTTCCTTAGGACCTTGAAGAAAGGCAGATTCTTCTCGACCGATCTTGAGATGAAACGGCTTAGGGCGATTGACTTCCCAACCAATTGTTGTACCTCGTTGAGCGTCTTTAGCTGCGGAAGGTCAAGTATGGCTTTGATCTTTTCTGGATTTGCTTCAATGCCCCTCTCGGTCACCACGTAACCAAGGAACTTGCCTCCCTTTGATGAATGTGTATTTTACACTTTCATTTGAGTCTTTTTCACCTATTTTTTCTATCCTCTATGTTAATTTAGCTATATTTTAGTGCATTTTATTAGAATAGTGTCACGTTTCCCTTTAGTTTGTATTTTACAGGTTTTGGTTGAAAAACGAGGTTTTCCGGGAAATTATATTGAAGTAGACAAGGAATTGGTGTTCCGAAGGCCTAATTGGAGTATCTGAAAGATTCCGGATAGGATTTGAAGTCTAGGGGTCGAGTCTGAAGTCTAAAAGGTCACTAGAAGGGAAAAACCGAGTCCGAAAAGGGGAAGAAATCCAAAAACACGTCGAAAACGCGTATCTGGCCGAAAAAAGCTCCCGGGCGAATCGCTCGAGACGTGGGGCGAATCGCCCCACACCAGGAGAATCGCCCGGTGCTTCGCCCCACACCTGCTGAATGCCTATATATAGTTGCTCAGTTTTCTCCGTTTTTCATACTTTTCCAGACCTTTTCTCTCACCTTTCTGAGTAGTTTTAGGTAGGAATTCTCCAGAGCCTGTTCTGGGGGTTCTTAGCATAGGAGATACTTTTTCTTAGCAATTTGGAGCTTGTAAGATCGTGATTCTTCGGAGATTGACAACCTTCGGTAACATTGTATCTTATAGTTTTTCTATTTATATTTATATATCTTTCATGATGTTTTCATTCATTCATGGTATGATTTCTGTTGATTGCATGACATCTATGAGTAGCTAAACTTCTCGTTGGTGATAGTATGTGATTTCTTAGCGAAGGGTTAATAATTATGCTAATGGCTATATCGCGCATTATACTCTGAGTTATTGCTTTATTTCTTTGATCTATCTAAAACTTCTATCTTCGTAGTGTTGAATAATTACGGAACACAATTGGACAATTCATTGATCAAAGATCTCAATGCAAGACCGAGGAATTTATGCATGATTATTAACCTTCTATGCTTTGAATGACCATACTATCACCAATCTCCATTATCTGCTAAGAAAAACCTTTGCTAAGTCGTTTGTTGATTTTATATTCTTAAGTTAGATTAGATAAAGCTAGTTATAGTCCTTAGATATCGACAGTCGAGGTTATTCTACTGCTACACTACGGTTTTCGTTGTAGTTGTGAATTGCCTTTGGCTAAATACAAATTTATTTGATTAATTAGAATCTGACAAATTCTACGTTCATTAAATTGGCGCCGCTGCCGGGGACTATACTCCTTTTTTCTATTTAGCTTTTTTATATTTCCAGCATTCAATTCCTAGTTCTAGTAGTTTTTATTTTCCTATTTAATCTCTCTCTGATACTCCTTTCCTAGTTCGTTACAGATAGTGTATGCCACATACACGATCTAGAGGAACACCGCTTACTGATTCAATTGCTGAGATCGACAGAGTCTACCACCAAAGAAGGTGACTACTTCAAAGGCGTGAACTAGAGGAAATAGAGGATACCGATTTCTCTGAATCTCTACATAGTCTTTTCACGGAAATCGACGGAATGGCAGAAGCTAGACAAGTGAAAGCATGGGTTCAACCCTCCAAGGATCGTATGAGGGGGCCGACGATTGTTCTTTCGTCTGCAACTCGAGATCTGGAAATCAAGAACCACGCGTTCCAACAACTTCCGAGGTTCAATGGCTTAGCAAGGGAAGATGTGATGGGGTACTTGCACGATATCGATGATTTCGTCAACCAACTCCCACGACCCGAAGCTGAAATAACAACGGATGAGTTGAGGATGAAGGTTTTTTCTATGGGACTTGGCGACAGAGCCAAGTCATGGTTGAGTTCTCTACCGGCGGGCTCGCTGGACACTTGGGAGAAGGTTTTTACAGCTTTCATGGAAAAATACTTCCCTCACACCTTGACTACCGCGCTTAAGGCGCAAATCACTGGATTCAAACAGTACTATGATGAGACTATCTACACCGCGTTTGAGAGGTTCTAAGACCTCATGAACAAGTGCCCTCACCATGGTTTTGAACTTTCTGATCTAGTCCAACACTTCTACAATGGACTAACGTTCGAGAACCAACAAGTGGTGGACTTCCAATGCCGTGGCAATATTTGGGAGGATACCGCGGAAGCTGTCTGGGCAGTTTTTGAAAGGCTTGCTAAGGGGTCGCAATTCAAGGACCCAAGAGCGATGGTTAGGAGACGTGGACCTGAAGCTCCACCGACTCAAGAAGCCCCTATGTATAGGGGGAATGGGGATCAATTCGAGTGCTTTACCAACGAATTGAAGCAAGTCCTCAAGAGCGCCACTGGAACATCTGTGTCGAACGAAGTTTGCCGAATATGCAAGAACTATGGGCATGGGGCTCATATGTGTAGATCGGAGCTTGCATATGATGATGGCAAATGGGTTCAAGGAGGCGAGGAGGAAGCCTTTGTTACAGAATTTGGTACTCAAGAAGCTAGTTACGGACAAGACGGTAGGAATCCTCGAGGTTGATTTTGGAGAAGAGGGTTCCGAATCAAGGATATGCACCGGCTAGCCAAACTTATGGCCCTAACCAAGACCGTAGTAGGCTTAACTATGGTAATGATCACTGCGAAAATCCAGCTCCGAAAGAGCAACAGAAGTCGAAGACAGCTCTACTGATGGAGAACTTGTAAAAGATGGTGGATCACACCCAAAGTTTTCTCAAACTTTATGAAGAAGATTATGAGACGACTAGGGCGAGGCTTGATCGATTGGAAGAGAGCACTAGGCTTGCCCATCAAAAGATGCAAGAGTTGATCGACCGAGGAGCAAGTAGGGAGCAAGGCAAGCTGCCTAGCAATACTGAGAAGTCAATGTCCATTACCTTGGTGGGTGATCTACCTGTCGAAATCACCATCAAGAAGGTTGCTAAGTGCGAGTGTTGCAAGAATGAGGAGCCTCCACTAGCCAAGGAAGAAGAGAAGGACCTTGGCATTGATGAGAGTGAAGAGGAGCAAGAGGATCCCGAGCCACTCCCTCAAAGTTTCGATGTTAAGGTCGGGATTGGTGAACTTGAAGATGTCCGTGCTAAACTAGATACGGGATCCTACTCTAATGTGCTCCCAATGAATGTATTTGAGAAGAGTAGCCTTGGAAAACTATCTGAGCATAAGGCTATTGTGCAACTGGCGGATGGATCCTTTGTGAGACCCGAAGGCATTGTGAAAAACGTATAGGTCAATATTGGTGAAGCTTCTGTATACACCAATTTTGTAGTTATGCCGGCGTCTAAACCTGGGATGGGGGATGTCGTTCTCTTAGGGCGAACGTTTTTGACTAAGCTACGCTCAGTGATAGACATCTACCGAAGGACTTGCACCATTGAGGTGGATGGCAAGCGACATGTGTTGCGAGCCATATCCGATCCACCTGATCACTTTGATGCTTCTCACACTATTAACTACTGTGGTCTTGTTGTCTATGTTCATTCTTATTCACAGGTTCGTGGCATGAGGAGATCCATGAAGGGGAAGTCTAGTACCCTCAAGAAGAAGAGCTAGGCGCAAGAAGGAGTCGAGTCAAAGACTATAAACAATGGCGCTATCCGGAAGGCAACCCGGAGTTTTTATCGCTTTTTTACCGCTTTATTCCATGCATTCATACTTGAACAATTTGCTTTTCATATGTGAATTTGTTCGTCTCTGTGTCGTCTGTGCTTATGATTGTGTTTGAGTGAACTTTTTTGAGTGGTTTTATGAGAAAAATGGTTTTCGGGGACTAAAAAACCGCGTTTTTTCGAAAGTTTCGTCTCCCCACCTCAGGAGACGAAACTTTCGAAAAAAACGCCGTTTTTTAGTCCCCGAAAACCATTTTTCTCATAAAACCACTCAAAAGAGTTCACTCAAACACAATCATAAGCACAGACGACACAGAGACGAACAAATTCACATATGAAAAGCAAATTGTTCAAGTATGAATGTATGGAATAAAGCGGTAAAAAAGCGATAAAAACTCCGGGTTGCCTTCCGGATAGCGCCATTGTTTATAGTCTTTGACTCGACTCCTTCTTGCGCCTAGCTCTTCTTCTTGAGGGTACTAGACTTCCCCTTCATGGATCTCCTCATGCCACGAACCTGTGAATAAGAATGAACATAGACAACAAGACCACAGTAGTTAATAGTGTGAGAAGCATCAAAGTGATCAGGTGGATCGGATATGGCTCGCAACACATGTCGCTTGCCATCCACCTCAATGGTGCAAGTCCTTCGGTAGATGTCTATCACTGAGCGTAGCTTAGTCAAAAACGTTCGCCCTAAGAGAACGACATCCCCCATCCCAGGTTTAGACGCCGGCATAGCTACAAAATTGGTGTATACAGAAGCTTCACCAATATTGACCTATACGTTTTTCACAATGCCTTCGGGTCTCACAAAGGATCCATCCGCCAGTTGCACAATAGCCTTATGCTCAGATAGTTTTCCAAGGCTACTCTTCTCAAACACATTCAAAGGGAGCACATTAGAGTAGGATCCCGTGTCTAGTGTGGCACGGACATCTTCAAGCTCACCAATCCCGACCTTAACATCGAAACTTTGAGGGGGTGGTTCGGGATCCTCTAGCTCCTCTTCACTCTCGTCAGAACCTAAGGTCCTTCTCTTCTTCCTTAGCCTGTGGAGGTTCTTCATTCTTGCAACACTCGCACTTAGCAACCTTCTTGATGGTGATTTCGACAGGCAGATCACCAGCCAAGGTAATGGACATCGACTTCTCAGTGTTGCTAGGCAGCTTGCCTTGTTCCGTACTTGCTCCTCGGTCGATCAACTCTTGCATCTTTTGTTGGGCAAGCCTAGTGCTCTCTTCCAACCTATCAAGCCTTGCCCTAGTCTTCTCAGAATCTTCTTCATAACGTTTGAGAAAACTTTGGGTGTGATCAACCATCTTTTGCAAGTTCTCCATCAGTTGAGCCGACTTCGACTTCGGTTGCTCTTTCGGAGTGGGGTTTTCGCAGTGGTCATTACCATAGTTAAGCCTACTACGGTCTTGGTTAGGGCCATAAGTTTGGCTATCCGGTGCATATCCTTGATTGTTTCGGAATCCTCTTCTCCAAAATCCACCTCGAGGATTCCTACCATCTTGTCCGTAGCTAGCTTCTTGAGTACCAAACTCCGTAGCAAAGGCTTCCTCTTCGCCTCCTTGAGCCCAGTTGCCATCATCATACGCAAGCTCAGATCTACACATATGAGCCCCATGCCCATAGTTCTTGCATATTCGGCAGACTTCGTTTGAAACAGTTGTTCCAGTAGCGCTCTTGAGGACTTGTTTCAATTCGTTGGTAAAGCACTCGAATTGATCCCCATTCCCCCTATACATAGGGGCTTTTTGAGTCGGTGGAGCTTCAGGTCCACGTCTCCTAACCATTGCCCTTGGGTCCTTGAACTGCGAACCCTTAGCAAGCCTTTCGAAAACTGCCCAGACGGCTTCTGCGGTTTCCTCCCAAATATTGCCTCGGCATTGGAAATCCACCACTTGTTGGTTCTCGAAGGTTAGTCCATTGTAGAAGTGTTGGACTAGGTCAGAAAGCTCAAAACCATGATGAGGGCACTTGTTCGTGAGATCTTGGAATCTCTCAAACGCGGTGTAGATGGTCTCATCATAGTCCTGTTTGAATCCAGTGATTTGCGCCTTTAGCGCGGTAGTCAAGGTGTGAGGGAAGTATTTTTCCATGAAAGCTGGAAAAACTTTCTCCCAAGTGTCCAGCGAGCCTGCTGGTAGAGAACTCAACCATGACTTGGCTCTGTCGCCAAGCCCCATAGCAAAAACCTTCATCCTCAACTCATCCGTTGTTATTTCAGCCCCGGGTCGTGAGAGTTGGTTGACGAAATCATCGATATCGTGCAAGTACCCCATCACATCTTCCCTTGTTAAGCCATAGAACCTCGGAAGTTGTTGGAATGCGTGGTTCTTGATTTCCGAATCTCGAGTTGCAGACGAAAGAACAATCGCCGGTCCCCTCATATGATCCTTGGAGGGTTGAACCCTTGCTTTCAGTGGTCTAGCTTCTGCCATTCCGTCGATTTCCTTGAAAAGACTGTGTAGTGATTCAGAGAAATCGGTATCGTCTATTTCCTCTAGTTCACGCCTTTAAAGTAGTCGCCTTCTTTGGTGGTAGACTCTGTCGATCTCAGCAATTGAATCAGCAAGGGGTGTTCCTCTAGATCGTGTATGTGGCATACACTATCTGTAACAGACTAGGAAAGCAGTATCAGATAGAGATTAAAAAGGAAAACTAAAACTACTAGAACTAGGAATTAAATGCTGAAAATATAAACAAATTAAACAGAAAAAAGGAGTATAGTCCCCGGCAACGGCGCCAATTTGATGATCGCGCTGGATGTCGTGTTCCAACGAATATCAAATAAATTTGTTATTTATCCAAAGGCAATTCACAACTACAACGAAAATCGTAGTGTAGCAGTAGAATAACCTCGAGTGTCGATCTCTATGGACTATAACTAGCTTTATCTAATCTAATTTAGAATATAAAACAGCAGACGATTTAACAAAGGTTTTTCTTAACAGATAATGGAGATTGGTGATAGTATGGTCCTTCAAAGCATAACGGGTTAATAATCATGCATAAATTCCTCGGTTTTGCATAGAGATCTTTGATCAATGAATTGTCCAGTTGTAATTATCAAACACTACGAAGATAGATTCAGATAGGTCAAAGACCAATGAATTGTCCAATTGTGTGCAATAATTAATCAACCATACGAAGATAGAGATTTAGATAGATCAAAGAAATAAAGCAATAACACGTAGTATAATGCGCGATATAGCCATTAGCATAATTATCAACCCTTCGCTAAGAATTCACATACTATCACCAACGAGAAGTTTAGCTACTCATAGTTGTCATGCAATCAACAGAAATCATAGAAGAAAACATGTTGAAAGATATATAAAAATAAGTAGAAAAACTGTAAGATACAATGTTACCGAAGGTTGTCAGTCTCCGAAGAATCGCGATCTTACAAGCTCCAAACTGCTATGAAAAAGTATCTCCTAAGCTATGAACCCCCAGAACAGGCTCTGGGAAGTTCCTACCTAAAACTACGGAGAAAGGTGAGAGAAAAGGTCTGGAAAAGTATGAAAAACGGAGAAAAACTGAGCAACTATATATAGGCTTCGAATTTGTGTGGGGCGAAGGGCCCCACACACCGGGCGACTCGCCTGGTGTGGGGCGATTCGCCCCACATCCCGGGCGATTCGCCCGGGAGTAAAACTCAGGAATTTACGCGTTTTCGACGCGTTTTTGAATTTCTTCCCCTTTTCGGACTCGGTTTCTGACTTCTAGTGGCCTTCTAACCTCCAGATTCGACCCCTATACTTCAAATCCCATCCGGAAACCTTCAGATACTCCAATTAGGCTTCTGGAACACCAATTCTTTATCTAGTTCAATATAATTGCCCGGAAATCCTCATTTTTCAACCAAACCTGTAAAATAAAGACTAAAGGGAAACGTGACACTTTTCTAATAAAATGCACTAAAATATAGCTAAATTAACATAGAGGATAGCTAAAATAGGTGAAAAGACTCGAATGAAAGTGTAAAATACACATTCATCAGCAACAAGTCTTCACCTTGCTTTGAGATTGCTAAATGCCTAGGAAGGAGGTAGTGTGAGATTGTGTGATCCTTTGTTTGCAACCTATTCTTCCTAATAGTTTTGGGGAGGGGGTTACGCCATCATTAGACTTGTTTTTCGTTTTTCCTTTATAATAGGATGATGCATGTTAGGGTGTTATGGTTGTTTTCCCGAGTAATTATGTACCTAAGAGGCAACAAGTCTTCACCTTGCTTTGAGATTGCTAAATGCCTAGGAAGGAGGTAGTGTGAGATTCTGTGATCCTTTGTTTGCAACCTATTCTTCCGAATAGGTTTGGGGAGGGGGTTACGCCATCATTAGACTTGTTTTTCGTTTTTTAATTTTGTGTTGTGAGTTTATTTATCCTTTTTCGTAAATTTTGTACTTCAACCTATTCTTTCGAATAGGTTTGGGGAAGTCGTTTGTGTGTCATTTTTGTTTCTTTTTCGTTGTGCTACTGCTGGCTAAAAAAAATCGGAAAAAAAGAAGAAAAAGAAAAATTCCAGGAAAAAAGAAAAAAAACTGGAAAAGGAAAAAAAAAAGAGAAAAGACCCCAAAAAAGCAAATAAGGGTCCAAAAAAAGGAAAGCTAAAAAGCAGTTTAGCAAAGTGTTGTGTCTCATTTTCCAATTCTTGTAATGTTCGTAATCGTGTTGTAATTTTCTATATTTCTTTTCGTTTGAGTGTCATCTGTTTTAGACCACCCTCGTCCTGCCATTCAGGAAGTGGTGAATAGCTTAAGGCTTTGCTTGAGAGATGGGTAGAATAGGGGAGTGTTATCTTTTTTAGGGAACCCTCCTTCGTTTGATGCGAGCCAGTATTGGTTCGACCTCTTTGAGGAAAAGTCTTAACTTGGTGAACAGCAGTAAGTCCTCAGTTTCATAGGCACGGGACAACCATTCGTATTCTAACATGTTTCATTACGTCGTCACTAACTAGGTCCAGGTAGAGAATGTTACGAGAGACTATCTTGTCTTGACATAAGTGCTTATGTGAATGTGTATGAGTCAATCGAGGCATTCTTCAACCTATATTCATGTTATGATTTGTATGGTTTTTGTTCATATGTTTTTTGATAGATTCAATAGATTAGTTCATTTCATTTGGCATGAGACTCCATTTTTTGTGTTGCATTGTTATTTGCATTAGAGTCTAGCTTAGTTGCTTGAGGACAAGCAAAGGTTCGGTTTGGGGAGTTTGATGAATGTGTATTTTACACTTTCATTTGAGTCTTTTTCACCTATTTTAGCTATCCTCTATGTTAATTTAGCTATATTTTAGTGCATTTTATTAGAATAGTGTCACGTTTCCCTTTAGTTTGTATTTTACAGGTTTTGGTTGAAAAACGAGGTTTTCCGGGCAATTATATTGAAGTAGACAAGGAATTGGTGTTCCGAAGGCCTAATTGGAGTATCTGAAAGATTCCGGATAGGATTTGAAGTCTAGGGGTCGAGTCTGAAGGCTAAAAGGTCACTAGAAGGCAAAAACCGAGTCCGAAAAGGTGAAGAAATCCAAAAACGCGTCGAAAATGCGTATCTGGCCGAAAAAAGCTCCCGGGCGAATCGCCCCACACCATGCGAATCGTCCGGTGTGTGGGACCCTTCGCCCCACACCTGCCGAATGCCTATATATAGTTGCTCAGTTTTTTCCGTTTTTCATACCTTTCCAGACCTTTTCTCTCACCTTTCTCAGTAGTTTTAGGTCGGAATTCTCCAGAGCCTGTTCTGGGGGTTCTTAGCTCAGGAGATACTTTTTCTTAGCAATTTGGAGCTTGTAAGATCGCGATTCTTTGGAGATTGACAACCTTCGGTAACATTGTATCTTACAGTTTTTCTATTTACATTTATATATCTTTCATCATGTTTTCATTCATTCGTGGTATGATTTCTGTTGATTGCATGACATCTATGAGTAGCTAAACTTCTCGTTGGTGATAGTATGTGATTTCTTAGCGAAGGGTTAATAATTATGCTAATGGCTATATCGCGCATTATACTCTGAGTTATTGCTTTATTTCTTTGATCTATCTAAAACTTCTATCTTCGTAGTGTTGAATAATTACGGAAAACAATTGGACAATTCATTGATCAAAGATCTCCATGCAAGACCGAGGTATTTATGCATGATTATTAACCTGTTATGCTTTGAATGACCATACTATCACCAATCTCCATTATCTGCTAAGAAAAACCTTTGCTAAGTCGTTTGTTGATTTTATATTCTTAAGTTAGATTAGATAAAGCTAGTTATAGTCCTTAGAGATCGACACTCGAGGTTATTCTACTGCTACACTACGGTTTTCGTTGTAGTTGTGAATTGCCTTTGGCTAAATACAAATTTATTTGATTAATTAGAATCTGACAAATTCTACGTTCATCACCCTTGACACCAAATGTGCACTTTGTCGGGTTAAGCTTCATGCCATATTTCCTCAGGACCGCGAAGCACTTATTAAGGTGCTCGACGTGTTGATCTTCCTTCTTGCTTTTCACCAGCATATCGTCGACGTACACTTCCATGGTTTTTCCTATCTCATCCTTGAAAATCTTGTTCACTAGGCGTTGGTAGGTCGCCCCCGCGGTTTTGAGTCCGAAGGGCATGACGTTGAAGCAGTAGACATTGCCATTAGCAAAGAAGGCTGTCTTTGGTACGTCGTCCCTTGCCATCTTGATTTAATAAAAGCCTTGATAGGCTTCCATGAAGCTAAGTAGTGCACATCCGGCGGTGGAATCCACAAGTTGATCAATCCTAGGAAGGGGATAAGGATCCTTCGGACAAAACTTGTTGAGACGAGTGAAGTTGTTGCACATTCTCCATTTCCCTTCGCCTTTCTCTACTAGGACCACATTGCAAACCCAATCTGAGTATCTTACTTCTTTGATGTGTCCTGCTTTCAAGAGCCTTTGGACCTCCGCTTCAATGATGGCATTATCCTCCGGACCAAAATCTCTTCGCTTCTCGCGAATATGGGTGATTTTGGGATCTAAGTTCAAATGGTGAACCGCGACCCTAGGGTCGATTCCTTTGAGATCCTCCATACTCCATGCGAATACGTCATTGTTGTTCCTGAGGCATTGGATGACCTTCATTCGTACCTCGACTGTCATCTCTGTTCCTATCCTTGTGACCTTGTCGGGAGACCCCTCTACCACTTGGATTTCTTCCAAAGCTTCTTTCGCTTCAATTTTGTTCTCTTCAAAAAATGCTTTTTTCTTCGAGGTCGGAGGGATGGGAGGAATTACTTGGTACTCTTCGAGATCTTTTACTTCTGCCACCGTTAAATTTTGCTCTTTCCTTTGGACCTCCTTTCTTCGCCTTGCTGCCGGACTAGGTTTCTTCGACTTCCTTCGAGTCCTGGTCGCTCGGATGGAGTAAAAGGCGTTTGTGTAAGAAAATATGGTCAGGGTTACCCCTAGGGTACGCAGCGGAATTTTGAAAATTTTCTTAACATACATGTTAATTGATTATGCATATGTCGTATATATATAAACACGTCAATTAGAAGACTAACCTTACTTCCAAAGCAGCTTCCAAGTCTTCGTAATATTCCGGTGTATCTTCTCCTTCGTCGAAGTCGAAGATATCTACAATACTCTGTATATCTGCAAGACTATAAGAGTTAGTTTCCAACTCCTAGAACCTCAACCTTGGTATCCACGGATGAACAGCCTATCGGAAGAATGCTAGGATATTCTTTATGTGACCAAGAAGACGGGGCGGCAATTCCTCCAGGTGGTGGTTGCGCGCGCGGGTTGGCTAAGGGAGGAGGAGGGGAGAGTTTTTATTTTCTCTAAGAAAACTGGGTAGAATAATTGTGTTCAAAACTGTGTCTGAAACTGTGTGTAAAACTCTCTCTAATAGTCTACTATATATAGTAGTCTATAGAAGCCTAAAGCATAAGCAATTAGACTTCGTAAAGGAATAAGAATCTAATTCTTATCGCACAAGGAAACAAATATCAAGTCTAGATTCATTCCCAATCAAATTAAAACTCAATCAGGAAAATCTAACTTATCCCTTGGACTTCTAATAAAGGAAGGAGTCGAACTCCTTCCCCTTATCTGGCCACGAGCGCGCGCGTGCCTTGTCCTAACTCCAAGTAGATTTTGCCCAAGTGCATATGTTAATTCTAAATTAACATATCATTTCTAATCGAACCTCGATTATATTTCTAAAATATAATCTTTAATTGTATTTACATAAATACAATTAATTAGCCAATTCAATTAATAATTCCAAATCATTAATTGAGCCACCAAATATTATAATTAATTCCAAATCAATTATAATCCATCAATCACAATTAATTCCAAATTAATTGCGATTCCATCTTCAAGGATATTTTGATAGAATGAATCACCACATAGTGTGACCCATAGGGCCTCACCGTATTAAGCAAGTACTAGACTAGGCAACATGGAATTCCTAGACGGTTCCATTTGCAATATTAATACGTGAGGACGTTTGAAAGGTTTCTCAAATCTAACCCTTTCGTTGCGAAGCCTGTTGCGCTCAACGCGGCGATGGTAACGTCCCTTCATCTGACTGACTCGAATGCATCTAAGATCGATGATGTGTCTATCCCAATAATACATCCACGGGCGTCTTAGGGAGTTGCTTGGTTACGAAGATATACTTATGACTATCATAATATATCGATGCACTGGCCAGTGACTTTACCAACACAACTATGAAGACTATGAGCAGTGCTCTCCTGTGCTACACTTGAGAGATGAATCCTTCACAGAATCACTTATCACCCCCATTTGTATTTAGCCATTATCCCGGATCGTGTCTTAGGTCAGCTGCTTATTCAGAGCTGACATCGACGGGTCCAACAAGGATATGGGGCAACAAATGTGATGATAAAGTCCTGCAAGTACAAAGGACGAATGGCATCACTTCGACAACTCACCGGTTCCCATAGACACGTCGGTGTAGAGTATACATCGATGGGAGTGTCCGGTGGGTACTTCCATTGTTCGATAAAGCTTCTTCGAACAACTATGCGCAGTTATCGGAACATTCCTTGATTGTCCAACAATCCGTTCCGTGGCCGTGGGATCGGCTCACACTTTCTCCAACAAGTATAACCTCCACGCATACTAGTCTTGTATGGTTCATTCAGACCCCCACATCCGAGATGAACCTCGACTAGGGAGAGTTTGGGATAGATGATATAAATATGAAAGCGATACTAAAATAGTAAAACTGCAACAAACATATATTATATTACGTTGACCTGTGTAATAGTACATATATGTCCTCTATAAGGGCACCATACCCTTAGTAAGGACTGTCTCTAGGACATATACACTATCAATCTCCCACTTGGACTAGAGCCAGTCACCTTTATGCCTAATGCCCAGATTAGCATAATGTCTTAAGTGGACTTCCACTGATAAGACCTTAGTGAAAGGATCTGCCACGTTGTCCGTGGTAGAGACACGTTCTATACTAACTTCTCCTCTATCTATAATCTCACGTATAACGTGATATTTTGTAAGTACATGTTTGTTCTTGTTTGTAGATCTAGGCTCCTTAGCTTGAGCGACGGCGCCCGTATTGTCCCAATAAATCGTTATTGGACTAGGAGCAGGAACAACCCTCAATTCCTTCAAGAACTCTGAAATCCAGACAGCTTCTTTCGAAGCTTCTGATCCAGCAATGTACTCGGCTTCTGTGGATGAGTCAGCAATCGTGGCTTGCTTAGAACTCTAAGTCATCAGGATCTGATTCAAATCCAGCGTCGACATAACCAGACATCTTTAATTCTGGTTCTCCACCAAACACCAAGAACATTTCCTTAGTCCGTCGAAGGTACTTAAGAATGTTCTTTACAGCAGTCCAGTGAGGTACTCCTGGATTCTGTTGGTGTCGACAAGTAACATTAAGCGCATATGCCACATCGGGCCTTTGTGCAACTCATTGCATACATTATAGACCCTACTGCCGAAGCATAGGGCACACGACTCATTGCATTTCTTTCTTCATCAGTTTTAGGACCATCCTTAACTGATAAGACAATCCCATGTCTAGCTGGGAGAAAGCCTCTCTTTGAGTCGTCCATCTTATAACGCTTCAGTATTTTGTCGATGTAGGTGGACTGTGTCATTCCCAACATCCTCTTGGATCTATCTCTAAAGATCTTGATCCCTAGGATGTAGTTCGCTTCACCCAAGTCCTTCATCGAGAAGGTACTTGATAACCAAACTTTAGTCTCTTCTAGCATAGAGACATTGTTTCCCATGATCAAAATGTCATCTACGTAAATGATCATGAAAACAACTCCTTTGTCGCTGTGTCTCGCATAGACACCGGGATCTTCCTTGCTTCTGATGAAGTCAAACGATTTGACAGCTTCATCAAAGCGGATATTCCAGCTCCTCGACGCTTGCTTTAGCCCATAGATGGATCTTTGTAATTTGCATACAGCAGCTGGCCTAGTTTTATTAAAAAAACCTTCCGGCTGTTCCATATAGACCTCTTCCTCAAGGTTGCCATTGAGGAATGTTGTCTTTACATCCATCTGCCAGATTTCATAATCATAGTAGGCAGCTATCGCAAGTAGAATTCGAATGGACTTCAATTTTGCTACCGGTGAAAAGGTTTCATCGTAATCGATGCCATACCTTTGCGTGTAGCCTTTCGCCACAAGCCTAGCTTTGTGCGTTTGTACCTTTCCATCTGATAGTGTATATGTCCTAGAGACAGTCCTTACTAAGGGCATGGTGCCCTTATAGAGGGCATATATGTACTATAACACAGGTCAACGTAATATAATATATGTTTGTTGCATTTTACTATTGAGTATCGCTTTCATATTTATATTACACCAGGCTGCAACATGTCATATCTTTATTACTGTCTGTATTTATATTAAACATGTCCCCTCGGATAGATGACCGATCACACAGATAGTGGGAGCTATGTGAGTTATCATCTATCCCAAACTCTCCCTAGTCGAGGTTCATCTCGGATGTGGGGGTTTGAATGAACCAGAAAAGACTAGTATTCGTGGAGGTTATACTTGTTGGAGCAAGTGTGAGCCGATCCCACAGCCACGGAACGGATTGTTGGACAATCGAGAAACGTTCCCATAACTGCGCATAGTTGTTCGAAGAAGCTTTATCGAACAATGGAAGTACCCACCGGACACTCCCATCGATGTATACTCTACACCGAAGTGTCTATGGGAACCGGTGAGTTGTCGAAGTGATGCCATTCGTCCTTTGTACTTACAGGACTTTATCATTACATTTGTTGCCCCATATCCTTGGTGGACCCGTCGATGTCAGCTCTGAATAAGCAGCTGACCTAAGACACGATCCAGGATTATGGCTAAATACAAATGGGGTGATAAGTGATTCTGTGAAGGATTCATCTCTCAAGTGTAGCACAGGAGAGCACTGCTCATAGTCGTTCATAGTTGTGATGGTAAAACCGCTGGCCAGCGTATCAATATTATTATGATGGTCATAATAGATATTGGATTCACCATGCAACTCACTGAAGACGCCCGTGGATGTATTATTGGGATAGACACTTCATCGATCCTCGATACAATCGAGCAAGTCAGATGAAGGGACGTTACCATCGCCGCGTTGAGCGCAACAGACTTCGCAACGAAAGGGTTAGCTTTGAGAAACCTCTCAAACGTCCTCATGTATTAATATTGCAAATGGAACCGTCTAGGAATTCCATGTTGCCTAGTCTAGGACTTGCTTAATACGATGAGGCCCTATGGGTCACACTATATGGTGATCAGCCTATCAGAATATCCTTGAAGATGGAATCGCAATTAATTTGGAATTAATTGTGATTGATGGATTATAATTGATTTGGAATTAATTATAATATTTTGTGGCTCAATTAATGATTTGGAATTATTAATTGAATTGGCTAATTAATTGTATTTTATGTAAATACAATTAAAGATTATATTTTGGAAATATAATGGAGGTTTGATTTGAAAGGATATGTTAATTTAGAATTAACATATGCACATGGGCAAAATCTACTTGGAGTTTGAATTGCCTTAGAACTATAAGTGGGTCCCAAAATTGGGACCCACCTATTTCCCGTTAGATTGGGCGTGCGCGCGCGTTAGCAGGATAGGGGAAGGAGTTCGACTCCTTCCTCTATTAGAAGTCCAAGGGATAAGTTAGATTTTCCTGATTGAGTTTTAATTTGATTGGGAATGAATCTAGACTTAATATTGGTTTCCTTGTGCGATAAGAATTAGATTCTTATTCCTTTACGAATTCTAATTGCTTATGCTTTAGACTTCTATAGACTACTATATATAGTGGACTATTAGAGAGCTTTTGACACACAGTTTCAGACAAAGATTTTTCACACAGTTGAAGAATCAAATTCATCCGTGGATACCAAGGTTGAGGTTCTAGGAGCTGGAAACTAACTTTTATTGTCTTGCAGATAATCAAAGTATTGCAGATATCTTCGACTTCGATGAAGGAGAAGATACACCGGATTATTACAAAGACTTGGAAGCTGCTTTGGAAGTAAGGTTAGTCTTCTAATTGACGTGTTTAAATATATACGCCATATACATAATCAATTAACCTGTATGTTAAGAAAATTTTTGAAATTCCGCTGCGTACCCTTGGGGTAACTCTGACCATATTTTCTTACAGTGGTATCAGAGCCAGGTTAATTGATTACGTATATACGTATATATATTGTATGATTTTGTAGATATGTGGATGCAATTGATTCTATCATTAATTCGATTTTCAAAAGTTTTGTTTTTATATAAATTTAGAATCCTTCAGAAAATTACATAAACCAACCACTTGAGGGTACCTAATTACAAAAAAAGCTAGTTTAAATAACTAGTTACAAATAAGGCCATTCTAATTTATTTGCCCTAATTTTCGCTCATTCTTTCCAATTGTACCCCTGCCCCTTTCTTCCTCTGCAAGCCGGCAAATAAACACGTATTCAATCTCATTTATTTCTCTCTCAGCTCGAAATCAAATTTCGTTCCATTTTCGTACGGATTTTTTCCTTTTTTTCGTTTGAAATCGTGAATCGACTGCGTTCTTCGTGTTGTTTGCTATGGATTTGTTGATTTCGTTGAAATCGAACGGGTTGTGTTATGCGTGGGTGGTGAGGGGTGAAATTTCGTTTTCTGAATTGCTTGATGTTGCGGTGTCTAAGCTTAATCTGAAGGATTTGGATTCGACTCAGTTCCAGTATTGGATCGGTGAGAATCGATATATTGTTTTCAGTGATGACGATTTGAAAGCTATGATTATGCTCTGTTCTGCCAATGGCATGAAATTTGTCAATATGGATGTTTTGGTTGGGTATTCTGATGATTGCGTTGAAAAACCTGTGAAACGAGCTAGACTGAGCATTGATTGTGAGGACAGTAGATCTGTGTTGTCTGAAACTAGGGTTTCAGTGGGTGAAACTAGCTTTGGTGTTGATACTAGGCCTGATCTGCTTGAAACTAGGGATACTATTCTTTCTCTGGTTGAAACTAGGACTGGGATGTTTGAAACTAGTGATAAATTGGTTGAAACTAGTTGTGGTGTGGCTGAAACTAGGGCTGAAACTAGGGCTGAAACTAGTGGTAGTAGGCCTAGAGGGTCTGAAACTAGACTTGAAACTAGGGGTTCATGTTCTACGGTTGGTAAGGTTGTTTGTGCAGGTCCTAGCAGGTTTGCTTCTCAGGTGATTGTGGCTGAAACTAGTGAGGATCCACTAGTTTCAGGTCATGCTGCGCTGGTTTCATCTGATGTTCCTTTTAATAATAATGTCAATGAGGTTGCTATTTATGGAGGTGTGCCACAGGCTAGGGAGAATGTGTTGTTGTCTCAAGGGTGGCATAGGGAAATTAGGGAGGTTGGTCAGTCGTTTCCTGGAGGTGTGAAGGCGTTTAGGATTGCTCTTGCTAAGTTTTCGATTGCACTTGGTTTCAGGCTTAAGATTGTGAAGAATAATCCGCAGAAACTTAGAGCTATTTGTAGCAAACATGCTGTTGATGGGTGTCAATGGATGGTTTGCGGATTGCTTTATATTGCTAATGGCTGGTTTTACATTAAGGATTTGGTGAATGAACATACATGTGTGCTTTCGCCTCTTCTCGATAAAGGTGATTTGTTAGCTACTACACTTATGGCGGATTTGATCAGGGATTCAATGACTATCACCTCTGCTACTGGTGGCAATGAGATAAAGAAATTCTTCTGGGATTTATACAAGATAGAGGTTTCGTATAGCAAGGCTTATAGGGCATTGGAGAAAGTTCGAACTGATGTTTTTGGGGACTACCATCTGTCATTCAATGAGCTTGAGTGGTACTTGGAGGCTCTGAAGCGCACGAATCCTGGTACTTATGTTGCTCTCGATGTGAGTGAGTCCGATAACCGTTTCAAGAGGTTGTTCATATGCTTTGCTGGCTGTATGGAGGGATTCGAGCACTGCCGTCCTATTCTCTTTCTTGATGGTGCTCATCTGAGGTCTAGATTTAAAGGGTGTTTGTTAGCTGCTACCGGGAAAGACGCTAATGATGGTATGCCTTTCTTTTTATTCTCTTTGCGCTCTGAAACTAGCTTTTTGTGTGAGCTGAAACTAGCACTTTACTAGCATTTTGGTCTTGAAACTAGCATTTTGGTCTTTGAAACTAGCATTCTGGTCTTGAAACTAGCATTTTGGCATCTGAAACTAGCTTTGAAACTAGCATTCTGGTCTTGAAACTAGCATTTTGGTATCTGAAACTAGCTTTGATGTCCCTGAAACTAGCATTAATATCCCTGAAACCAGTTTATTTTGTGTTTTTTATCAGGTATATTCCCATTTGCCTTTGCAATTGTCGATGCAGAAAACAATGAAAACTGGTTGTGGTTTTTGGAGAACCTGAATCAGGTTTTGAGAGAGAATAGGGTGATTGCGATGATATCTGACCGTGCACCCGGGCTAATCCAGGGTATCCCAGCCGTTTTTGGTGAGAGAGCTCACCACTTTTACTGTCTTGAGCACCTGAAGAGAAATTTGAGAGATTCTTTTGGGAAGTGTCGCATAGAGCGTAGTTTGAGGGAGACATTTGTGTTCCGCCTGAGCGAGTGTGCTTATGCTGTGAGTGATGATCTGTTGCAAGAGAAGCTGGATATGTGGCGTGAGGAAGGGTCACATACTCTTGTTAGTTTCATTGATAGCGTCCCACTTGATCATTGGACAAATGCATTATCTCCTCCGATTCGCTATGGCGAGATGTTTTCGAATGTAGCTGAGTCTTTCAATTCGTGGATCGATGCAGGCCGTGGTCTCCCTGTGAAGCATCTGATTGAATTTATACGTGAGAAGGTCATGGTTCTTTTTGAGAAGAGGAGGAATCAGTCTCTAAACTGGAATGGTGTTCTATGTCCCGAAAGGGATAAGAAGTTCAGGGATATGGTGAGTGAGAGTCAGCACTGGTTGACTGTGACATCGAATGTTAATGTTGTGAGTGTGTATTCTAATCCCAGCGTCACAGTCGATCTGGATGAACGTACTTGCTCTTGCATGTTTGTATTTCTTATTCATTTTCTGGAATGAAACTAGCTCTGAAACTAGGTTTTTTTTTGTTGAATGAGGTCCTGAAACTAGCATTTTAGCAGCTGAAACTAGCTTAATGATGCCCCCCTGAAACTAGTGTTTTATTGTGTTGAATTTAGTGTCTGAAACTAATGTTTTTCTTGATGCAGGTGGTGGACAGTTAATGGTTTCCCTTGTGCACATGCTGTTGCTGCGATGAAGAGGTCGAGGATCAGGATGGATGATTTCATTGACACGTATTTCCATGTTACTTCATACAGGACATCGTATTCCTTCCCCATCTTCCGTGTGCCGTCCATTTTGAAGCACCAGATATGCATGGAGGTTCCACCCAAAGGTATCAATCCACCGATTACCAAGAGGCCTCGTGGGCGCCCGAAGAGTAAACGTATCAGGTCTAGGGGTGAAGTGGTGCAGACGAAGCGATGTGGACGTTGTGGTCGTAGTGGGCACAATAGGAAGACATGCACTGCTCCTATTTCTTGAAGGAGTTCTGTTTCCTGTCTTGTTGTTCTCCGTTATGAAACTAGAGATTTTTCGACTCTTTTTTGGTTATGTGTTTTGATGATTTTTTATTATTCTGTTTTTATCGGATCGTATCTTTATGAGACAATTACTTTCATTCATTATTTTTTGTGTTTTGATCTGTGTTATGTTATACAATCCTGAAACTAGGGTCTTATGATCCTATGAAACTAGCATTTTTTAGTTGTGAAACTAGCTCATTTTGGGGGTGAAGGGGTTCATGTCACTTGCAGCTATTTGAAACTAGCTGAAACTAGCTTTTTTAGGTGTGAAACTAGCATTATGAGGAGCTGAAACTAGCTCATTTTGGGGTGAAGGGTTCATGTCACTTGCAGCTATCTGAAACTAGCTGAAACTAGCTGTGAAACTAGCATTATTGAGCATCTGAAACTTGCAATACAATTAGAGAAACTAGTTCATATTACTTTCACACACATACTAGAAATTAACGTGATACCCTACGAACTAATAATTGTTTATACGTGATTCAACATACTACACAGCTACGACACTGATTAAGCTAACTAAACACCCCATAGCAGCACTTTTTTACCGCGCCTCTTCATCCAATGTCTCCTGGCTGAGATCGTACCTTTGTCCTTCACAGAGGAACGTCCTGATGATTTGTGCTCTGTACCGACAACATTCTTCGAACGAGAAGATATTATCTTCAGAACCCGTTGATTTTATGCTCCAGACCTCATTGCCATTCACTCTGGCGTCGATGATCTTGAGGATCATTATACCGCATTCGACTCCTACTTGTTGTGGGCAATCATCATGGTCCTCGGATGTGAATGAAACACCTCTGAATCTCTCGTAGTAGCTGTCAGCATCTTCATCACCAACCGGATTGTCCATTCTTGTCTTTATGATTCTCTCGACAAAGTTGCGCTGTGGAAAATTGTAAATGTAAGGAAAGGGCTTTTTAGATTTCAGAAATGATCATGAAACTTGCTTTTATGTGGCCTGAAACTAGCATATTATCAGTTGAAACTAGCAAAATATTGCAATGAAACTAGCCTTAATTACCAAACAGTCATATAGAATATAAAAATACACACACATACCACTTTTTCACTTGCTACGTAGTATTCGTCAGAGTTGTCTGCTTTGTGCCTGAGAGTGTTGTAAAGGCGGAACTGTGATGTTGTTGTGTCCAACTCAAGTAGCACCCAGTGGCCTTTAATGATCAGCGGGAAGAATAGCACCTCTTCAACTGTGAGTGTTTTGAGTTTTGTTATTACGCCATTGAGCACACTCTCTTCCTCTGCTGGGGTCATTTCGTAGCTGAGCATTTCCTGCAATACATTTTTGTTTCTTCTTTTAATTAGGTGTCATTCTTTTTTTGTTAATGCAATGTTTAGTTCGTGGACTTACATAAAGCAGTGAGTCGAAAAAACCAAACTTGTTCTCCTTTGCCTTTTCATTCGCTTGATCCACCAGACGATTCCCCCATAGATCTACTGTCTGCATTTAAAACGAAGTCGTTATTTTTCAAATGAAACTAGCATTTTATACCCTATAAACTCCTGAAACTAGCATACACCGTGCCATGAAACTAGCATTTTTCACCATACAATATCATGAAACTAGGAGACAACCTCATGAAACTAGCTTTTCATATCACACAATGTCCTGAAACTAGCATTTTATACCCTATAAACTCCTGAAACTAGCATATATTGGCATGAAACTAGCATACCGTGCCATGAAACTAGCATTTTTCACCATACAATATCATGAAACTAGGAGACAACCTCATGAAACTAGCTTTTCATATCACACAATGTCCTGAAACTAGCATTTTATACACTATAAACTCCTGAAACTAGCATATATTGGCATTAAACTAGCATACCGTGCCATGAAACTAACATTTTTCACCATACAATATCACACAATGTCCTGAAACTAGCATTTTAACTCTCACAATGGCCTGAAACTAGCATACAATGAACAGTTTTTCCCTTACCACACTGCTTATGCAGTCTTCTCTGATCAGGTATGCTACTTCCTTCATCGTCATCCTCTCTGTTCCTTTCTTGTATATCCAACAGCTATTTTTTCAGAAACAAGAAAGTATTATCAGATCACATAGACACAGTAATTAACATAAGTGATATTTTTTAAATGATTTTAAGTGATGAGCATGCTGACCTCTTTTCGTTGTAGCTGTTTATCTTGACCAACCTATCTCTGTCATTCTGGTCGAGGTACTTTGTTGTCCTGTACTTGTTGTCGAAGGTGAGTCCTTCAACCTTACTGCTTGACTTGTGGTATTGTGTTGCCATTCCTGAGATGCTCTTGCCGGGGTTGTTGATTTGTTCCCCAGTCAACTCAACCGAGCTCTGCGACGCCGAAACTAGCATGTCCTGACTCAATTGTTCCTGTGAAGATAGAACAATTGCATCCGACATCTTCAAATCTTGCACGAACTGATCCTGAGAGAGGCGACCATTGTTGTGTCATGTGATGTCTTCATCTTCTTTTTATTGTCATTGTAGACAAACTGATCGTCCCTCTTCACCGGCTGTCGATCTTTTTGCTTTATTCTCTGCACGTACGATGCTGGTTTCGATGTAGTGACAGGAATTGCTGCTATTGGTGTGGTGCTGTCATCTACATCGTCATCAACATCGTCGTGTTGCTGTTGTTGTGCCCTTCCTCCTCTCCTTCCTCTTCCCCTTCCTGTCCTTGCTCTCCCTCGCCCCCTGCCCTTTTCTTGTGTGTCTCTGTTGGTATCATGACCATTTTCTCGTACTCACTCGCCTTCATCTCTAGCGACAGGTTTTCATTGCGCAAATCAGCTGCGACTTCCTCCACTTCAACCATTTTTTGATGCATCTGTGCATTTGTTTCTTCCAGGGTTTCTATCTTTCGTCCCATCTCTTGCACACTATTCTTGAGATCGAGATTTTCAGCCAATGTCTCATTCAGTTTGGCTTGAAGGGTATTGGTCGAGCTGTGTGCTTGCTGGATACGGTTATCTTTCATTGTCACACCAGCTTTCAGACTGCTGATCTCTTTATTTGCTTCTTCGAGCTTAGCTTTCAGCTTCTTGTTTTCAGCATCGGTTCTCGACACTAGGGTCAACAATCTCTCCCTGTCACTGTTGGATGAATTTAGCTCGGCTTGCACCGTTGCTCTTTCTCTGTTTGCTTGTTCAAACGATGCTTTCATCGTAGTATACATACTCATCGCTTTTTCTGTTTGTCTTATTTGCTCCACATACTTTCCTTTGTAGTCCTCCTCCTCCTCGTCATCTTCCTCCTCGTCATCCTCCTCCTCGTCATCCTCCTCCTCTCCCGAAGTGTCTGAAACTAGCAGAGATTAGCATGAAATTAGCTTTTTTCATATCATACATTCTGAAACTAGCATTTTACACCGTACAATATCCTGAAACTAGCATAAAGTGTCATGAAACTAGCTTTTCATATCACACAATGTCCTGAAACTAGCATTTTATACACTGTAAACTCCTGAAACTAGCATATATTGGCATGAAACTAGCATTATAACTCACACAATGTCCTGAAACTAGCATGTAATGGATTGAAACTAGCATTTTACACCGTACAATATCCTGAAACTAGCATAAAGTTTCCTGAAACTAGCATAAAGTGTCATGAAACTAGCTTTTCATATCACACAATGTCCTGAAACTAGCATTTTATACACTGTAAACTCCTGAAACTAGCATATATTGGCATGAATCTAGCATTATAACTCACATAATGTACTGAAACTAGCATATAATGGATTGAAACTAGCATTTTATTGCATATAATATACTGAAACCAACATAAACTAGCATTATAAGTCCCACATACCATCATTCTGCCCCTCTTGTTGATCCTGGCTGTCTTGCGGATCGAGATTACCTTCTTCCCTCATGCTGGCTATCACAGAAGTAGTGCTGTCGAAGAAATCGCCTAATGCAAACGATGGTCCAGGAGTCAAATTTATTGGTTGTGCATTCATTGGCGGCTCTTCTTGCTGCTTGCTGATCTCTTGCTCAGCCACAGTCGCTAGTCGGTCGATACCACTAGTTCCAGCTGGCTCTTCTTGCCTGCTCTCTTGCTCAGCCTGTGTTTCTTCTTGTTGATGGACCTGTTGTTGCTCAGCCTGTGCTCCTTCAATTCCGAGCAATTGTCTTTCCATTTCTGTCATTGGTTCCTCATCTTTTAACTGAAACGAAGAGCAAAAAAGAGGCTGAAACTAACATCTTGATATTTAATTTCGAATCCAAATCCAAACATACAATACGTTTTCTTGAAACTAGAACACATACCAGATTGTCCTCAATTTCATCCATAGTTTTCCCTACGATTGCACTGTACAAATGCCTGAGATCCCATTTCAGGCATCTTGGGAAAGCATTTTCTGCTGCTTCCTCTACGAGATGGGTGTTTTCGCATATGAGGTACTGCATCAAACGAAGCAAGACATTTTATTAAAAAAATGGACCGAAACTAGGATGTTTTTGTATCAGATAATGCCCTGAAACTAGTGAAATTAGCATAAATACACTTACCATCAGCATTTGCAGACATCCGGCGTGTGTTGTGCTTTGAGGATCGAGAGAATCGTTGAAGTGCTCGAGTATCCTTTGTGACCAGTTGTACTTCTCTCGGTCAAGTCACTGGCGTAGTCGATGTACTTCCAAGGCAAGTTATTGCCCTTGTTTACCATGAGTCCTTCACAGAGGAGGTACAAGACCACGTTTATTGCGAAATCACCCTTGTTCATCCGTTGCCTCTGTCTCACTTGATTGTTCAACCTTGCCTCTATCGTTGCTTTTGTCAGTTTGAAGTTACTCCTTGAATTCTTTTCGGGGTAGTTTCTGTTGACGAACTCGGTGTTCTCAACTAGCATGCCCCGCTGCATTTTTATTTTCACTGTCCCATCTATTGGACCGAAGAAGAGCCTCACTTTTTCCTCTGTTAATCTCACTCTTCTCGTACCAATAAGCAGTGTGCTGGTGTTCTTGTCATAACTGGGAATCACCCGCCTCAGGGCATCATAGTTCTTGAAGAAGTAGTTCGTCTGGACCTTTTTGTCAATGAACTTCTTCAACAGCACCCTGAATGGGGTTCTCATTAGTTGCTCTTCATTCTGTTTTAGGGGCAGTTGTGCGAGAAATTGAGCTGTCAATCGCAGATCCCCTCGATTGAATATAGTTGGCACTGATGGCCCTGAAACCAAGCAGAAGAACTTAAGATAATGCAATGAAACTAGCAGATATCAAATGAGCACGCAATCCGAAACTAGTCGAAATCAAAGGACAAATACCGAAACTAGCCGAAATCAAAGTAACAAACAATTGAAACTAGCATAAACTAGCAGAAAACAACTGAAACTAGCAGCAACCATCTTCTCATGCACTGAAACTAGCAGAAAACAACAGAAACTAGCAGAAAACAACTGAAACTAGCAACAACCATCTTCCTATTGCACTGAAACTAGGAGAAATCCAACAAAAACTAGCAGAAAACAACTGAAACTAGCAGCAACCATCTTCTCATGCACTGAAACTAGCAGAAAACAACAGAAACTAGCAGAAAACAACTGAAACTAGCAACAACCATCTTCCTATTGCACTGAAACTAGGAGAAATCCAACAGAAACTAGCAGAAAACAACTGAAACTAGCAACAACCATCTTCCTATTGCACTGAAACTAGGAGAAATCCAACAGAAACTAGCAGAAAACAACTGAAACTAGCAACAACCATCTTCTCATGCACTGAAACTAGCAAAAAACAACAGAAACTAGCAGAAAACAACTGAAACTAGCAACAACCATCTTCCTATTGCACTGAAACTAGGAGAAATCCAACAGAAACTAGCAGAAAACAACTGAAACTAGCAACAACCATCTTCCTATTGCACTGAAACTAGGAGAAATCCAACAGAAACTAGCAGAAAACAACTGAAACTAGCAACAACCAACTGAAACTATGTTTACCCACTGAAACTAGCCAACATTCATGTTGATCGGCGTTTGGAAGTGACAAAATCGTGAAAAAAATCACTCAGAAACTAGGGTTTCGTACCTTTGTCATCTTTACCGCTTGTTGTTGCCAATTGGTTGTTCGATTCTGCCATTTTCGTGTTGGGTTGTTGATTTTAGTACCTTTCGAGTTGAATTTCGTCGGATTTGGTTGAGAATTCCGTGTCTGTCGTTTCGTCTGTGTTGTTGTTGTTGGAGAGAGAAACTAGCAGAGAGAAATGAATTTGTAGTTGTGATAATGGCGGATGGCGAGAAATGAGGGGCAGTTTTGTCCACTCACACACGCCTGTTAGTGGGAGCGAGTTTTTAGTAATTGGTTTCTTAAGATGGCTTTTTTTGTAATTAATGTGTCTTATTGATTTATTTATGTATTTTTCCCTAATTACTTTTGCACTGTGTTTTGCAACTTTTCATGTTGTCTTTCTTATTCATAATAGAAAGTATCGGTATTATATGTTGTGACTTTTGTGATCCTGTGGGTTCACGGTTGATTTGATGACTAGGTTGGGTATGTTGTTGTAACGACCCGAACCCACTAACGGGCCGAGACCCAGCCCAAAGGGCCGGCTAGGTTACTCATGGGCGCTCTCCGTGGTGATATGCTGGCCCCATAGACCAACACGGGTTCTAATCCGCGCACTTTGTCCTCACTCGTGCGTGCACAGGGAACTTCCCAGTGGGCCACCCATTCTAGAATTGCTCCAGAGCAAGCACGCTTAACTCTCAAGTTCTCCTAGGTGGATTCCCGAAAAGAAAGGTGCACCTTGTTGGTATGAGTAGCGTTCTCAACCCTTTTAAGCCTCTGAAATCTGGGACGTTACAGTTCTGATTTTATGAAGTCTGTTCTTTCTACTTGTTTGTTTTGAATAGTATGCTTTTCCCTGGATTCAAGTGTAGGAGATTATTGCCTGAGTAAAATTATTGTATTCTTATACTAGATGTTGTGACTTGAGGTCAGTTTTCTCACTGATTCAAATGTGTGATATCTTTTTTTGATATACCTTAATTCTTGATTGTTTTTTCTATACCTTAGGTTTTGAAATAGCTACATCCGATGAAATTATTGATATTATTGATCCTGAGTCGCTAATGACTGGAGAAGAGCTAGCTCATGCTGAATGTGATAATCATGTCGATGATGGAGATGAGCAGTCAGGTAGTGATGAAGAGGATGTAAAGGAAATTGAGAAAGCTGGTGGTGAGTATGAGCAGTCTGGAAAAAAGAAGAATGAAGAAGAAGATAGTAAGGATGGTCTGGATCCTTACAGAAACAAAAGAAAAAAGGACATCAAAAGCATGGGACCATTTTAAAGAGGTTGATTTTGTCAATGGAAGAGCAACCCGTGTGGAGTGT
>CM051458.1:66130477-66161652 GCA_028274465.1 Plantago ovata | reverse complement strand
CTGTCAGAGACTAAAATCCAAATGCACTGTGAGATACTTTACTTTTCACGGTGATTGTAGCATTAGAGTCGTGAACAAATCACATGAACGTATGTGTTTTAACCTATGTCACCTTAAAGATTCTCCATTTGTATTTTTATTTTTTATTTTTTATTTTTTATGCACTCTGAGCCCGTTCAAACGCTTCCGCAAAGTTGATTAACAAAATGTTCAGTCCCATAAAAGTTTATAAATCACATGAATTTGGAATTAGGAGATACATCCGGAAACAATGTTTGTTAGGAGAGTGTTAAAGCCTAAAATGATTTCGCAAAGAACAAAAGTAGAAAGCCCAATGGCTAGGCAAGCTTGATGTCCCAAAAACACGTAATATAATGTTGGCCAACTCTCAAACTAGTCATGGTGTTAAAGGATTTTATTATTAATGGCAAAGAGAACTTTACTACTCAATTTAAAAGATATACAAATAGTACAAATGGGAGTGCGTGCATAAGAGGTGCTGTCATTCCCTCTCCTTCATCTCGATCCCAACCAAACACATTTCAACCCCACTTCATTTCCTCCAAAGTTTGGACACAACCTAATTGAATGTTGATGGTATGGATTCAATTTTAACCATTCTATGTCTAACCCGTAAGAACCAGATAACAGGGGTATCAAGTATCAACTGTGTCAAAATGTTAAGGTTCTTGAGATCAGATAGACCCCATGTGATGTCAGGGCGTGATTGGTTTGCCGTTTCACAGGGGAAACGCCCGTTGACCGGCACAAAACCCCCAGCTTGGTAACAAAGTAGCTGCATGCGTTTTGGTTCCGGGCAGTCTCGGTTTGCGTGCAGCCCGGTCTTCAAACCTCCATTTCACAGTTGTAGCGTGGTGGCAAAACGGGGGGGGGGGGGGGCAAGGGTTTTGGTTTTACAGCTAGCCCTGTTTTTCTTGCCCCTGTAGAAAGACTATTATGTCCCCATCAACATTCATATATTCCATGTTTGTCCCTGCCCTACGGTATATATATCCAGAAACTTGCAGATCTGATATGCACTCTTATTACGAACCTGTTTTGATCGAAGGTTTGGAACATAAGGCCAAACCTGTGAACATAGTTGTAAAGGAAGATCCTGCTCCTGAGGCATTGTTGACAAATGGGATCGAAGAAATTGTGGCAAGAACCGAAGAGGAGTCAGAAAGCGGTTCAGTTACGAGGCGAAGAAAGAAGAGCAGTTTATGTCGTGTTGTATGTTCTTTCCTGTATACATCTAAATATGACCAGATTCGTGCATTGTGGGGGTCCAAACGGTGATTGATTCTCCGATATATTAACATACTGTATCATTCACAAACTTTCGGAAGTAAGATCTAAGTTCAGGGGCTGCAACATAACTATACACTTAATCCTCATTGTTGGTGTCTCAATTTCTGCTGCATTATATTTTAGTCATTCATAAATTTTTCCAGATTACACTGCAGAATTGGAACTAACTTGTTGCAGGCTTAACTCAAGAGCTAAAGTCTAGCCATGCATCGTTGCATTATGTATATCACATGAGGGTAGTTTAACTTCAAAATTGTGGTATTAACTCGAATTCCCATTAGTTTCAGCTGTTACATTTGATATCTTGTGGTGAAACTTTAGTTGCAGTTCTTGTTATACACTAGATATGGGTGTCAGTGTCACTACATCTTACTTGGAAGAGTCTAGACCTGAATTCGAATATTTAACTTGAACTCATATGAAGCTTAGAATTTGAATCCAGTGACCTCTCTCCAACTGCCTAATTCCGAGATCAAAAGGTGTTAATGAAACGATTCAGAATGGTGAAGGTGGAGTGTCTCTAGATACGATTCAGCTACAGTTGGTTTGTCAACGAGTTAATTTATAGACAAAATAGAAATAAGACTAGTAGTATGGTAGTATGTCCATGTAGGAGTTAGGATGTGTTCCATTGGTTTTCATTCCTTCCTTGATATGGTAAAGCTTCAGGCTCTGTTCATGGAAAGAAGAGAGAACCATTTTGGTGTGAAATGACATAGTCACCGCCCTCATTCCTGTACGTAATGATGATGATGATCTGTTCCTTTTTGTAACGCCTTTGCATGTCCTGAAGAGTTTATCTTTGAATTTGACATGCTTCAGTGTTCTATTTGTGGCAATTTCAGTGAATTTTAATTTCACCTATATGTAAAACCTTACTGTTGGATCAAACCGTGTAACAATTTTCATATCAGTAGTTGTATATCGTGATTAAATGTGTGTTTATATCTTTTCCACATGTACTCATATTAGTCCTTTACGTACAGAGATATATTCTTACAACGAAAATCTTGTTTCAGAATAGTACATTCATCCCACACAAGATGTACTCTACATGCCAAGAAACACCGAGAAAGTCGATGCCACATACACAAGTAACACAACGAATGAACCACGATATTGGAGCACAGTTTGGATACGCAGAAGCAGCAGACATTATCTTCCAAATGCACAAGATCAGACAATACAAAGTCTTCCATCTAATGTGCTTACACTTTCATTCCAATGACAACTTCTTTGTCACTTGATCTTTCATGAACTGTATGTATATCGGAGGGAAGGAGAGAGCACAAGCTATGAGAATCATTATAAAACATTGAACAAGATAACAATGTGCCGAAAAATTCTCACCAAACTCATGTAGCACAAGCACGATGTGCACCATCATCTACTGAATTCAGCAGCCATGTGACATAAAAGTTCAAAAGCTTATCAACACAACATCCAACACTTTCTTTCTTGGACCTACATCGGTTTTCTGAAGCTCGTGTGCGTCATGTCTGAATCTGACATTACCCCAAAAGAACACTTCCAGCATATAGATGTAGATCATGTAATCAAAAGCACAAATGGAAGTTAAACTTCAATAGATGGTTATAAACAGAGGAACTGATAAACACTTACTATATATATATATATATATATTAAAGTAGTATATAAACCAAAGGTTGGCGCGTGTGAAGCGCGTGTAGACTCCTTTTCCGCTTCAAACTCTTCCTACACTTTTATCGGTTAATTGTCACTGTTAAGTGTAACTCCTTTGCTCTTCAAACTTTCCATGCCATTATCTAATTGTATGCCTCTTTCCTTCTGTTTCCCGTTTCTTTCTGCCGCCCCCTTTAATTCCATCACCTGTCACCGCGATCCCCAATAAATCACAATTCCTAATTTGAATTTCGAACAGAAGATCCAGTTGTGTGTTTGTGATGATGGGACTGCATAATGACAGAGGTAATTTCAATTCTCCTTTCTCGCCCGTCCTTGATGTCATAATTTTTTTTTTTTTTTTTGGTATAGAGCCGCTGTAGAGCCGAATACTGTGTAATTACCGGAGACACGGGGAAGTCTACGGGCTATAAGTATTCTCACTCGTGATTACTCAAAGATTGCTCAGCTGTAAGTATGAATTATCCCCTTTATCTTTCTTGACGATATGTTTTTGGTTTATTTGAGATTAATTTGTGGTATGCGTCTTGGTTGATTTTTATTTGTCAAAATTAAAAGTCTGGGTTATTAAGAAATTTTGATATTGTTTTTGTATGCTTCTTGGTTGCTGACTTGTTGTTGCTGCAATTTGCTAAAAGTAGTCGTTGATGAATGTCACATAGATACAGTATGTCAGGGTACCCATTCCAGGATGTGTAAAAATATGTAAAAACAACATGCTCGGCATTACTTCGATAAGCATGCTCAATAAGGCCAATATTTCTGTTCCTGACCTATCTTTCTTGGCCTTACTTATTTACAACTTGCTCAAGTTTGAAAATATTCGTACTTAATATATTCAAATATTCTCCTATATTTATTCTCAGGAAGGAAAAATAAAGATATCTACCTAATTCTGTATGTTCTGCGTATTTTACATGCTTTTTCTAGGCCATAAATCAGTGCTCCAAGTTTTCAAGTTTCAACAGTTAATTCACTCATTTACATTATAGCTTAACTTTAAACTGTTTTGTTTGTATACATAGCATGGGATTCATACCTCATAGTATTGGATTTGGTGGTGTACACCAACGTGGTGTCTCCTTATGTGTTTATCCTCCATAAGGGCCCAAGAGAAATACATTTGATAATTTGCTAACAGTTATTGTTGTCACTGTAGATATTATCCTCTCCTACTTTGTGTTCAAAGCAAAGTTTTGTGCACCTAGCAGCGGCATGTGGTAGTGACTGCATAAGACGGTGGTTCTGTTTAGATACAATTATTGTCACTCTATTTACTTTACTAGGCTATATATGCATTTCGGTTCAGTCACTTCGTGTGATACAACGTTTGATATATAGTTCACCTAAAAGATAGATATGTAAAATTATGTGGGACAGAGTCACTCTAAAGTTTTGACATGTAAAACAACAAACAATACAAAATGTAAAAAAAAAAAAAAAAAAAAAAAAGAAAGAAGAAGACAGTTTCATAAATAAATATAATCGTTTGACACGCGTAGCATGTCACGCACATTCTAGCCGCATTATTTTGAGTGTGTTCTTGCATAACTACTAAAGTATGAAAGTAGTTCAATCTACAACAACTACTTTGCTGCCATAGTTTTAAGCTTCTTAAATATTTTTGAGACTCAAGTATGTATCCAAGAGGATTGTTTTTACACTGCTTGGAGTTATCACATGGAATGTATTCTGGTCAGCCGGTGGCTCAAGTTAATATGTATGTGTTTGAGTCTTTAAACTGATGGAAGATAGTAGAGAATGTAATGTTGTGTTCCATGAGATACTGCACCCCTTAAATACTCCATTAGCTACATTTATCTTTTCTTTTGTGTTGAAGTAAGTTTGTATTGATAATGTTTGAGATCACTATTGTAATTTTAGAATCAATTTTTGAATGTTATATTGATTGGATCTCTTGGGAGTTGCACATTACTTAGGTCCAGCCCTTTGTAGTACTAACTTTGAATGTGTGCTGTTTGTGGTGTTTGTAAGGGAAGTATACAACGTAACTTATCACAGGTTATCTCCACTTCTACTTAAATCTGTTAATTGTGATGTAGGAGTGGTTGCCCTTCTATTTGAGGTGCAAATAAAAACTCAATCAGAGGCCAATAAAGTGGAAACTCGAAGGCAAGAAATGGAGGCAATGTACCACGATCCCTATTTGATAGGTTGACCCAGAAATTGAATAAATGCGAAACCCATGGAATTTGACTGTTTTACTTTTTCAGATATACCTCTGAGTTTCGCATGAAGGATCGATATATCTTGTTCTTATTACAAAAAAATTCTCATACGGCCTTGAAAATTACAAATGGGGTGTTATTTTAAACTTGTGGAATAAACATCAAGTCCAGGGTTATATAATTGTATTTTGGGCCTTGTATTGTAAAGACCTGGAGCAGGTTGATCGTTCCGAGACGTTGGTTAACAAAATTGCAAATATGCAGGAGAGAACTTTTTGCTTGAGAAAGCAGCCTAGGCATTTAAGAGCACTGTTTGGTGGTGGAGATTTGTCAAGCCAAAAAAGGGAACTAGCAGAGGAGGTGAATTTGAGGTTTATGTGAGGTTTTAATCATTTCCAATCTAGCTTCAGGCAAAGCCAACTGTCTAGCTTTTTTGATAGAGACTTTCTTCGATCCCTTTTCTCTTTCAAGAAGTTTGAAGAGCAATGCGCGCAGAGAACAATACATAGTACCTTTTTATAACTAATGATGATAAGTACATAACGGTCATGTTTGATCTTTGTTTATTTGAGGATTTAGGGGTATCCATTTCCTTAACTCTATTGTATGTTTGGAGTGTATCCTGTTTAAATTACTTTTGCTTATTTAACAACATGCGCGGTAGTTCGTTAGGTAAATCTTATGATATTCTCTCATGGTAGCAGTTGCCCTCTCTTCAACGTTTTTATTATTTTCTTTCTGTATGACAATTCCAATCCAGAGGAATTCAGGAAGGTTAATTTGCATTTCGTTTATACTGAGTGCTTATGACTTATGAGTAGTTTATTATATTGATGTAGATCTAATACTTGCATACGGAGAGAGTGTTAACTACAACATTATTTAGGGAATGATTGACTCGGGGACTATCTAATGCTATAACACTCGGACTCGCTTCTGGACTTGGCAGTTATGACTGGACGTACAGACAGTGGATTGGTATGTTGTGGGCGCAACAAGGCAGGAGAGGTGGAGGAGCTGGTTGAGGTATCCTTGCAACCAACATGGCACCATGACAACCACCATTTGGGATTGTTCAGCACCTGCTGCAGTACCAGAGTGTTTTTTATCTGGTATATATTGTGACAACTTAGTACACTTTCTGATATATATTGTTGATTTCTCTTATATATGTATATTGATGGAGCGCAGATTTTAGTGCAGTGTGATGCTTCCCATCGAGAACATGTTCTGACCTCCATTGTTAAGGAGTCACAAGACCTTATTGTAGTGGTGGACTACACTATGTGAGCTGCTGTAAATGGTACATTTAGCCTTTTGCAGTTTAATTTGGTTCTGTTACGAGTTCATTCACTTGTTGTAATAGTCTAATTGTTACATGATGAATAGCGAGTAGCTGTATATGAATGACGTAGAAAGCAACTTGATCTTTTCGCTTGTTAGTATTTTCTTATTGACGTTTAGCATGGCGCACTTGATCACATGGACAATTCAGTTTATTGTTCTGAGTTTCATCTCATTATTATTGTTTTAATCGCTGGATGAGGGAGCTATAGTGTAGCTGTGTGAAGTAGAAATCAGCTTTAATTTTTCGTTTATTACTTGATGCTTAACTTTTGGCGTTGATCTGATGTATATGTCAATTCTATGGAATCAAATGTTGTGACAGCTAGCTGAATTAAAATATACCCCCCACCAAAAAAAAAAAAAAGAGTTTGTAAATAATCTATCTTGAGGTAAGATATCAACGTTTTCTTATTTAAGTTTTTTGTTTATACAAGTGAACAATTATGCAACCATTTAGTGAAGAAATTTATTATAGACATTATCATATGATTCATGAACATTGTTCAAAGTGGTGCTTTGGAGCTCTACCGTCTCAATTCACATCTAAATATTTTTATGTAGTTGCAATATCTCCACACAAAGTTTTCATTTAAAACGCTAAAATTTGTAAAGTTCCATTTAACCTTATACTAATCCTAAATCAATACTAGAAAATTAACTTTTTATTTGTCTGAATCGGGCTTTCTTTTTAACTTTTTTTTTATCATTTTCCTTTTTATTTGGTATGCAGATTGAGCATGCCAAAATCAGGAAATTATTGTGCTACTAGCAATCGATAGAAACAAAGATGAAACTCTCGAAAAGCTCATTTGTGTAAGGCCAGGTTTGAAGATACAAGTGTAAGTATATGAGATGTCATTAGATATTGTTAAGAAACTTCAGAAAGTTAAAAGGAATTTTAAAGTTTAATTTGTTATTGCTTGGTTTTTAATCCATGCTTATTACTCCCTCCTGGTGATTCTATGGGTTTGGAAGGACTTGCTTTTTCATTCAAGCAGGAAGCTTTTTAAGGTAGTACTGACCGCTTAGTTGTTGCATCATCTTTCGTCTTGTATTTATGGTTTCAAGTGTTGTTCCTTAATTTGTATTCATTCCCGAGCATTTCTTAGGCTTGTTTTGTTCTTTAATATATTATAATCTTTGGCCGTTTATCCCGTTTGTATTCATTCAAGAATGATGTTTTGATATTGGCCTTAGTTGGGTATAGTAATAGTTGGGTATAGTAATAGGTCTATACTCTATATACGATTAAGGTAACATAGACACTATGATGTTAAATAATATAAAGTGACAAGTGGTTCATATACTATACTTACAAGTTCTCGTGACACAAGTTTCTGAACTTTTTTGAGAAACCAGTTAATCATGTCTATAATCTATATATTTTCCAAACTAAATAGTAAATGAAAGTTGGACGAGGAAAGTTCACTATTTTGCTCTGTTTTGATACTATTAAGTACACTAATTATCAGTATTTTATCTTCATTCTTTATGCGCTTATACAGTGGCTCAAGTTGTCATATTATTTTCCATTTTAACGTTTCAAGCTCATAGTTTTACCAGTTGTTAGTTGTCATACTGATTGATAATAATATTTCTTATTTTTCTTATACAATGCTACTATAGATGAAAAATTGTAAGGGAAAAAAAATGTAAGTTAGCACGCAGTAACACGCGTAGCGTGTTACGCGTATCCCTAGTGTATATATATATATATATATATATATATATATATATATATATATATATATATATATATATATATATATATATATATATATTTTACTTATAAGCAAATTTACCCAATTTTAAGCAAACTCAGAGGAAATCGAAAAAAGAATCAATTAAGAAAGATGATGCAAGTTAAACAACAATAGATTGCTAAGAACAAGAGACAATGCACGGAGTAGGTTAAACCAGTTCAGGCGTTCTTAATAGCATAACATAACAGTAAGAGCCAATGCACAAACACTGTGAACTAAACAGGTCATTGCAGCAGTCTGGACTCTAAATACTCCAATGGAGCTCGAGTTATGTGGCCAATGTACACAAAAAATGGTACTAACCAGTGCACAAGAAGGTGGAAACTCTCACAAGAACTTCATCAATTTCATCAAGTGGATCAAGAGTTAAGTGCTTATGCCCTTGAGCTTTTGGAGTTTGTTTAAGATATATGTTGATCACCAGCTTACATGTACTTTTTTTTTTTTTTTTTAAGTAAGGGTCATATTATTGATAAACTGAGATTATATATTAATCCAACCATCTGTGTTAATTAACGAAGTCATCTTACCCGGTCCAGCTTTGGTAAGATCAATTCTGTTTTCAATGATGATGGTTATTTGCAGCAATTAGAGTAAAAATGAAGGGCAAAACAGTAAAATCAATTAAAAACGTAATGCCAGAAACAAAAAGGCATTTGCACTTATGAAATCGCATTCTTCTCCAAAAATGTACCCAATCCAAGGGCACATTAGACTTTCAGCAAAAAAACACTAAAATACATCAACTTTACGGTTAAAACAAACGCGAATTTACCAAACATGTTTTCTCCTCCTATACTACAACTTCACATGTAAGTCTAATTTTTACCAAGCAGAGTTTTTGCGGTTTTTGCCTTGGTCAAACTTCGATTTTCACATGTCAAAATGTTCGGGCAGCCTCAAGTGTGTTTCGATACGTTTGACCGTATTCGAAACGCACTTTTTACCAATCAGGCACTCAATGATGTATCCTTATAGACTTTAAATTCACTCACACATTTTAGATAGCTACTCAAACGATGCAAAAGAAACAAACGCCTAACAAATACAACTAGCAGGAGAAATAGCTCACAAACTCTACCCTTACAAATATTAAGAGGCCTGTTTTTCCATAATCCACTTAATAATGTCATTACACAGTTAACTTTTTTAAGGCAAAATTTGCCTTTGTTCATCACCACTTCCAACGCTAACAATCAAATTATGTCAATGATAGTCCACAAAACATGAGAACATATGAAACGTACCAGAAAATGGCACCCAATAATCCTCTGTAGACCGACTCTCAACTTAGATGCACCAACCTAATACTTCATCCCAAGACGCTTACTGTTGCTGCACGTACCACGCACCACACCCCAATCCTCAACCCTTATTTCGAGCCCAATATTGACCCCATAGGCCCATTGCCTTCCTGTTCGTTCAGTCGCGAAGAAACCCATTGCTTCATGAACAGATTTCGAGTCATTTTGTGTTACTTCTTCCTCTTCATCATTTCAATGTCTTCTCCTCACAAATCGCATCTTCTAAGGATTGGTTAATGGAATACAATTATACTGTGTTTGTTTCAATGTCGTTTGTTTCCATCCTCTCCAGCCAACAAAATCATCTGGTAATTCTCGGACTTTCTTTGAGACTTTCTCTGATGTGGCATCAATAGGGCTGTTTTGCCTGGAATTGAATTCTCAGATATCAACCCCCTCCTATCCATTTTACATGAAGCATTTATTTTCTATTTTACCCATGCATCCTACTTCACCTATGCGTCAACCGTTTTCCTCGTGCATAACCAACTCATCAGCTTGATAGTGCAGTAGAAACATACACATGCAAAACAGACGATCCAGGTTTCATCTTGTCCACACCTCACGCACTTCATATCCATAATAACATTAAAATTCACCCAGCCTATCCTTAATGAAAAGCCTTCCTTACAACAATAGCCACTTGATAAAAATAGCACAAAACAATGCACACAATTGCTTAATATCTAAAAATTGCACCTTTTTTTTCTTTTTTTTTTTTTTTAACTATAAATGAAACACAAAGTCTACACTCTGGTCAGGAATTCAATGAAGAGGACCTCATAACCAAAATAACAATACTTCATAATCACAACTTTATTATCAGATGTATAATGTATATATTCAATAAAAGCATTAGGCAAAAAGAGAAGGTCTCAAGGAACTAACCGGGCCATAACTTCTGGTATACACAGCACTGAAGAATGCATAACATCCCTCAACAAATCAGTGCCATTGTAATGACTGATGTAAAGTTTAGCCAAATAAGGGATGGTTTTTAAAGGCGAACTTAACAAGTTGAAACTTGTGCATGATTTGTTCTGAACAGCCGTGGCACCAGCTGCCTGAACCGAATAGGTTCCCACCAAACCTCAGAAATCTAGTACTGGAAGGTACTTGTGTGGATTGGAGTCATATGTCTACATCGAAAGATCGGTTTCCTAGAGATGCTGAAACTAAAAGATAATGCCTCAGGTGACGGTTTTGCGCGTCTTGAACTCCTGCATATTGAAAGGGGTGGATCCGTGGATGTAATTTCCAAAACTGAGAATTCTTTATCTTAAGAATTGTGATAAGCTCATATTATTTCCCATTCAATGTCATATTATTTTCTAATCGAAATTTCTCCTTATTCCCCTTATTTATTTACTGAAAATAGTAAGTTGTATTTAAAGGGGGCAAGAGAGAGCAGAATGCATACATGAACAGAGCTCAGCCCATCTCTGAACAGATTATTATTAACTGAAAGTTGTACTTTAGCTGCAGCTTCTACAGATGCTACCTGAGTAGTCATTCTTTGCGGCACAAGAATGTTGTTGGAACTCATGGGGGATGCCGATGGCCAACCAGTTTGATCAAAAATGTACAGGAAACCATGACCATAGGTAGATTGGACTAGAACATCAGTTACTAGCCCAACATCAGTTGCCACCATCCATGCCTTGTAATATCTTGTGTTCTATGAATACTGCTGAAATCGCTAAATGAATTCTTCATATATTTGATGTGAGTAATTAATAACTCTGTTTATCAATGTGTCATGACTTGCATTGTCAAAATATATGTTTGCTGCCTACATATAAAAGATGGTGAAATCAATAAAATCTTTTCTGTTAATTGTTTGCCGCCAAACATTTGTATAACGAATTCAGATGTTAAAACTCCACATCGATGATATCCTCTCTATGAAGCTGCTTCATTTCAAATGTAACATTATCTAGCATTGCAAAAATCTGTTTGGAACATGGATGTGACATATCCTCCACAATGAACTTGTGAATTTTACCTCCTTCTTCGAGGAAGCTATAGCCTGCGGCTTTGGTAACATTTATCCCTTTCATCATCTTTCTCAGGAGAGTGACACCATCCCATCTCCTCGCTTTTGCATAAATATTCGAGAGGATAACATAATTACCAGGATTCCATGGCTCCAACTTAAATAGTGACTCAACTGCTATCTCTGCATACTCTACATTTCCATGAAAACTACATGCCCCAAGCAATGTTCCCCAGAGAACAGAATCTGCTTTCAATGGCATTGATTTTATCAGATTGTGAGCTTCTTGCAGCTCTCCCGCACGACCTAGTAGATCAACCATGCAACCATAGTGTTCTAGCTTAGGTTGATTGAAAATCTCTGTTCCATTGAATTGAAGAGCTCCCGTCCCTTATGAACCATTCCTCCATGCGTGCAAGCAAGGATCACCCCAACAAATGTCACATCATCCGGCCTCATTCCTCTCCTCAACATCTGGTTGAATAGCTCAAGAGCACCATCGCATTTCCCATGAACAGCTAAACCCATGATCATCGTGTTCCAAGAACACAAATTTCTCCGGCCACCAATTTCCTCAAACACTTGCATTGCCTTGTCAATCAAACCACATCTGGCATACAGTTCCAGTACAGCATTACTCACAAACATATTCTTCAAATAACCATTATCACGAGCATAAGCCTCGATCCTCTTCCCAACCTCCAACGCACCCATATTCGCACACGCTGGAAGAACACTGGCTATAGTAACTTCATTAGGCATCACACTCGCGTCTCTTTCCATCTCCAAGTACATCTCCAAAGCTTCCTTATATTTGCCATTCTGCGCATAACCAGATATGATACAAGTCCAAGAAACCACAGTTCTCTTAGGCATATCCATAAACAAGCGCAACGCCATGTCCAAATTACCCGTCTTGGCGTACCCTGTAATCAAAGCATTCCATGTGGGAACGTCTCTAACAATCATGTCATCGAACTGTTTTCTGGCAAGACTCATAAACCCCATCTTCGCGTAAATATCCAGCAATGCAGTGGCAGCATAGACCTCGTAACAGAGCCCGAACTTGACGAAATGCGCCTGGATCATTTGAGTTTGGTTAAGGTTAGACAGGTTAGCGCAGGCGGTGAAAAGGAAGGTAAAGGTGTGAGTATTTGGGATGAAATTAGATTGGCGGAGCATTTGGGAGTAGAGAGAAATACATTGTGAATGAGGGCCGTGATATGAATAGGCCTGGATGAGTTTGTTGAAGAGGAACAGAGTTGTACTTGTTTGAGGCAGATAGTCGAACACCTTGCGGGCATAGCTAATATTTGAGATTCTGAGTAACTCAGTGATGAGGTATTTTGGGTCCGTGGCATTTCTGAGTGTGATGGCGTGAATTTGTTTCAGGTGGTTCATTGGCAGTTTGAACTTTGAATTTTGCTATGGATAACGAATGAATAAGAGGAGGGACGAGAAAGAAAGGCTCATGGCATGTATAGGAGAGGAGTGACCGATTAGGACTCTGCACTCGGCCATGCCACGTGATTATTTCCTAATTAAACTCCAACTTATATTTTCTTGTGGGAATAAGGTACCTGCCTTATTTTAATTTTCTTCTGCAATTCCTAACATCTGTATGTAAGAAGAAATATTGATATCATTAATATTAATGTGTAATAAACTTTGAAAACCATCACTACAATGTAATTTTCCGTTTGTTTTGTGCATCAGTTATTTTGCAATCTGTTGTTCGTTTTGATGTGTGTAATAATTGAGTTTTTGGAGCATTACACCCGTATATCATTGAGTCCAAAACATTCTGGCATCTTTATGTTCATCACAATTACTGCAGACAAAATAATCAGGGCAAAATCTAAAAGCAGGAACAAGAAAAGAAACAGAACTTGTTTTTCCATAATCGTCCAATTTCTGTTGCTACCCTACTTTACATGATACTCATAAACGTTAACGAATAACAAGCAACTGAAATTCTGGGCAAAAACTAAATCATAAAGTTTGCTGCCATGAACAAAAACAATAGTAGCATATAACTGAACTAGTATATGATAAGTCAGGTGTGGATCAACATTTCAATGTAATACAAAGTCCATAAGCCAAAAGATATGGAGATCATTCTTCGATAATTCTTCCAATTTGTATTTCTTGTCTTCAAGTCCCTTGAAAATTCTTCATGAACTTGTGAAGCTGCAGAACTTCAATCCGCTCGTGGGCTGCTTGCACTAGAAGCAGGTCTCTTGCCTTTGTATGTCTATTAAGTAAATTATCATCAAGAACAATCGGAGTATTAGTGTACCATACTAAAAGGGGATCTATGTAAATTATAATCAAATACCTTTTCATCACAACTATGCATGCAGGGAAATAAATGCAATCGCTGTTATATGGAAAAGAGGTTCAGTATTTCAATGAACCTCACAAAACAATACTGAACTCAGGCAATTTGGACTCAGCTTTAAGGTCTTGGGAAACTTTGAGATATGAATTAGATTGGTTTCGATTTACAGTTTTACTTCTATTATGAATATACCAATAACCATTTACACAAGGAAAACGTACAGTAGGAGTACGCATACTGTTGCTGGGTCATTTACATTACAGGACTAGAACGAAAATTAAATTAAACATGCGAAATCATGAATGTCAAACGAAATGGAATCCTAGAGAAATTGATTATTAAATTGCTCAAGTAAACACTTTTTATTTATTGAATCTATAAATATCTATATTAATGAGGGGTAATCTGGGGAGCAAATTAGCATCTTAATTTTAGGAAGAAAGAAAAAGACAAAAAGTAGGATTTCATTTTTTCGAATAGGAGGCAGTATAAGACAAACTGGATTTGGTCAGATTTTGTCAGTGACACACAAAATAAATGTTAAATATCAAGGTGCATCTAATTTCAACTACATGAAAACACAATCAAATTTCAACTACAACCATGGGAATATACAGAAAGCTAAAGGTCCATGACTCACCTGTTTACCAATGTTGAATGGAATATACTTGTACTTGATCATGTGCATGATTTGCCGCTTCATCGTAAGTACAAAGAGAACAAACCAGTAACATAACAATATAGGCCAAAACACTGGGACATCGAACATGGAAAAGAAGGTCATTCCAAAAGCTATACAGAAAGCTTTTGTGATGGCATACCTAAAAGCAAAGAAATAAGATATCATCAGTTTCTTACCATCTATAAGGCCACTGTTCCATAGTGATTAAATTAACGAGCATAGTCACCAAGAGAATATAGATATCAGGATATACAACTTGTACTATTTCTATTATATATAATCCACCATTCAAATTTCGAGCTACATATAGATAGAAACCTCTAAAATCATTACTCTATCTGAAGAAAAGAGTTGCATCAAAGAATGGAAACTGTTTGGAAAAGGTTTTTTTAATTTTAAAAAAACTCCACACTGGTGTTCATACCAGAGCCTTGGCAAAATATCATTAGCCATGAAAGCAACAATGTCCAAATTATTAGCTGCAACGTTTTCAGCACCAAGAGAAGAACAATGTAAATGAGGATGACTACGATATGATCTATAAATGACTAAATAAAATCACCCAAGATCCAAGTATTATATAGCTCAAGCTTTTCCATTTGTAGTATCAACATTGGGATTGGTTCACTTTAAGCGCAACATGCAATCAGATTATGAAGGAACATTTCTCTACTGGAAGAGTCAAGATGCATCTACAGTCAAACAATAAGCAAACTAGCACCATCATAAACAAAAAGGATATGAGCCTGATGTAATGAGTTTTAAGTATCATAATATGAAGGAAATAAAACCCTAAGCCCATAAAATAAGGACAATAATTCAAAGAGTTCTAAATTCACCAGAATTTGAATTCGGGAAGACGACGAATGAATGGCTTGAATTCATCAGAACCCTTTGTTGGCAGCATAGGTCCATCGTTTGGTTCCAGCTCCGGGTCAACAAGCGGTGACAAAAACCCAATTAGCAAATTCAGAATGTAGATCCCCAAGCCATAGCTAACAATGTAGAATCCTTGAAGGTAGTAAACTCGGAGAGCGTAAACAAACACTAAAATGGCAGTTCCAATCCACCTATAGAGAGAATGTGGAGTGGTTTTATCCAAATAGAACTGAAAGAGCATCCATACTTCATGCCTACGCTGATTTAACGCCGCAGCTGCTGTTGAAGGAGCATCTCCTCCAACGCCTTCCATGTAAAATTGGTTTCAAAACCTACAAGCCAAATAGCAAAACATTAACCAGATGAACCAACTAAGATCAACAAGTCATGATGTTTCCGGCTTAGGCAGACATGAAATATTGAAACAGATCAGACGCAACGCAGCGCAACTTCACATCTTATCCACACAGTTGTACATTATCACAACATGGCATATCATCTTAATTACATAAAAACCAAAACAATGCTGCACAACTTTAAATCCCACTGCGGCCCTTATCACATCATCCGCCGCGCCAATGAAAAAAAAACGGACGAGTAGTAGTTTTGGATTATTTGTCAATTGCCATGTTCTATGTTTTACCAAATAATCTAGGTGATTACTAAAATGCTAAAGTGTAACTCAACATTTTACATGTCTACACTAAAATCAACTAGATTATCCCTTCCATAATCAACAGAACAGGGACAGAAACTAAGGCCAAACAGAACTGATCTGAACTATAGTATAAAATACTATACTATTTGTCCCGATCAATTCTAGAAAGAGAAAGGCTGTAATTAAGTTAAATTAATTATTAATTAAAATACCTGCTGAATAATGTTACGGCGAGTGAGGTATTCGAAAGCGTTAACGAGAACATAAGCTCCAGAAACAACCAAGGTGGTAGCACCGGCATCCTGGATCAGACCGCCGTAATCACCCAAGGCGGCGGCAGTGGTTAAACGCCGGCGAGGGTTATGAATTGAACAAGTGCGGCGAGGGTTCGGAAAAGGAGAGGTGGTAACTACAACAACACTAGGGAGGAGGTGTAATGGAGTTGGATTGAACAAGTTCCGGGAGGATAAGATGGCTGGTTTTGGGGTCAGGCGGCCAAGTGTCATAGCGGCACTAGCCATGGTTGTATTTTTTGCTCAAAATGTGGAGCTCTAGTGCCTGCCTGCGTGTGGTGAGGATTTGATTTCTCATTTTCTCGTTATTCCCGAGGGACAGCACCGACACTCATTACTCATTATTTTTTTTCTTTTTTAGTCACTATCCTAGTAGACGTTCTCTAGTCTAGTATAGACCAATTTATATAAATTAAAAATCAACACCAAATAACTAGTAGCTTTTTAGAAAAGTCCAAACCCAGCAACTAGGGTCAAAAGACTCAAAACGGGTCATAAAATCGGATCCACATAAATAGTGCATTAAATAACCAAATCACAATCAGAAACCCACAACACACGTTTTGAAGAGAGAGAAAACAACTACTGTAGAGATAGAAAGCTTCTACGTCGCCGCCATCATCGCCACCCAGCTTCTACGTCGCCATCATCGCCATTAGCTTCTATGTTATCATCATCGTCAACAGCTTCAAAAGGTATGTACAAAGCTTCGATCTCCAAGCTTCTATTTCATGATTTACTGAAATTGATGATCTACAAGGTTCAATTTGTGTTGTTTATACGTAATTCATGATCTGCAAGCTTCGATTTGCGTTGTTTGTACGCAATTCATGATCAACAAGCTCCTATCTGAGTTTTTGGTACGTAATTCATGATTTACGAGCTCTGTTTTGCGTTGTTAATGATCTATATGGTTCTATTTGCGTTGTTTGTACGAATTCATGATCTACAAGTTTTGATCTGTGTTTTTTGTACGCAATATGATGTATGAGATCTGTTTTGAGATGTTTGTACGTAATTCATGATGTATGAACTCTGTTTTGAGCTGTTTGTACGGAATTCATGATGTATAAGCTCTGTTTTGCGTTGTTTGTACGTATTCCATGATGTATGATCTCTGTTTTGAGTTGTTTGTGCATAATCCCATGAAATCAACTATATACCCCATGATATCAACCATATGCCCCATGATCTTAGATACATTTAGTTGAATCACGCAGAAAGCAACAAATACACAGGTTATGCTCTTACAGATACATCCCATGTTATCACAGTTATATCCCATGATATCAACCATATGCCCCATGATGCTTCGATTTATGTTGTTTGTACGTAATTTGTGATCCACGAGCTTTGATTTACGTTGTTTGTACGTAATTTGTGATCCATGAGCTTTGATTTATGTTGTTTGTAAGATTTTCATGTTTATTATTGTTAGATGTCAAATTCCGGAACTAGACCTGCTACTGCTAATCCTGCTGCTCCTGATCTGCAACTTTCTGTGATTGAGGAAGCAACAAATACGCAGGTTATGCTCTTACAGATACATCCCATGTTATCACAGTTATATCCCATGATATCAACCATATGCCCCATGATGCTTCGATTTATGTTGTTTGTACGAAATTTGTGATCAACGAGCTCCGATTTACGTTGTTTGTACGTAATTTGTGATCCACGAGCTTTGATTTACGTTGTTTGTAAGATTTTCATGTTTATTATTGTTAGATGTCAAATTTCAGAACTAGACCTGCTACCGCTAATCCTGCTGCTCCTGATCTGCAACTTTCTGTGATTGAGGAAGCAACAAATACACAGGTTATGCTCTTACAGATACATCCCATGTTATTACAGTTATATCCCATGATATCAACCATATGCCCCATGATGCTTCGATTTATGTTGTTTGCACGTAATTTGTGATCCACGAGCTTTGATTTGCGTTGTTTGTACGTAATTTGTGATCCACGAGCTTTGATTTATGTTGTTTGTAAGATTTTCATGTTTATTATTGTTAGATGTCAAATTCCGGAACTAGACCTGCTACTGCTAATCCTGCTGCTCCTGATCTGCAACTTTCTGTGATTGAGGAAGCAACAAATACACAAGTTATGCTCTTACAGATACATCCCATGTTATCACAGTTATATCCCATGATATCAACCATATCCCCATGATGCTTCGATTTATGTTGTTTGTACGTAATTTGTGATCAACGAGCTCCGATTTACGTTGTTTGTACGTAATTTGTGATCCACGAGCTTTGATTTACGTTGTTTGTAAGATTTTCATGTTTATTATTGTTAGATGTCAAATTCCGGAACTAGACCTGCTACTGCTAATCCTGCTGCTCCTGATTTGCAACTTTCTGTGATTGAGGAAGCAACAAATACACAGGTTATGCTCTTACAGATACATCCCATGTTATTACAGTTATATCCCATGATATCAACCATATGCCCCATGATGCTTCGATTTATGTTATTTGTACGTAATTTGTGATCCACGAGCTTTGATTTATGTTGTTTTTGTACGTAATTTGTGATTCACGAGCTTTGATTTACGTTGTTTGTAAGATTTTCATGTTTATTATTGTTAGATGCACAAATTTCGGAACTAGACCTGCTACTGCTAATCCTGCTGCTCCTGATCTGCAACTTTCTGTGATTGAGGAAGCTACAAATACATAGGTTATGCTCTTACCGATACATTCCATGTTATTACAGTTATATCTCATAATATCAACCATATGCCCCATGATTCTTCGATTTATGTTGTTTGTACATAATCATGAAATATGTCATGATCTCACCAATAATTCCCATGTTCTCAACGTTATACCCATGATCTCGCAAAAAACATCCATGTTCACTGATCATCACATTTTATATGTAGGTACAAGTACCGTTGATGAAGATTTTTACATTCGTTGAATGCTTGAGAAGGACAGGAACTTTTGATGAGTAATACAAATGCTACTGCATCAACTTCTATTCTAGACCCAAGACCAAATTTTAGAGGAAAAACGAAGAAAACCACATTGTGGCAACTCTAGACAAATACTTCTTCTAATTAGTTTGTAATGTTTTGTACAATTTTCAGAATTACAATTGTTTCATAAGCTTAGTTTGACATTTTTGAAAATGTAATATACTATATTTTTTATATATATAAGTCTCATGATCTCAACAATATTGCCAATGATCTCAACAACAAGTTCCATGATCTTAAATCTATGTTCAACATGATCTTTAATATGTCCCATGCTATCGAAAATAAGTCTCATGATCTCAGGAATAAGTCTCATAATTTCAACAATAAGTATCATTAACACACAAAAAAGTTTCATGATCTCAGAAAATAAGTCACATTATTTCAACAATATTGTCCATGATCTCAGGAATAAGTCTAATGATCTCAACGAATTTTGCCTAGGATCTCTGGCATATGTCCCATGATCTCAGGAATATGTCCCATGATCTCAATAATATTTATTACCCATGATTTCTGGCATATGTCCCATGATCTCAGAAATAAGTCTCATGATCTCAACAATATTGCTCAAGATCTCTGGCATATGTCCCATGATATAAACAATATTGCTCATGATCATGGGACATATGCCCATGATCTCAGGAATATGTCCTATGATCTCAATAATATTATCCTGGATCTCTGGCATATGCCCCATGATCTCAGGAATATGTCCCATGATCATAATAATATTACTCAGGATCTCTGGCACATGTCCCACGATCTCAATAATATGTCCCATGATCTTTGGCATATGTCCCATGATATGAGTAATAAGTCCCATGATGAGAAAACTGTATACGATCTAAAAAACACAGTACCTATAATCTCAAACTAAATATCCCATGATCTAAACCGAATACCCCATGATCTCAACCAAAAAACTCATGATCTCAATAATATCGACCATCTTCAACACAATTCATGTAGATGAATGAAGCCAGCAAAATTGTGCTAATCCAAATCCTAATTACTAACTAGTACTACTATTCTTTGGAAAAAGAAGAAAAAAACTAGTACCAGTACTACTAACTAGCGATGATGCTACTACTAAAACTAGTACTATTATAATACTACTACTAGTATCTAGAACTAACAATGAAAAATTATGAAAATTACTAAACTAGCCCTATATCTTATCCATTTCCATGGCCCCATCTTCCCAAAACTCAGCAGCACCACCATTTTCTTTTCTTGTCCAGATCGGTCAAGGCAAAATTTGTCAAACAATCTGCTACACCATTTGCAGATCGGGGTTCCTTGCTCTTATTGCCCTTCTTCACATTTGCATTGGAACCTGGCTTAAAAGAAACAGATGAAAGACCTCTGGTCCGAGACTTATCAACAACCATATCTAATGAAAACACAGAAAAGAACCCAATCAAAAACACAAACACAAAAAACACCATGATAACACCCCAAACTTCCCATGATATCACCCAAACTTCCCATGATATCAAACACATCTACAAATACATAAGAAAATAACAGAAAAACCTTTTTCAGAGTCAGTAGATGGCTTCTTTCTCTTGTACTGCTCCAAACCATCACTTGGACTTGGATTGTTCTTCAAAGCAGCAGATGAAGTAGATCGTGTCTTACGTTTATTATCACCATCCATATCTAACACACAAACAAAACAAACACACACCAAACCACAAATGAAAAAAACAAACACAAACACATACAGACATCAACAAAAACTCAAAAAACACACACATAAATAAGATGTATAGGCAACAATCGAGAGAGAAAAGTATAAACTGATGATGTCGTTTTTCACCAATTAAATTTGTTTAAAAGCCAAAGAACACTTATCACTACACAAACTAGAGTGCAATGGCAAGTTTTCCCCGAGTGTCGTTCTCTCGGGACCTAACGTGGCTTTGTTTGAGGTTTTTGCTAGTAATTTCAGACAACGAGTTCAAATGTTTGTAGAATTGCTTTCTTAGAACAAAGCAACGAGAAATCAGATTGTTGTAATCAAGTTTGGAAAACGGTTGGTGGTAGAAATCAAATACACATTCATGGGTTACGAATATGCTCACAAGTTCAGTGCGTAAAACCTTCGATCAAGTCTGCTAAGAAACTCGTCTAGGTAACTTGCAAGGCACACATCATAAAAGACCACTATCAATACTTTAGAGGTGCTTGTCACTAATACCATTTATCTAGCATGCTGCAAATCTCTAACATACAATCCTATAGCTTTCATTGACCAAGAGTTTGTCACTATACTCAATTCGAATATTTTTTATAGGCAACTAAGAATCATATGAAGGAATTTGCAGCAAGATTGAATCACAATCTCATGTAAGCATAAACATAACCCATAGCATGCATATTCTACATTCTACCACCAACACAAAGGATTTAGCTACTCATATTCATCAACATAGACATCAAATCATATGAATTGTAAATAGAATACATCAAATCAAACTACTAGACAAGAGATAATGATACAATGTTACCACCAAGCTGTCACTAATCGGTGGGTATTGATGAAAACCTCTCCGTAGATGAAACAATGGATGCAATCCTATGCCAAAACCTTTAATCCAATCTAAAATACAAAGTAATCTGAGTTTTCTCTGAGTTTTGGGGCTTAGGAGCTCTCCAAAACGAAGCTAGTGTTCAAAAAGTATCCAAAAAGTAACAGAAGATCAGATCTAAGAAGGAAAATCCGAAAACGTAACCGCTGCCAAGCGGACCGCTTGGAGAGTCCAAGCGGAGCGCTTGGCAAGCGAAGCGCTTTGGCCCTCCAAGCGCTTCGCTTGGTTGCTGTGCCAAAGCTCCTGGAAAATGAAGCGGAGCGCTTCACTATTCCAGGCGCTTAGCTTGGCTCCTGGGCAGATTTTTGTCTTCAAACTCAATCTTTTTGCCCTTGTACGGCCCTCGGGTGCCTTGGACTCATCCTTCTCAATGCTTATTGATGCTCAAACACTCACGAACAAGCCACGGAGATTGGGGAACTTCAACGGGGCCATCTTTTCCATCAAAAGGCTCGTTTTAGCTCCAAAAACGCCGTTTCGTACCTAAGTGCCTGAAAATGCAGAAAACAAAAAACGTGACACTATTCTACAAAACTAACCAAAAAACAAGGCTAGAAGATAGCAAAAGAAGGTAAAAAAGACAAGATGAACGCGTCAAAAATACGTTCATCATAAACGAACAAAACCAAAACAAAAACGAAACCAGATCTAAAACAATATGTACAAAAAATACATGGAAACTATGAAAAAACTTCACATACCTTCAATGGAGATCCTAGTAAACTTCAATTACAGTTCGTTTATCGTCAATGGAGGGAATCAAAGCATAAACACCATGGAATCCCTCTTCAAAACCCTAAATTCTACAGAGAGAAAAGGAACGAGAAGAAGAGAGAAAGTAAAGAGAAAAGAAAGAAATAGCCATTTTGTCGTTATCTGTTGTTATAACCCGATTTTGCAACCAGGTCACATGTCCGGGTAAAGAGGATCCGCGAGTTTTACATGGTAAATTGCAAAAAGGTCCCGTCTATAATATAGACCGTCTTTCCTGAGAATTTGCGTTTTTTTTCCTGAAAATTGTTTTCAAATTTATTCCAAAACCATCATAACTGTTCGTCGATCCTAAGATCCAGACGGGCTATATCAAAGACAAATACATCAAAACTTGACTCCCTCGACTACATCTTGACAAGCACCTCCTAATCTATTTTACAAATCATAACAATAATGTAGGAGCTTGTCATCTCCAATACAACAACATTTAACAATCTTCTGAATTTCTTCGACGATATGCATGTGAAACGACATATTTTGATATATCTTCAGATTTCTAGCCTTCCAAATAGCATATATGGTTTCAGTGAAAACCATCTTCAAGAGCACTGCCTTGCTTGATTAATTTCCCCTTTGCCGCACGCAGTACCCAATTCATCTCATCTTGGAAACCACTCGGTCGATGCTGGAATTTCATCCAAACCAGTAGCCGTTCCCAAATCATCTTTGACATCTCACAGGCAAAAAACAGATGGGATACTGTTTCCTGTTCGGCGCCACATAATAGACAAATATTATCATTTACCACATGCCACTTTGCTAATCTTTCTCTAGTATATAATCGATAAGACAAGAGAGCCAGAGAATGAAGTGCGTTCGTGGCCTAGCTTTGTTTTTGTACATGATTTTTTGCCATGATACAGTTGGAAGTTGGGGCCGCAATTCTGTGTAAAATGCTTTAGTAACAAACTGTCCAGTGACTTTAGCATTCTGCCACGCATTTAAGTTTGTGATCTCGTCCCGCCGCAACATCAAAATCTTCCGTAGCTGCCATGAACAACCTGTTGTAGGAGTATAGTCTTCAATAGCAACACCTTTTAAATAATAGCTATGGATCCATCGGACTCAAAGCTTGTCTATTTTCATTGAAAGATGCCAAAGAAGTTTCGCAATACACGCCACATTCCTTTCCTGTAGAGAAACAATATTCTGCCCCCCTTGGACTTTAGGTGCACAAACATTCTTCCAAGCTACAAGGGATTTCCGTGTGATTTCTACTGTGCCACTCCATAGAAAAGTGCGACACAACCTTTCAATTCTCTTTATAACCTGTTTCGGCAAAGGGAATAATTGCATCCAATAATTGGCAGTAGAAAACACCACACTCTTTATAATTTGCAATCGACCCGCATAACTTAGAAGTCTTTCCGACCAATGTGTAATCCTATTTGTCACCTCTTCAATCAATTCTTGATACTGATTTACAAAAAGCTTTTTGCTGCTTAACGGCATTCCCAGATATTTGGAAGGAAGAACTCCTTTTACAAAACCAGTAGCCTCTAAAATCTGATCTTGCTCCTCCCTAGAAACTCCGCCAAAGTGCACCCTACTCTTACTGTTATTGGCAATCAATCCAGTAGAGAGCGAAAAAACTTTGAACTTTTTCATAAGAAGCTGAACAGAAGCAGTATCTCCTCTTGAGAACATCAGTAAGCAAAACAGATATTTGTAATCTTCTCCCTTTCACATTTTGGATGCCAATTAAAGTTTGGAATATCCTTTAGAGTATATAAAAGTCTATGCAAATATTCCATAACAATAACAAAAAGAAGAGGGGAGATTGGATCTCCTTGCTGCAGCCCTCTCTTAGCAACCAATAATTGCGAAGGTACACCATGAATAGTATATATGTAAGATACTGTAGTGACACACACCATATCCAATCAATAAAAGAACGAGGAAAACTTATCTCATGCAATATTCGCTCTAAAGCAACCAAATCCACAGTGTCATAAGATTTCTGTAAATCCATTTGTATCATACAACGAGGAGAGACACCTCTCCTTCCATACCCTTTCACCAATTCTTGCATAATAAATATATTATCATGAATGACTTTGCCAGGCAAAAACGCAGATTGGCTATCATGAATATTGTTTATTTTTTTGAACTAGAGATGATGAACGTATTTTTTTACGGCGTTTATCTATTAATTTTACCTTCATCTATTATTTTTATCTTCTTTTGTTGTCTTTTTGTGTAGTTTATTGGTTAGTTTTGTATAATAGTGTCACATTTTTGTGTGTTTTGCATTAACTAGTAATTTTGATGAGCAATTAACCATGCTAAATTAAGTAAAGTCTAGTAACAAGTACTCTTAAGGTCCATCAGAATTTAGAATTTTAAAGGACATTGTAAAAGAGGAATGTTTGCTGATGACTTAGTGTAGGTACTAGTTAGGTTCTTATGTTTGCTGATGATGTACGTTGTTTTTACAAACAATCTATTGAAGACCTAGAACCTCTCAGAAAGTTGAAGATTCAAAGACTGAAGACTTAGAAGAATTCTGAGAAGGTATCTACAAAGGCACATGTTATCTCAGAAAGTGAGAAACTCAGCAAATCAGTACGCATAAGTGAAAATATATATGACATAGTAGGTTGTGTTTGCTGAAACTGAGACTGACCACTTGCTGATAACATTTGTGACCTACTTGTTGAAGTACTTTGCATTTTGGCTCCGACGTTCACATTTGAATTTTCAAAGAGCATTCAATGGTACAGCACGCTGAATACATGAAGACAAAAGAAGCACGCTGCTGATAGTACTGTTCTGGCAAGCGATAGTGACATCTTAAGGTACACGCCTTAGAATTTTTTGAAATTCAAACGACTACCTTTAGACACTATAAATAGAGGTCCTTAGGCTGAGTAGAAGGGTGTGTCAACAACGTGATCAAACTCTCACTTGTGCTTTAAAACACTCAAATCCTTCTCTACTCTCAATTTGCCTATTGATCCGTTCCAAGACTTAAGCTTGAAACAAAAGCTACTTGTGAAGAAGTAGAATACTAAAAGCTAAGAAACTAGTTAAGTGTTCTTTCCTCTAAACAAGAACAAGTCTTGACACCAGAAGCAATAAACTTGCTTACTGTGAAGTATTACAAGTTGAGTTTCTTTAGATTACTTGTTATAACTGAAAAACTTATTTTCAAGTCATCTTATCCAAACCTCTCTAACTGATAAAAATCACCTTTCAGGCGTGTTTGTCAGGGGGAACTAATCAAGCATAGTTTTGCTGATAAAGTGTCTCAAATTTGGTGGAGAACAAGGTTACAGTTCTCTAGTTTAGGTTGGAAATAAGGCAGGTGTGCTTTGGTTTATGAGAATCATTAGTGATAGGATTTGTAAGGAACCTCATATCTTATCTTAGTAGATTCAGTCCTAGAAATGACAAAGTGGATTAGTTGAGAGATTACGCCACCCTCAGATACCACTATAAAAGTGTTTGTGTGATTTACTAACCTGCAGTTATCTTTCAGCAAGTTACTTTTTTTTTTTTATCTATTTATCTTTTACTTGCTGAAATTGTCTTTCCGTTAAAAACACTTATTGTACAAGTCTTCCGCACTCTGTATTTAAGTATCAACAACCTTGTCACTGGAAAGTAACAAGTACTTGCTAAGAAAGTCAAGTACCAACAAACCCATTACTGAAAAGTAATAAGGCACTTGCTGAGAAAGTTATTAGACGACGAAAAAGTTTTTAAAAACTATTCACCCCCCTCTAGTCTTTACTTGTTGTCTAAAGGGACCAACAAGATGGACATTTTCAAGGAGTTAGAAGGTCGTTCGAGGGCAAAAAGTTGAATTTTCAAGGTCATTTCTACCTACCAGGACCATGAGGGCTGCCCGAGAGGCCACCTGCAGCACATAGCACAGAAAACATTGTGTTTTCTGTCCCAGTTGCAGGCACCACGCACCAGATGGCCAGGCGCCCCGCCTGGGGGGCGCCCCCTGACATCATTTACTGCTGCGGATTTTCCCTTCAATTACACATTTTCAGTTACTTTTTGGACATCGAGACTTTCACATTCAAAACTTGGAGAGCCCTAAGCACTAATTTCTGTAGAATTCATACTTTGATTGTAATTTGATATTGGAGAAGAGATTTTGGATTCAAATTGCTTGGATTCTTTCATTCACAGTGGTGAAAATTTGAGCAACATCCACCGATTAGTGATAGTGCAGTGGTAACTTGTATCATTTGAATTCACTTTTGAGTTGAATATATATTTTCCTTCGATTATTCATATGTTATGATATTTTTCATTATAAGTATGAGTAGCTAAATCCCATGTGTTGGTGGTAGAATGTGGAATTGATATTGCTTGAATTACGTTTATGCTTACATGAAGCTGTGATTCATTTTTGCTGCACTTTGCTTCATATGATCTGGTATTTGCCAATAAAATATTTTCAAATCTGACTATTGTGACAATCTCTTGGTCAATCAAGGCTCCTAGGTTGTATGATAGTGATTTGCATCATGCTAGATAATGTAAGTGAAAATTGACAAACACTACTAAAGTATTGATAATAATCTTTCAAGATGTGTGTCTTAAATTTTCCCAAACGGTTTACTTTGTAGAAATTGTCAAAGACTTTACGCACTGAACTTGTAAGTATAATCGTGATTCATTACAAATCAATTCCATTAAGCTACCACGAACCATTTTCCTCTATTGTTACAAAGTCGTGTGATTTTCGAAAGTGTTGTAGTCTTGAACTATTCTCTAACAACTTTTTTCTTGTTGACGGAATTGCTTGCAGAAACTTCAAACAAAGCCACGTTAGATCCAAGAGAACGACACTCAGAGACTTACACTAAGTCTTGTGTAGTGATAAGTGTTCTTTGACTTTTATACAAATTTAATTGGTGAAAAAAATGACTCATCAAGAGACTTTGGCTCGATTCAACCTTCCATCCACATGCAGGGACATTTATTGGTCCCCTACCTTAGCGGATCTTCTTCGTGCGCGCTAAGGCCTATTTCTAGTCATAGTCTCAGCAGGTCTTCTTACGTATCTGTTGGCCTCCATAAAGGACGTAGGGATGCGGGGAAGATATAATATGTTATATCACCAGTAATTTATTGGTTCACCAAATAAGTTGTTATTTTTATTATTATTATTATTATTATTATTATTATTATTATTATTATTATTATTATTATTATTATTATTATTATTATTATTATTATTATTATTATTTATTTATTTATTATAAAATTGGAATTAAATAAATCAAGAAACAACAAATATTTACACAAAATTAGTGGGCAGCCGAGAACAAGCTGGGCCCCCACTCCCTTAGCAATAGCAAAACTAATCCTAGGGAAAATATGATGAGCAGCACGCGCTCCACTATCCTGAGCCAAAGCGAAACCCCAGACTATGACAAGCAACTCAACAACATCAACACCCAACTCCCCAAGTGTCGAGAAAGAGAAAGGAAGGAATCCATATCCCTTAATTGCACACAAGTCCTTGTACTTCGCACACTTGCATTTGGCAGCATCAGCAACCGCATGTCCAGGCACAAAGTCCACCATCCCAGACCGAGTCAAAGGGAAGATCCGGTCAGATCCACACATACCCCCTATCCCAAACATAAATATTATTATTATTATTATGATTATTATCATTATTATTTTTTTTTTTATAAAAACTAGACTTTTATTAATCACGCAAAATTGGAAGGAAGTCGAGAGACAAGATGTGCTCCCACCCCTTTCTGAATACAAAAGCTAAGTCTAGAAAAAAGAAAAACACCACTCCTAACATCATTAGAGTGACTAACAGATAAGCGCTTGAGGCGCGAAAGAGTGACCAAGGCCTCCTCGTCGAGCTCCACAAAAGAAGAGAAGGCTAAAGGGATGAACGAGTAACCGTGCTCTGCACACTTCGAAGAATACTTCTCTTCTTCTTCTGAACGACAGTCTGCAAAGCAGCTCCAGGAACCCAAGGATCCAATTCCCCACCAGCAAAAGGAGAGACACCCGTGACATCCAAACAAGCGTCTTTGCCTTGGGACCAATTGTACAACAACATATCCGCTGGATGAAGGTCCCGCCCATCAATGGAGAGGAACCCCATAGGGACCTCTTTCCGCACCGCAACACCAACGTTAGAGAAGATATCAACCAAAGTATCGCACACAAGATTGTGTCGGAACTTCACCCCCACCTCGCTAGAATAGTGAACAGCGTGGTCACTCCACTTGTCCATCCGGCGCACATGACAACTCGGACAAAGGGAGCCATCCAGGAATAAAGGGATCGTTAGGCGATAATATAGCACGGCTCGGAACTGTCGTAGGTTCATCCGCTGTCCCAAACCGTCAATGGGAATGGTGAAAAGGTAATCCTGTGCATGAGGGGCACGCACACAACTAAGAAGAGCCTCTTGTCGACTACTCAAACCATAACGTGACGTCAGATGTACATCAATGACACCGAAATAGATCTTTGCCAAAGACTTCATGAACTGGGGGGGCAGGAGAGCTAGTGGTAACAGAGTGAGAATCGAAACCACAAAAGGTCGAGAAAGCGTCCAGAGCAGACTGAAAGGTAGAGCCAGGCGAGGCAATCCCAGACCTCGCCAGAATCCAATCCTACAAAAAGCTAGACTGCAAGCGAGAGGCGGGGAAGGCATATCGACCGACATCCTCAACACACAAGACCCCGAGACCACCAAGTCTGATGGGTAGTGTGGCAAGCTGCCACTGCCAATCTCCAAAACCGGGTCCTGAGCCTATAACAAAACTCCAAAGAAGTACGCAAGGCCTGATCAAACTGAACCTGAGCACCACCTAGAGACATAGGAGGGAAGGTCCTCAAAGCAAAATACAACTTCGCTACCCCTGCACAATTGCGAAGAAGGAGAAGCTCTCTGGGGGTCATCAAGCCTGCGGATAGCCTCCAACAGAGAGACAGTCTTGGAAACCCGACGCGCAACTAAATCACTGCAAAACCCCGAATCCCCGCTAATAGAGCCCCCAAGAAGCTTGACGCCCCGAAGCGGACGTGAGATAGAAGCAGGAAAAAGGCCATCCACCCTCCCACGAGGGTCCTCCACCGGCCAAAAAAGCTCTGTCTTATCCACATTCAGATGCAACCCACGAGCTGGCCCATCGACACTGATGATATCTAACGCCTTGACGACCATAAGAGTATCACCAATAATAGTGCTGTCATCGAGATACCACGCCTGAAGAGAGAGCTCACACGCCTGGTGAATAGCATGAACCAGCGGATGCAAAACCAAAGAAAATAATAAAGGACCCAAAGGATCCCCTTGCTGAACCCTCTGAGAAGACCCGAGAACGGAATCACCATAGTAAAGTCGAGCAGGACGGGAATAATAGAACTCCACCCAGGGAGAAATGGCCGGGCACCTCAACCAAGTCTCCTGAAGAATGGTGCTCCTGTCAACGAGGTTAAAGACATTCCTGAAATCCACCAAAAGCATAGAAAGCCCAACCTCGTCTCCTCTAGCCTCCACAAACCTGCTGACAGCATGAAGTACAGCCTTATAACCTCCTGGCACCCCCACACCAAACTGAAAGTCGTGTAGTCATCGAGTTCCCCATAGAAGAAAAGACAACCTTAGAGACAAGCCTCCTCCACACAGTACCAATGGCAATTGACTGAATACCCCCTCCTAGCGTAACTAGCGGAGTCAAATGAGCACCGGCAATAAACTCTCCAAGCTGGCTAGGGCATCTACCCGAGAGAAAAATATAGATATTGTTATTAAGTTAAATGTCTATTTTTTAATACAACATATATTTTGTTTATAAAATATATCAATGTTTTTTAAGTATACATCCTTTATCTTTTTTATTATTGTTATTATTATTATTTTTGTTTCTTGACAAAAATATAGATATTATTATTAAGTTAAATGTCTATTTTTTAATACAACATATATTTTGTTTATAAAATATATCAATGTTTTTAAGTATACATCCTTTATCTTTTTTTAGAACAACTCTTATGTTTTATGTTTTATGTTTGTTCCTGTATTTCATCTTATAAATAAATCATTTTTTAAGGAAATTTGGTCAATTCTTTAACTTATTTTTGGGTCAGTTTGACTTTTGACTACCTTGATATTATGATTAAAACATGAATAGGAAGATATACTTCTAAAATTGGAATATTTCCTGGGAGACCAAATTTTGGATACGCACACTTCGTCAAGAATCCTTAAACTTTGCGTAGCCATCTATAACATGTTGACCAATACTGATGTGATCCGAAAAACGTTACCATATCACATTTTCAATCTCATTATAAATTAACTTGTACAACGAAAAAAAATTGAAACTTTTAAAACAATAAAAAACATCTGAAACACAAAAGTTTCGTGGTTTAAAAAAA
>CM051458.1:66071019-66130377 GCA_028274465.1 Plantago ovata | reverse complement strand
CTCTACCGCCGGTTTCTCTCTCTTCAAACTTGCGTTCGTTTCTGTGTTTGAGCTGGAGAGCGAGTTTTTGTTATAACCCGCTTTTACGACCCGTTTCTGAGTCGGGTTGCTGGGTTGGGGCTTTTTTAAAAAGCTACTAATTAGTTGGGGTTGATTATAATTAGTAGTAGTTGGTCTATACTAGAGACGGTCTACTAGGAGACGGACTCATATTTTATTACTTAAATTAAATATATAAATATTGTACTAACTACCAATAGGATAACCCTATCCCGATCCGATATTTCACGGGTTAAAGTTAGAGTCGGAATTGGAATGCATAAAATCAAGTCCGAATTATCAGGTACCCGAAGTTTAATTCCAATCCGTCCCGTGTCCACCCTTAATTTGAATTAATTAATTAATTAATTAACTCAATTTTGTGTGAGAGGTCTCACATGTGAGTGTCAACATATGAGATGGTATTACAATGGTAATTAATTACTCCAAACCTTTAAAATTCTTCTGAAAGATGGAGTAATTAATTAAATAGTTAACGAACTGAATTTTCTCCCAAACGTGTTACACAAAGAGTTTTCTCGGAGTCATCACTTAATGTTCCAACACCACTAGGCAATATGGTGACTTGCAAACGGTCACACAAGATTCTGAGATTCTCCTGCCGTTGAACCACACTAGTAGTAGTAATAAAATTTGCATTCATAGACATCCTCAGGGTGTAAGACATCAATGTATTATTAGTATCACTCCTGTTACTGGTAAGTGTATGGAGCAACCAGTTCTGCATTCTAGGATCTGCATTTATGTTTGGATCTGCAGTTATAGTGAAATTTACTTCCCTTCCGTCTTTCATGGTTATGTTAAATCGTTGTAAAGCAGACATCCCAATCATAGTATCTTTGTAGAAAATAGAAGCGCTCCCATTATATGTGTTTACGTTCATGCCATCGTTGCGATTTCTAACTATGAGAGTAGCATCCCATACCCCGGTTACTGACGTATTTGTGGCACTGAAATTGGAAACAATAAGAGAAGTCACACGGAATTCTGGCAGGTATGTTCCGAACAAGAACCATATCACCAGACTCGTCATAACCATGATGGTAACCAGAACTATCATCAGCATCAGCATCATCCGCCCAAACGACTCAATACTTTTTTCATCATTGGGCAACAAATACGGATCCTTGTGATATGATGTCTCATGGTACGTGGCATATACATCCTCATATGGATTGTTCAGTTGTTGTGGGACGTGTATGGGCGTCTGATGGTTGTGTGATGAGATATATGTAGGGGCGCCTTGGGATTCAAATGGAACACGTTTGGAAACTGGTTCACCAAGATGGCGAATCCTACCGTTCGGGGGATACCCCATGGTGAGACCCATTTCATTTTGTGGTGTTCTCATTTTTTATCATCAAGTTCCTACCTCCCTCCCATATGCTTAACCAACGAGAAGCATAGTTTTTATTTTTTTAAACCACGAAACTTTTGTGTTTCAGATGTTTTTTATTGTTTTAAAAGTTTCAATTTTTTTTTCGTTGTACAAGTTAATTTATAATGAGATTGAAAATGTGATATGGTAACGTTTTTCGGATCACATCAGTATTGGTCAACATGTTATAGATGGCTACGCAAAGTTTAAGGATTCTTGACGAAGTGTGCGTATCCAAAATTTGGTCTCCCAGGAAATATTCCAATTTTAGAAGTATATCTTCCTATTCATGTTTTAATCATAATATCAAGGTAGTCAAAAGTCAAACTGACCCAAAAATAAGTTAAAGAATTGACCAAATTTCCTTAAAAAATGATTTATTTATAAGATGAAATACAGGAACAAACATAAAACATAAAACATAAGAGTTGTTCTAAAAAAAGATAAAGGATGTATACTTAAAAACATTGATATATTTTATAAACAAAATATATGTTGTATTAAAAAATAGACATTTAACTTAATAATAAAATCTATATTTTTGTCAAGAAACAAAAATAATAATAATAACAATAATAAAAAAAGATAAAGGATGTATACTTAAAAAACATTGATATATTTTATAAACAAAATATATGTTGTATTAAAAAATAGACATTTAACTTAATAATAATATCTATATTTTTCTCTCGGGTAGATGCCCTAGCCAGCTTGGAGAGTTTATTGCCGGTGCTCATTTGACTCCGCTAGTTACGCTAGGAGGGGGTATTCGGTCAATTGCCATTGGTACTGTGTGGAGGAGGCTTGTCTCTAAGGTTGTCTTTTCTTCTATGGGGAACTCGATGACTACACGACTTTCAGTTTGGTGTGGGGGTGCCAGGAGGTTATAAGGCTGTACTCATGCTGTCAGCAGGTTTGTGGAGGCTAGAGGAGACGAGGTTGGGCTTTCTATGCTTTTGGTGGATTTCAGGAATGTCTTTAACCTCGTTGACAGGAGCACCATTCTTCAGGAGACTTGGTTGAGGTGCCCGGCCATTTCTCCCTGGGTGGAGTTCTATTATTCCCGTCCTGCTCGACTTTACTATGGTGATTCCGTTCTCGGGTCTTCTCAGAGGGTTCAGCAAGGGGATCCTTTGGGTCCTTTATTATTTTCTTTGGTTTTGCATCCGCTGGTTCATGCTATTCACCAGGCGTGTGAGCTCTCTCTTCAGGCGTGGTATCTCGATGACAGCACTATTATTGGTGATACTCTTATGGTCGTCAAGGCGTTAGATATCATCAGTGTCGATGGGCCAGCTCGTGGGTTGCATCTGAATGTGGATAAGACAGAGCTTTTTTGGCCGGTGGAGGACCCTCGTGGGAGGGTGGATGGCCTTTTTCCTGCTTCTATCTCACGTCCGCTTCGGGGCGTCAAGCTTCTTGGGGGCTCTATTAGCGGGGATTCGGGGTTTTGCAGTGATTTAGTTGCGCGTCGGGTTTCCAAGACTGTCTCTCTGTTGGAGGCTATCCGCAGGCTTGATGACCCCCAGAGAGCTTCTCCTTCTTCGCAATTGTGCAGGGGTAGCGAAGTTGTATTTTGCTTTGAGGACCTTCCCTCCTATGTCTCTAGGTGGTGCTCAGGTTCAGTTTGATCAGGCCTTGCGTACTTCTTTGGAGTTTTGTTATAGGCTCAGGACCCGGTTTTGGAGATTGGCAGTGGCAGCTTGCCACACTACCCATCAGACTTGGTGGTCTCGGGGTCTTGTGTGTTGAGGATGTCGGTCGATATGCCTTCCCCGCCTCTCGCTTGCAGTCTAGCTTTTTGTAGGATTGGATTCTGGCGAGGTCTGGGATTGCCTCGCCTGGCTCTACCTTTCAGTCTGCTCTGGACGCTTTCTCGACCTTTTGTGGTTTTGATTCTCACTCTGTTACCACTAGCTCTCCTGCCCCCCCAGTTCATGAAGTCTTTGGCAAAGATCTATTTCGGTGTCATTGATGTACATCTGACGTCACGTTATGGTTTGAGTAGTCGACAAGAGGCTCTTCTTAGTTGTGTGCGTGCCCCTCATGCACAGGATTACCTTTTCACCATTCCCATTGACGGTTTGGGACAGCGGATGAACCTACGACAGTTCCGAGCCGTGCTATATTATCGCCTAACGATCCCTTTATTCCTGGATGGCTCCCTTTGTCCGAGTTGTCATGTGCGCCGGATGGACAAGTGGAGTGACCACGCTGTTCACTATTCTAGCGAGGTGGGGGTGAAGTTCCGACACAATCTTGTGTGCGATACTTTGGTTGATATCTTCTCTAACGTTGGTGTTGCGGTGCGGAAAGAGGTCCCTATGGGGTTCCTCTCCATTGATGGGCGGGACCTTCATCCAGCGGATATGTTGTTGTACAATTGGTCCCAAGGCAAAGACGCTTGTTTGGATGTCACGGGTGTCTCTCCTTTTGCTGGTGGGGAATTGGATCCTTGGGTTCCTGGAGCTGCTTTGCAGACTGTCGTTCAGAAGAAGAAGAGAAGTATTCTTCGAAGTGTGCAGAGCACGGTTACTCGTTCATCCCTTTAGCCTTCTCTTCTTTTGTGGAGCTCGACGAGGAGGCCTTGGTCACTCTTTCGCGCCTCAAGCGCTTATCTGTTAGTCACTCTAATGATGTTAGGAGTGGTGTTTTTCTTTTTTCTAGACTTAGCTTTTGTATTCAGAAAGGGGTGGGAGCACATCTTGTCTCTCGACTTCCTTCCAATTTTGCGTGATTAATAAAAGTCTAGTTTTTATAAAATAAAAAATAATAATGATAATAATCATAATAATAATAATAATATTTATGTTTGGGATAGGGGGTATGTGTGGATCTGACCGGATCTTTCCCTTTGACTCGGTCTGGGATGGTGGACTTTGTGCCTGGACATGCGGTTGCTGATGCTGCCAAATGCAAGTGTGCGAAGTACAAGGACTTGTGTGCAATTAAGGGATATGGATTCCTTCCTTTCTCTTTCTCGACACTTGGGGAGTTGGGTGTTGATGTTGTTGAGTTGCTTGTCATAGTCTGGGGTTTCGCTTTGGCTCAGGATAGTGGAGCGCGTGCTGCTCATCATATTTTCCCTAGGATTAGTTTTGCTATTGCTAAGGGAGTGGGGGCCCAGCTTGTTTCTCGGCTGCCCACTAATTTTGTGTAAATATTTATTGTTTCTTGATTTATTTAATTCCAATTTTATAATAAATAAATAATAATAATAATAATAATAATAATAATAATAATAATAATAATAATAATAATAATAATAATAATAATAATAATAATAATTATAATAATAATAAATAACAACTTATTTGGTGAACCAATAAATTACTGGTGATATAACATATTATATCTTCCCCGCATCCCTACGTCCTTTATGGAGGCCAACAGATACGTAAGAAGACCTGCTGAGACTATGACTAGAAATAGGCCTTAGCGCGCACGAAGAAGATCCGCTAAGGTAGGGGACCAATAAATGTCCCTGCATGTGGATGGAAGGTTGAATCGAGCCAAAGTCTCTTGATGAGTCATTTTTTCACCAATTAAATTTGTATAAAAGTCAAAGAACACTTATCACTACACAAGACTTAGTGTAAGTCTCTGAGTGTCGTTCTCTTGGATCTAACGTGGCTTTGTTTGAAGTTTCTGCAAGCAATTCCGTCAACAAGAAAAAAGTTGTTAGAGAATAGTTCAAGACTACAACACTTTCGAAAATCACACGAGTTTGTAACAATAGAGGAAAATGGTTCGTGGTAGCTTAATGGAATTGATTTGTAATGAATCACAATTATACTTACAAGTTCAGTGCGTAAAGTCTTTGACAATTTCTACAAAGTAAACCGTTTGGGAAAATTTAAGACACACATCTTGAAAGATTATTATCAATACTTTAGTAGTGTTTGTCAATTTTCACTTACATTATCTAGCATGATGCAAATCACTATCATACAACCTAGGAGCCTTGATTGACCAAGAGATTGTCACAATAGTCAGATTTGAAAATATTTTATTGGCAAATACCAGATCATATAAAGCAAAGTGCAACAAAAATGAATCACAGCTTCATGTAAGCATAAACGTAATTCAAGCAATATCAATTCCACATTCTACCACCAACACATGGGACTTAGCTACTCATACTTATAATGAAAAATATCATAACATATGAATAATCGAAGGAAAATATATATTCAACTCAAAAGTGAATTCAAATGATACAAGTTACCACTGCACTATCACTAATCGGTGGATGTTGCTCAAATTTTCACCACTGTGAATGAAAGAATCCAAGCAATTTGAATCCAAAATCTCTTCTCCAATATCAAATTACAATCAAAGTATGAATTCTACAGAAATTAGTGCTTAGGGCTCTCCAAATTTTGAATGTGAAAGTCTCGATGTCCAAAAAGTAACTAAAAATGTGTAATTGAAGGGAAAATCCGCAGCAGTAAATGATGTCAGGGGGCGCCCCCCAGGCGGGCCGCCTGGCCATCTGGTGCGTGGTGCCTGCAACTGGGACAGAAAACACAATGTTTTCTGTGCTATGTGCTGCAGGTGGCCTCTCGGGCAGCCCTCCTGGTCCTGGTAGGTAGAAATGACCTTGAAAATTCAACTTTTTGCCCTCGAACGACCTTCTAACTCCTTGAAAATGTCCATCTTGTTGGTCCCTTTATACAACAAGTAAAGACTAGAGGGGGGTGAATAGTCTTTAAAAACTTTTTCGTCGTCTAATAACTTTCTCAGCAAGTGCCTTATTACTTTTCAGTAATGGGTTTGTTGGTACTTGACTTTCTCAGCAAGTACTTGTTACTTTCCAGTGACAAGGTTGTTGATACTTAAATACAGAGTGCGGAAGACTTGTACAATAAGTGTTTTTAACGGAAAGACAATTTCAGCAAGTAAAAGATAAATAGATAAAAAAAAAGTAACTTGCTGAAAGATAACTGCAGGTTAGTAAATCACACAAACACTTTTATAGTGGTATCTGAGGGTGGCGTAATCTCTCAACTAATCCACTTTGTCGTTTCTAGGACTGAATCCACTAAGATAAGATATGAGGTTCCTTACAAATCCTATCACTAATGATTCTCATAAACCAAAGCACACCTGCCTTATTTCCAACCTAAACTAGAGAACTGTAACCTTGTTCTCCACCAAATTTGAGACACTTTATCAGCAAAACTATGCTTGATTAGTTCCCCCTGACAAACACGCCTGAAAGGTGATTTTTATCAGTTAGAGAGGTTTTGGATAAGATGACTTGAAAATAAGTTTTCAGTTATAACAAGTAATCTAAAGAAACTCAACTTGTAATACTTCACAGTAAGCAAGTTTATTGTTTCTGGTGTCAAGACTTGTTCTTGTTTAGAGGAAAGAACACTTAACTAATTTCTTAGCTTTTAGTATTCTACTTCTTCACAAGTAGCTTTTGTTTCAAGCTTAAGTCTTGGAACGGATCAATAGGCAAATTGAGAGTAGAGAAGGATTTGAGTGTTTTAAAGCACAAGTGAGAGTTTGATCACGTTGTTGACACACCCTTCTACTCAGCCTAAGGACCTCTATTTATAGTGTCTAAAGGTAGTCGTTTGAATTTCAAAAAATTCTAAGGCGTGTACCTTAAGATGTCACTATCGCTTGCCAGAACAGTACTATCAGCAGCGTGCTTCTTTTATCTTCATGTATTCAGCGTGCTGTACCATTTAATGCTCTTTGAAAATTCAAATGTGAACGTCGGAGCCAAAATGCAAAGTACTTCAACATATTATATCTTCCCCGCATCCCTACGTCCTTTACGGAGGCCAACAGATACGTAAGAAGACATGCTGAGACTATGACTAGAAATAGGCCTTAGCGCGCACGAAGAAGATCCGCTAAGGTAGGGGACCAATAAATGTCCCTGCATGTGGATGGAAGGCTGAATCGAGCCAAAGTCTCTTGATGAGTCATTTTTTTCACCAATTAAATTTGTATAAAAGTCAAAGAACACTTATCACTACACAAGACTTAGTGTAAGTCTCTGAGTGTCGTTCTCTTGGATCTAACGTTGCTTTGTTTGAGGTTTTTTTCAAGCAATTCCGTCAACAAGAAAAAAGTTGTTAGAGAATAGTTCAAGACTACAACACTTTCGAAAATCACACGAGTTTGTAACAATAGAGGAAAATGGTTCTTGGTAGCTTAATTGAATTGATTTGTAATGAATCACGATTATACTTACAAGGTCAGTGCGTAAAGTCTTTGACAATTTCTACAAAGTAAACCGTTTGGGAAAATTTAAGACACACATCTTGAAAGATTATTATCAATACTTTAGTAGTGTTTGTCAATTTTCACTTACATTATCTAGCATGATGCAAATCACTATCATACAACCTAGGAGCCTTGATTGACCAAGAGATTGTCACAATAGTCAGATTTGAAAATATTTTATTGGCAAATACCAGATCATATAAAGCAAAGTGCAACAAAAATGAATCACAGCTTCATGTAAGCATAAACGTAATTCAAGCAATATCAATTCCACATTCTACCACCAACACATGGGACTTAGCTACTCATACTTATAATGAAAAATATCATAACATATGAATAATCGAAGGAAAATATATATTCAACTCAAAAGTGAATTCAAATGATACAAGTTACCACTGCACTATCACTAATCGGTGGATGTTGCTCAAATTTTCACCACTGTGAATGAAAGAATCCAAGCAATTTGAATCCAAAATCTCTTCTCCAATATCAAATTACAATCAAAGTATGAATTCTACAGAAATTAGTGCTTAGGGCTCTCCAAATTTTGAATGTGAAAGTCTCGATGTCCAAAAAGTAACTAAAAATGTGTAATTGAAGGGAAAATCCGCAGCAGTAAATGATGTCAGAGGGCGCCCCCCAGGCGGGCCGCCTGGCCATCTGGTGCGTGGTGCCTGCAACTGGGACAGAAAACACAATGTTTTCTGTGCTATGTGCTGCAGGTGGCCTCTCGGGCAGCCCTCATGGTCCTGGTAGGTAGAAATGACCTTGAAAATTCAACTTTTTGCCCTCGAACGACCTTCTAACTCCTTGAAAATGTCCATCTTGTTGGTCCCTTTATACAACAAGTAAAGACTAGAGGGGGGTGAATAGTCTTTAAAAACTTTTTCGTCGTCTAATAACTTTCTCAGCAAGTGCCTTATTACTTTTCAGTAATGGGTTTGTTGGTACTTGACTTTCTCAGCAAGTACTTGTTACTTTCCAGTGACAAGGTTGTTGATACTTAAATACAGAGTGCGGAAGACTTGTACAATAAGTGTTTTTAACGGAAAGACAATTTCAGCAAGTAAAAGATAAATAGATAAAAAAAAAGTAACTTGCTGAAAGATAACTGCAGGTTAGTAAATCACACAAACACTTTTATAGTGGTATCTGAGGGTGGCGTAATCTCTCAACTAATCCACTTTGTCGTTTCTAGGACTGAATCCACTAAGATAAGATATGAGGTTCCTTACAAATCCTATCACTAATGATTCTCATAAACCAAAGCACACCTGCCTTATTTCCAACCTAAACTAGAGAACTGTAACCTTGTTCTCCACCAAATTTGAGACACTTTATCAGCAAAACTATGCTTGATTAGTTCCCCCTGACAAACACGCCTGAAAGGTGATTTTTATCAGTTAGAGAGGTTTTGGATAAGATGACTTGAAAATAAGTTTTCAGTTATAACAAGTAATCTAAAGAAACTCAACTTGTAATACTTCACAGTAAGCAAGTTTATTGTTTCTGGTGTCAAGACTTGTTCTTGTTTAGAGGAAAGAACACTTAACTAATTTCTTAGCTTTTAGTATTCTACTTCTTCACAAGTAGCTTTTGTTTCAAGCTTAAGTCTTGGAACGGATCAATAGGCAAATTGAGAGTAGAGAAGGATTTGAGTGTTTTAAAGCACAAGTGAGAGTTTGATCACGTTGTTGACACACCCTTCTACTCAGCCTAAGGACCTCTATTTATAGTGTCTAAAGGTAGTCGTTTGAATTTCAAAAAATTCTAAGGCGTGTACCTTAAGATGTCACTATCGCTTGCCAGAACAGTACTATCAGCAGCGTGCTTCTTTTATCTTCATGTATTCAGCGTGCTGTACCATTTAATGCTCTTTGAAAATTCAAATGTGAACGTCGGAGCCAAAATGCAAAGTACTTCAACATATTATATCTTCCCCGCATCCCTACGTCCTTTACGGAGGCCAACAGATACGTAAGAAGACATGCTGAGACTATGACTAGAAATAGGCCTTAGCGCGCACGAAGAAGATCCGCTAAGGTAGGGGACCAATAAATGTCCCTGCATGTGGATGGAAGGCTGAATCGAGCCAAAGTCTCTTGATGAGTCATTTTTTTCACCAATTAAATTTGTATAAAAGTCAAAGAACACTTATCACTACACAAGACTTAGTGTAAGTCTCTGAGTGTCGTTCTCTTGGATCTAACGTTGCTTTGTTTGAGGTTTTTTTCAAGCAATTCCGTCAACAAGAAAAAAGTTGTTAGAGAATAGTTCAAGACTACAACACTTTCGAAAATCACACGAGTTTGTAACAATAGAGGAAAATGGTTCTTGGTAGCTTAATTGAATTGATTTGTAATGAATCACGATTATACTTACAAGTTCAGTGCGTATAGTCTTTGACAATTTCTACAAAGTAAACCGTTTGGGAAAATTTAAGACACACATCTTGAAAGATTATTATCAATACTTTAGTAGTGTTTGTCAATTTTCACTTACATTATCTAGCATGATGCAAATCACTATCATACAACCTAGGAGCCTTGATTGACCAAGAGATTGTCACAATAGTCAGATTTGAAAATATTTTATTGGCAAATACCAGATCATATAAAGCAAAGTGCAACAAAAATGAATCACAGCTTCATGTAAGCATAAACGTAATTCAAGCAATATCAATTCCACATTCTACCACCAACACATGGGATTTAGCTACTCATACTTATAATTAAAAATATCATAACATATGAATAATCGAATGAAAATATATATTCAACTCAAAAGTGAATTCAAATGATACAAGTTACCACTGCACTATCACTAATCGGTGGATGTTGCTCAAATTTTCACCACTGTGAATGAAAGAATCCAAGCAATTTGAATCCAAAATCTCTTCTCCAATATCAAATTACAATCAAAGTATGAATTCTACAGAAATTAGTGCTTAGGGCTCTCCAAGTTTTGAATGTGAAAGTCTCGATGTCCAAAAAGTAACTGAAAATGTGTAATTGAAGGGAAAATCCGCAGCAGTAAATGATGTCAGGGGGCGCCCCCCAGGCGGGCCGCCTGGCCATCTGGTGCGTGGTGCCTGCAACTGGGACAGAAAACACAATGTTTTCTGTGCTATGTGCTGCAGGTGGCCTCTCGGGCAGCCCTCATGGTCCTGGTAGGTAGAAATGACCTTGAAAATTCAACTTTTTGCCCTCGAACGACCTTCTAACTCCTTGAAAATGTCCATCTTGTTGGTCCCTTTAGACAACAAGTAAAGACTAGAGGGGGGTGAATAGTCTTTAAAAACTTTTTCGTCGTCTAATAACTTTCTCAGCAAGTGCCTTATTACTTTTCAGTAATGGGTTTGTTGGTACTTGACTTTCTTAGCAAGTACTTGTTACTTTCCAGTGACAAGGTTGTTGATACTTAAATACAGAGTGCGGAAGACTTGTACAATAAGTGTTTTTAACGGAAAGACAATTTCAGCAAGTAAAAGATAAATAGATAAAAAAAATAAAAGTAACTTGCTGAAAGATAACTGCAGGTTAGTAAATCACACAAACACTTTTATAGTGGTATCTGAGGGTGGCGTAATCTCTCAACTAATCCACTTTGTCGTTTCTAGGACTGAATCTACTAAGATAAGATATGAGGTTCCTTACAAATCCTATCACTAATGATTCTCATAAACCAAAGCACACCTGCCTTATTTCCAACCTAAACTAGAGAACTATAACCTTGTTCTCCACCAAATTTGAGACACTTTATCAGCAAAACTATGCTTGATTAGTTCCCCCTGACAAACACGCCTGAAAGGTGATTTTTATCAGTTAGAGAGGTTTTGGATAAGATGACTTGAAAATAAGTTTTTCAGTTATAACAAGTAATCTAAAGAAACTCAACTTGTAATACTTCACAGTAAGCAAGTTTATTGCTTATGGTGTCAAGACTTGTTCTTGTTTAGAGGAAAGAACACTTAACTAATTTCTTAGCTTTTAGTATTCTACTTCTTCACAAGTAGCTTTTGTTTCAAGCTTAAGTCTTGGAACGGATCAATAGGCAAATTGAGAGTAGAGAAGGATTTGAGTGTTTTAAAGCACAAGTGAGAGTTTGATCACGTTGTTGACACACCCTTCTACTCAGCCTAAGGACCTCTATTTATAGTGTCTAAAGGTAGTCGCTTGAATTTCAAAAAATTCTAAGGCGTGTACCTTAAGATGTCACTATCGCTTGCCAGAACAGTACTATCAGCAGCGTGCTTCTTTTGTCTTCATGTATTCAGCGTGCTGTACCATTGAATGCTCTTTGAAAATTCAAATGTGAACGTCGGAGCCAAAATGCAAAGTACTTCAACAAGTAGGTCACAAATGTTATCAGCAAGTGGTCAGTCTCAGTTTCAGCAAACACAACCTACTATGTCATATATATTTTCACTTATGCGTACTGATTTGCTGAGTTTCTCACTTTCTGAGATAACATGTGCCTTTGTAGATACCTTCTCAGAATTCTTCTAAGTCTTCAGTCTTTGAATCTTCAACTTTCTGAGCGGTTCTAGGTCTTCAATAGATTGTTTGTAAAAACAACGTACATCATCAGCAAACATAAGAACCTAACTAGTACCTACACTAAGTCATCAGCAAACATTCCTCTTTTACAATGTCCTTTAAAATTCTAAATTCTGATGGACCTTAAGAGTACTTGTTACTAGACTTTACTTAATTTAGCATGGTTAATTGCTCATCAAAATTACTAGTTAATGCAAAACACACAAAAATGTGACACTACTATACAAAACTAACCAATAAACTACACAAAAAGACAACAAAAGAAGATAAAAATAATAGATGAAGGTAAAATTAATAGATAAACGCCGTAAAAAAATACGTTCATCATCTCTAGTTCAAAAAAATAAACAATATTCATGATAGCCAATCTGCGTTTTTGCCTGGCAAAGTCATTCATGATAATATATTTATTATGCAAGAATTGGTGAAAGGGTATGGAAGGAGAGGTGTCTCTCCTCGTTGTATGATACAAATGGATTTACAGAAATCTTATGACACTGTGGATTTGGTTGCTTTAGAGCGAATATTGCATGAGATAAGTTTTCCTCGTTCTTTTATTGATTGGATATGGTGTGTGTCACTACAGTATCTTACATATATACTATTCATGGTGTACCTTCGCAATTATTTGTTGCTAAGAGAGGGCTGCGGCAAGGAGATCCAATCTCCCCTCTTCTTTTTGTTATTGTTATGGAATATTTGCATAGACTTTTATATACTCTAAAGGATATTCCAAACTTTAATTGGCATCCAAAATGTGAAAGGGAGAAGATTACAAATATCTGTTTTGCTTACTGATGTTCTCAAGAGGAGATACTGCTTCTGTTCAGCTTCTTATGAAAAAGTTCAAAGTTTTTTCGCTCTCTACTGGATTGATTGCCAATAACAGTAAGAGTAGGGTGCACTTTGGCGGAGTTTCTAGGGAGGAGCAAGATCAGATTTTAGAGGCTACTGGTTTTGTAAAAGGAGTTCTTCCTTCCAAATATCTGGGAATGCCGTTAAGCAGCAAAAAGCTTTTTGTAAATCAGTATCAAGAATTGATTGAAGAGGTGACAAATAGGATTACACATTGGTCGGAAAGACTTCTAAGTTATGCGGGTCGATTGCAAATTATAAAGAGTGTGGTGTTTTCTACTGCCAATTATTGGATGCAATTATTCCCTTTGCCGAAACAGGTTATAAAGAGAATTGAAAGGTTGTGTCGCACTTTTCTATGGAGTGGCACAGTAGAAATCACACGGAAATCCCTTGTAGCTTGGAAGAATGTTTGTGCACCTAAAGTCCAAGGGGGGCAGAATATTGTTTCTCTACAGGAAAGGAATGTGGCGTGTATTGCGAAACTTCTTTGGCATCTTTCAATGAAAATAGACAAGCTTTGAGTCCGATGGATCCATAGCTATTATTTAAAAGGTGTTGCTATTGAAGACTATACTCCTACAACAGGTTGTTCATGGCAGCTACGGAAGATTTTGATGTTGCGGCGGGACGAGATCACAAACTTAAATGCGTGGCAGAATGCTAAAGTCACTGGACAATTTGTTACTAAAGCATTTTACACAGAATTGCGGCCCCAACTTCCAACTGTATCATGGCAAAAAATCATGTACAGAAACAAAGCTAGGCCACGAACGCACTTCATTCTCTGGCTCTCTTGTCTTATCGATTATATACTAGAGAAAGATTAGCAAAGTGGCATGTGGTAAATGATAATATTTGTCCATTATGTGGCGCCGAACAGGAAACAGTATCCCATCTGTTTTTTGCCTGTGAGATGTCAAAGATGATTTGGGAACGGCTACTGGTTTGGATGAAATTCCAGCATCGACCGAGTGGTTTCCAAGATGAGATGAATTGGGTACTGCGTGCGGCAAAGGGGAAATTAATCAAGCAAGGCAGTGCTCTTGAAGATGGTTTTCACTGAAACCATATATGCTATTTGGAAGGCTAGAAATCTGAAGATATATCAAAATATGTCGTTTCACATGCATATCGTCGAAGAAATTCAGAAGATTGTTAAATGTTGTTGTATTGGAGATGACAAGCTCCTACATTATTGTTATGATTTGTAAAATAGATTAGGAGGTGCTTGTCAAGATGTAGTCGAGGGAGTCAAGTTTTGATGTATTTGTCTTTGATATAGCCCGTCTGGATCTTAGGATCGACGAACAGTTATGATGGTTTTGGAATAAATTTGAAAACAATTTTCAGGAAAAAAAAACGCAAATTCTCAGGAAAGACGGTCTATATTATAGACGGGACCTTGTTGCAATTTACCATGTAAAACTCGCGGATCCTCTTTACCCGGACATGTGACCTGGTTGCAAAATCGGGTTATAACAACAGGTAACGACAAAATGGCTATTTCTTTCTTTTCTCTTTACTTTCTCTCTTCTTCTCGTTCCTTTTCTCTCTGTAGAATTTAGGGTTTGAAGAGGGATTCCATGGTGTTTATGCTTTGATTCCCTCCATTGACGATAAACGAACTGTAATTGAAGTTTACTAGGATCTCCATTGAAGGTATGTGAAGTTTTTTCATAGTTTCCATGTATTTTTTGTACATATTGTTTTAGATCTGGTTTCGTTTTTGTTTTGGTTTTGTTCGTTTATGATGAACGTATTTTTGACGCGTTCATCTTGTCTTTTTTACCTTCTTTTGCTATCTTCTAGCCTTGTTTTTTGGTTAGTTTTGTAGAATAGTGTCACGTTTTTTGTTTTCTGCATTTTCAGGCACTTAGGTACGAAACGGCGTTTTTGGAGCTAAAAACGAGCCTTTTGATGGAAAAGATGGCCCCGTTGAAGTTCCCCAATCTCCGTGGCTTGTTCGTGAGTGTTTGAGCATCAATAAGCATTGAGAAGGATGAGTCCAAGGCACCCGAGGGCCGTACAAGGGCAAAAAGATTGAGTTTGAAGACAAAAATCTGCCCAGGAGCCAAGCTAAGCGCCTGGAATAGTGAAGCGCTCCGCTTCATTTTCCAGGAGCTTTGGCACAGCAACCAAGCGAAGCGCTTGGAGGGCCAAAGCGCTTCGCTTGCCAAGCGCTCCGCTTGGACTCTCCAAGCGGTCCGCTTGGCAGCGGTTACGTTTTCGGATTTTCCTTCTTAGATCTGATCTTCTGTTACTTTTTGGACACTAGCTTCGTTTTGGAGAGCTCCTAAGCCCCAAAACTCAGAGAAAACTCAGATTACTTTGTAAGGTTTTGGCATAGGATTGCATCCATTGTTTCATCTACGGAGAGGTTTTCATCAATACCCACCGATTAGTGACAACTTGGTGGTAACATTGTATCATTATCTCTTGTCTAGTAGTTTGATTTGATGTATTCTATTTACAATTCATATGATTTGATGTCTATGTTGATGAATATGAGTAGCTAAATCCTTTGTGTTGATGGTAGAATGTAGAATATGCATGCTATGGGTTATGTTTATGCTTACATGAGATTGTGATTCAATCTTGCTGCAAATTCCTTCATATGATTCTTAGTTGCCTATAAAAAATATTCGAATTGAGTATAGTGACAAACTCTTGGTCAATGAAAGCTATAGGATTGTATGTTAGAGATTTGCAGCATGCTAGATAAATGGTATTAGTGACAAGCACCTCTAAAGTATTGATAGTGGTCTTTTATGATGTGTGTCTTGCAAGTTACCTAGACGAGTTGCTTAGCAGACTTGATCGAAGGTTTTACGCACTGAACTTGTGAGCATATTCGTAACCCATGCATGTGTATTTGATTTCTACCACCAACCGTTTTCCAAACTTGATTACAACAATCTGATTTCTCGTTGCTTTGTTCTAAGAAAGCAATTCTACAAACATTTGAACTCGTTGTCTGAAATTACTAGCAAAAACCTCAAACAAAGCCACGTTAGGTCCCGAGAGAACGACACTCGGGGAAAACTTGCCATTGCACTCTAGTTTGTGTAGTGATAAGTGTTCTTTGGCTTTTAAACAAATTTAATTGGTGAAAAACGACATCATCAGTTTATACTTTTCTCTCTCGATTGTTGCCTATACATCTTATTTATGTGTGTGTTTTTTGAGTTTTTGTTGATGTCTGTATGTGTTTGTGTTTGTTTTTTCATTTGTGGTTTGGTGTGTGTTTGTTTTGTTTGTGTGTCAGATATGGATGGTGATAATAAACGTAAGACACGATCTACTTCATCTGCTGCTTTGAAGAACAATCCAAGTCCAAGTGATGGTTTGGAGCAGTACAAGAGAAAGAAGCCATCTACTGACTCTGAAAAAGGTTTTTCTGTTATTTTCTTATGTATTTGTAGATGTGTTTGATATCATGGGAAGTTTGGGTGATATCATGGGAAGTTTGGGGTGTTATCATGCATGGTGTTTTTTGTGTTTGTGTTTTTGATTGGGTTCTTTTCTGTGTTTTCATTAGATATGGTTGTTGATAAGTCTCGGACCAGAGGTCTTTCATCTGTTGCTTTTAAGCCAGGTTCCAATGCAAATGTGAAGAAGGGCAATAAGAGCAAGGAACCCCGATCTGCAAATGGTGTAGCAGATTGTTTGACAAATTTTGCCTTGACCGATCTGGACAAGAAAAGAAAATGGTGGTGCTGCTGAGTTTTGGGAAGATGGGGCCATGGAAATGGATAAGATATAGGGCTAGTTTAGTAATTTTCATAATTTTTCATTGTTAGTTCTAGATACTAGTAGTAGTATTATAATAGTACTAGTTTTAGTAGTAGCATCATCGCTAGTTAGTAGTACTGGTACTAGTTTTTTTCTTCTTTTTCCAAAGAATAGTAGTACTAGTTAGTAATTAGGATTTGGATTAGCACAATTTTGCTGGCTTCATTCATCTACATGAATTGTGTTGAAGATGGTCGATATTATTGAGATCATGAGTTTTTTGGTTGAGATCATGGGGTATTCGGTTTAGATCATGGGATATTTAGTTTGAGATTATAGGTACTGTGTTTTTTAGATCGTATACAGTTTTCTCATCATGGGACTTATTACTCATATCATGGGACATATGCCAAAGATCATGGGACATATTATTGAGATCGTGGGACATGTGCCAGAGATCCTGAGTAATATTATTATGATCATGGGACATATTCCTGAGATCATGGGGCATATGTCAGAGATCCAGGATAATATTATTGAGATCATAGGACATATTCCTGAGATCATGGGACATATGCCCATGATCATGAGCAATATTGTTTATATCATGGGACATATGCCAGAGATCTTGAGCAATATTGTTGAGATCATGAGACTTATTTCTGAGATCATGGGACATATGCCAGAAATCATGGGTAATAAATATTATTGAGATCATGGGACATATTTCTGAGATCATGGGACATATGCCAGAGATCTTAGGCAAAATTTGTTGAGATCATTAGACTTATTCCTGATATCATGGACAATATTGTTGAAATAATGTGACTTATTTTCTGAGATCATGAAACTTTTTTGTGTGTTAATGATACTTATTGTTGAAATTATGAGACTTATTCCTGAGATCATGAGACTTATTTTCGATAGCATGGGACATATTAAAGATCATGTTGAACATAGATTTAAGATCATGGAACTTATTGTTGAGATCATTGGCAATATTGTTGAGATCATGAGACTTATATATATAAAAAATATAGTATATTACATTTTCAAAAATGTCAAACTAAGCTTATGAAACAATTGTAATTCTGAAAATTGTACAAAACATTACAAACTAATTAGAAGAAGTATTTGTCTAGAGTTGCCACAATGTGGTTTTCTTCGTTTTTCCTCTAAAATTTGGTCTTGGGTCTAGAATAGAAGTTGATGCAGTAGCATTTGTATTACTCATCAAAAGTTCCTGTCCTTCTCAAGCATTCAACGAATGTAAAAATCTTCATCAACGGTACTTGTACCTACATATACAATGTGATGATCAGTGAACATGGATGTTTTTTGCGAGATCATGGGTATAACGTTGAGAACATGGGAATTATTGGTGAGATCATGGCATATTTCATGATTATGTACAAACAACATAAATCGAAGAATCATGGGGCATATGGTTGATATTATGAGATATAACTGTAATAACATGGAATGTATCGGTAAGAGCATAACCTATGTATTTGTAGCTTCCTCAATCACAGAAAGTTGCAGATCAGGAGCAGCAGGATTAGCAGTAGCAGGTCTAGTTCCGAAATTTGTGCATCTAACAATAATAAACATGAAAATCTTACAAACAACGTAAATCAAAGCTCGTGAATCACAAATTACGTACAAAAACAACATAAATCAAAGCTCGTGGATCACAAATTACGTACAAATAACATAAATCGAAGCATCATGGGGCATATGGTTGATATCATGGGATATAACTGTAATAACATGGGATGTATCTGTAAGAGCATAACCTGTGTATTTGTTGCTTCCTCAATCACAGAAAGTTGCAAATCAGGAGCAGCAGGATTAGCAGTAGCAGGTCTAGTTCCGAAATTTGACATCTAACAATAATAAACATGAAAATCTTACAAACAACGTAAATCAAAGCTCGTGGATCACAAATTACGTACAAACAACGTAAATCGGAGCTCGTTGATCACAAATTACGTACAAACAACATAAATCGAAGCATCATGGGGATATGGTTGATATCATGGGATATAACTGTGATAACATGGGATGTATCTGTAAGAGCATAACTTGTGTATTTGTTGCTTCCTCAATCACAGAAAGTTGCAGATCAGGAGCAGCAGGATTAGCAGTAGCAGGTCTAGTTCCGGAATTTGACATCTAACAATAATAAACATGAAAATCTTACAAACAACATAAATCAAAGCTCGTGGATCACAAATTACGTACAAACAACGCAAATCAAAGCTCGTGGATCACAAATTACGTGCAAACAACATAAATCGAAGCATCATGGGGCATATGGTTGATATCATGGGATATAACTGTAATAACATGGGATGTATCTGTAAGAGCATAACCTGTGTATTTGTTGCTTCCTCAATCACAGAAAGTTGCAGATCAGGAGCAGCAGGATTAGCGGTAGCAGGTCTAGTTCCGAAATTTGACATCTAACAATAATAAACATGAAAATCTTACAAACAACGTAAATCAAAGCTCGTGGATCACAAATTACGTACAAACAACGTAAATCGGAGCTCGTTGATCACAAATTTCGTACAAACAACATAAATCGAAGCATCATGGGGCATATGGTTGATATCATGGGATATAACTGTGATAACATGGGATGTATCTGTAAGAGCATAACCTGCGTATTTGTTGCTTCCTCAATCACAGAAAGTTGCAGATCAGGAGCAGCAGGATTAGCAGTAGCAGGTCTAGTTCCGGAATTTGACATCTAACAATAATAAACATGAAAATCTTACAAACAACATAAATCAAAGCTCATGGATCACAAATTACGTACAAACAACGTAAATCAAAGCTCGTGGATCACAAATTACGTACAAACAACATAAATCGAAGCATCATGGGGCATATGGTTGATATCATGGGATATAACTGTGATAACATGGGATGTATCTGTAAGAGCATAACCTGTGTATTTGTTGCTTTCTGCGTGATTCAACTAAATGTATCTAAGATCATGGGGCATATGGTTGATATCATGGGGTATATAGTTGATTTCATGGGATTATGCACAAACAACTCAAAACAGAGATCATACATCATGGAATACGTACAAACAACGCAAAACAGAGCTTATACATCATGAATTCCGTACAAACAGCTCAAAACAGAGTTCATACATCATGAATTACGTACAAACATCTCAAAACAGATCTCATACATCATATTGCGTACAAAAAACACAGATCAAAACTTGTAGATCATGAATTCGTACAAACAACGCAAATAGAACCATATAGATCATTAACAACGCAAAACAGAGCTCGTAAATCATGAATTACGTACCAAAAACTCAGATAGGAGCTTGTTGATCATGAATTGCGTACAAACAACGCAAATCGAAGCTTGCAGATCATGAATTACGTATAAACAACACAAATTGAACCTTGTAGATCATCAATTTCAGTAAATCATGAAATAGAAGCTTGGAGATCGAAGCTTTGTACATACCTTTTGAAGCTGTTGACGATGATGATAACATAGAAGCTAATGGCGATGATGGCGACGTAGAAGCTGAGTGGCGATGATGGCGGCGACGTAGAAGCTTTCTATCTCTACAGTAGTTGTTTTCTCTCTCTTCAAAACGTGTGTTGTGGGTTTCTGATTGTGATTTGGTTATTTAATGCACTATTTATGTGGATCCAATTTTATGACCCGTTTTGAGTCTTTTGACCCTAGTTGCTGGGTTTGGACTTTTCTAAAAAGCTACTAGTTGTTTGGTGTTGATTTTTAATTTATATAAATTGGTCTATACTAGACTAGAGAACGTCTACTAGGATAGTGACTAAAAAAGAAAAAAAATAATGAGTAATGAGTGTCGGTGCTGTCCCTCGGGAATAACGAGAAAATGAGAAATCAAATCCTCACCACACGCAGGCAGGCACTAGAGCTCCACATTTTGAGCAAAAAATACAACCATGGCTAGTGCCGCTATGACACTTGGCCGCCTGACCCCAAAACCAGCCATCTTATCCTCCCGGAACTTGTTCAATCCAACTCCATTACACCTCCTCCCTAGTGTTGTTGTAGTTACCACCTCTCCTTTTCCGAACCCTCGCCGCACTTGTTCAATTCATAACCCTCGCCGGCGTTTAACCACTGCCGCCGCCTTGGGTGATTACGGCGGTCTGATCCAGGATGCCGGTGCTACCACCTTGGTTGTTTCTGGAGCTTATGTTCTCGTTAACGCTTTCGAATACCTCACTCGCCGTAACATTATTCAGCAGGTATTTTAATTAATAATTAATTTAACTTAATTACAGCCTTTCTCTTTCTAGAATTGATCGGGACAAATAGTATAGTATTTTATACTATAGTTCAGATCAGTTCTGTTCGGCCTTAGTTTCTGTCCCTGTTCTGTTGATTATGGAAGGGATAATCTAGTTGATTTTAGTGTAGACATGTAAAATGTTGAGTTACACTTTAGCATTTTAGTAATCACCTAGATTATTTGGTAAAACATAGAACATGGCAATTGACAAATAATCCAAAACTACTACTCGTCCGTTTTTTTTTTTTAGATTGTTTAGGTTTGCTTTTGGTTTTGGTACGGAGTTTTAGGATTAGGAGGTTTGTATAATGAGTTTGATGTTTGGTTGAAGTTGTGAGGTAAAAGGTCGTAAAAAAAGGAAACGTGTAAACGATCTAAAAGAATTGACGAAAAAGGAATACCTAAACATTCTAATAAAACAAGTAGTGTATTTTTTGCTCATGGATTTAGTTTCTTGTTCTGTTGATTATGGAAATTGGAAGGAATAATCTAGTTTATATGCCAGAGTGGTGTTCTGTGTTAACATAATTGTTATAGCTGTCACAAAACAGATCACCACTCTGGCATATAATTATGAGTTTCACCACTCTTTTGCTACACTGCTATGAAGCTCTACAAACCTTGACGATTTTAGTGGGATTTGTTCTTTCTATGTGGCCTACTATATAATGGTATACCCCAAGGAAGACTAGTTATGACATTCGTTCAATTTTGCATTTTGTAGTTGCTCTCAGTTAAGTTGATAGAAATTTGTGACATTGCTTTGTGGCTCTTGACCCACATCTGTCATTATCTAGCTCGAGAACGTCTGTGACAGGTTCATTATGTCCGGTATAGACTCTGATTTAATTGGAGCTTCTATTCGGTGTGGAATTTTTGTGACCAACTTCCCAAACTATTGCATATGAAATCATGGTAGTAATTGAAACTGATAGTGCAAATCCTCCCCCAAGTTTTGTCATGCTAATCAAACATGAAAATACCAAGTTTCTTGCATATTGATCCGATTTGGTAGGGAAACAGACGGTCATTTGGCGGATATTACTTGGAGATACTGCATGTCCGTCTAGTCGAATTTGACATAATTTCATAAAATGTATTATTTGAGCTTAAGATGTTCCATCTTATTTGACAGGCTTTGAGCCGGAAACTGGTCCACATACTATCAGGGCTGCTTTTTCTGGCATCGTGGCCAATTTTTAGGTATCTGTTTTGCTGTCTTTTTCTGCTAAGTTTTCCATTATTTTGGAACTAGCTGGCATATCTCTGATCTTCAACTGATATTTGTTTTTTAATCTTAGATTAGCACATCTACAGGAGCTCGTTACTTTGCTTCTGTAGTGCCTTCAATCAATGCTGCAAGGCTTCTGATAAATGGTCTGTCCTTGGCTTCAGATGAAGGACTCACAAAATCAGTTACCAGAGATGGAAAGCCTGAGTAATTCTCAATCACTAGCATTAGGCATCTCCCTTAAATTTTTGTTAAGAAATGAATGATTCTTATTCATATTTGCTCTTACTTTACAGAGAATTGCTTAGAGGTCCTCTTTACTATGTTCTCGTATTGATTTTTTGTGCAATTGTGTTCTGGCGCGAATCCCCTGTTGGAATGATCTCTTTGTCAATGATGTGTGCTGGTGATGGTAAGAACTGTGCTGCTCAGTTATATTTTACCATTCGGCATTTTGATAACAGGAGATCGACATTTTGAAAAACTCCTGGTTCTAGTCCAGGTGCACACTTAACGCTTCATTTCATTTCGGAAGACAGGGGGGGGGATTGTTTCTCTGGAGTCTATAGATTCTTCGGGAAGTGAAATATCCTATTTATGCAATTTCTTTTCGACCAGCCTTTCCATACCAGGGTTTTACACCACCACCACCCGTAGTTAAGTCCTTTTCATAATACCTAATTAACTTAAGTGGGTGTGTATTTGTTAATTTACTCCTGGATAAATATCACTGCCTATATATTTTTACGCATTGACATAGAATTTTGTTATATTGTAGGCATTGCTGATATTATGGGAAGAAAATTTGGTGCGATAAAAATTCCTTATAACCGTGAAAAGAGCTTGGCTGGTAGCATATCTATGCTATTGTTTGGTTTCACGGTTTCTCTCTGGTGAGTACCCATCATATAAATCTAAGTCTCCCTTTTTTTTTGGCTACTGATAAGTTCTTTTATACTTGAGTTGACTGTACAATAAATATGACTTTGTGCCTACAGTATGCTTTATTATTTTGCGGTCCTCGGATACATTGAGCTGGATTGGATGCAAACTATAAAAAGGGTTGCTCTGGTCTCCTTCGTGGCAACTGTTGTGGAGTCGCTGCCAACGACTGGAATCGTTGATGACAACATATCCGTTCCTTTGGCGACCATTCTATCTTCAATTTTATTATTCGGGAAGTAACAGAACAGTTTCATTTTTTTTTTTGTTTAAAAACCACATTTATGGTCACATCTTGATCCATACAGGTTACACAACTGAGTTCAATGTATTCCTCCTTCATTACTCCCATTAGATTTGCTATCTCAGTTATATTGGTGCTGATAATTGTTGACCGTTGCCTCGGTTTGTTTACAAACTAATAATGCAACATGTCTTTCCTGTTTGGAAATTTTTTATTTTACATCGAAACTTTTCACGTTTTTTAACCTTTATTTATTCTAAATTACACACAAAGCTTTTTCACAATTGTTTCAAACTACACATATATTGGATGATGTTAAACTTTTTCACACAGCTTTATTTTATTCTAAATTACACACATTAAACTTTTTCACACAGCTTTATTTTATTCTAAATTACACACAAAGCTTTTTCAATTGTTTCAAATTAAATATATTGGATGATGTTATTGTTTCAAATTAAATATATTGGATGATGTTAAACTTTTTGTTAAGAGTAAAATGTATTTTCATTTGTTAGCCTATCTCCTCACCAAAATCCTATTTCAATCGGATCAGGCTCATTCTTCAATCTTTTGAGAATTCTATCCTCTCCATCAGAGTTTCCGTCCCACAATTCTTCATCTTCCAGGCTGTCAACCTTTTCCATCTTAGCAACCAATTCAGATTTACACTTTTTCTGCTTCAAGGAAGAATTGAAAGTATGTATGTTTCAGAAATAATAATCATGTATTTAGATCATAATAATCAGTTTGTTATTAATTATAATATATTGTTAATTGGCTTCACATCTTTAAATTATAGTAGTATATCTATTTGGTATTTTTTAAGATAGTTCTACAAGATGTTCCCATGGACTATACGTTATCTCCAAGTGTGTGAGTACTTGGATGACAGAACGTAAGTCCTAATAGTCCCAATCGGAATTATTGAGATTTGAGATATCAATAACGCACGTTAAAGATTGGCATGCGATATGTATCATATTCTTAGAGAAATGTAGTAACTCTCACAACTATGACAACTTTGTCATTCATAATGGATGCATGAAACACTTTATAGGGTGTTGACTTACCCGTCGAGAAACCGTTTGATTGATGTCTATTGTTAGGAAACTTATAATTTTGATGAACAATTAATCATGCTAAATTAAGTAAAGTCCAACAACTAGTACTCTTAAGGTCCATAGGAATTTAGAATTTTAAGGACATTGTAAAAGAGGAACGTTTGCTGAAAGACTTAGTGTAGGTACTAGTTAGGTTCTTAAGTTTGCTGATGATGTACTTTATTTTTACAAACAAACTATTGAAGACCTAGAACCGCTCAAAAATTGAAAAATTCGAAGACTGAAGACTTAGAAGAATTCTGAGAAAGGTATCTATAAAGGCACATATTACTTCAGAAACTGATTTTTCATCAACAGCTTGCATAAGTGAAAATTTATATGACAGAGTAGGTTGTGCTTGCTGAAACTGAGAATGACTACTTGCTGACAACATATGTGATCTCCTTGCTGAAGAGTACTTGCATTTTGACTCCAACGTTCATATTTAAATTTGATTCAAAAGAACATTAAATGCAAAGTTAGCACGCGAAAAACATGAAGACAAGAAGACAAATGAAGAGCGTTGCTGAAAGTACAAAAGCAAGATAGTGACATCTTAAGGTACAAGCCTTAGAGTTTGAAATTCAAACGGCTCCCTTGAAACACTATAAATAGAAGACCTTAGGCTGAGTAAAAGGGTGTGTCAACAGCGTGATCAAACTCTCACTTGTGCTTTAAACACTCAAATCCTTCTCTACTCTTTACTGCCTATTGATCCGTTCCAAGACTTAAGTTTGAAACAAAAGCTACTTGTGAAGAAGTAGAACATTGAAAGCTAAGAAATTAGTTAAATGTTCTTTCTTCTAAACAAGAACAAGTCTTGACATCAGAAACAACAAACTTGCTTACTGCAAAGTATTACAAGCTGTGTTTCTTTAGATTACTTGTTATAGCTGCAAAGTTATATTCAAGTCATCTCATCCAAACCTCTTTGTTGGTCCCTTTAAACAACAAGAAAAGACTAGAGGGGGGGGGTGAATAGTCTTTTCAAACTTTCGTCGTTTAAAACTTTCTCAGCAAGTGCCTATTACTTTTCAGTAATGAGTTTGCTGATACTTAACTTTCTCAGCAAGCGCAAGTTACTTCACAGTAACTAGGTTTGCTGATACTTAAAATCAGAGAGCGGAAGTCTTTGATACAATAAGTGTTTTTTCAGTAAATGAAGGTTTCAGCAAGTGATGTGAGTGACTGTGTACAGATAGATATGATTTGCTGAAAACTAAGTACAGTAAGTAAATCACACAAATACTTTTATAGTGGTATCTGAGAGTGGCGTAATCTCTCAACTAATCCACTTTGTCCTTTCTAGGACTGAATCCACTAAGATATGATTGAGGTTCCTTACAACACCTATCTAGAGCGATTCAAACAGAAACCAAAGCACACTTGCTTCGTCTCCAACCTAATCTAGAGAACGCAACCTTGTTCTCCACCAAACTTGGTACTTTTAATCAGCAAAACTATGCTCGATTAAGTTCCCCCTGAATATCACGCTTGAAAGGGTGTATTTTCAGTTAGAGAGGTTTGGGATGAGATAACTATTCAGTTACAACAAGTAATCTAAGAAACAAAACTTTGAGTACTTTGCAGTAAACAAGTTTGATTGTTTCTGGTGTCAAGACTTGTTCTTGTTCGAAAGAAAGAAAGAACACTTAACTAATTTCTTAGTCGTGTAAATTCTACTTCTTCACAAGTAGCTTTTTCAAGCTTTAAGTCTTGGAACGGATCAATGGCAATAAAGAGTATTGAAGGGTTTGTGAGTTTAAGCACAAGTGAGAGTATGATCACGTTGTTGACACACTTCAACTCTTTGCCGGATGACCTCTATTTATAGTGAAAATAAGGAGCCGTTTGAATTTCAAACTCTAAGGCTTTTGTTCCTTAAAACGTCACTATCTTGCTTTTGTACTTTCAGCAGCGTCCTTGTTTGTCTTCTAGTCTTCATGTCCTTCGCGTGCATGCTTTGCATTTAATGCTTATTTGAATAGAATTCAAACAGTAACATTGGAGCGCAAATACAAGTACTTTCAGCAAGAGGTCACATATGTTCTATCAGCAAGTGGTCAGTCTCAGTTTCAGCAAGCACAACCTACTCTGTCATTCAGATTTTCACTTATGCAATGCTGTTGCTGAAGTTTCCACTTTCTGAGCAACATGTGCCTTTGTAGATATCAGTCTTCAGATCTTCGAATTCTTCAAGATTCTGAGCGGTTCTAAATGCTTCAATAGTTTGTTTGTAAAAACAAAGTACATCATCAGCAAATGCTTCAATAGGTTGTATTTCTTTTCAGAAAACAAGATACATCATAAGCTTTAAAACCAACCTATCTAGCACCTATTCTAAGTCTTCAGCAAACGTTCCTCTTTTACAATGTCCTTAAAATTCTAAATTCCTATGGACCTTAAGAGTACTAGTTACTGGACTTTCCTTAATTTAGCATGGTTAATTGCTCATCAAAATTACAAGTTTCCTAACAAATTTCCCCCTTTTTGATGTTAGCAATCCATGGCTAAATTAATTGATACCCTTTTAGAGGTTTCTGATGTTGAATAAATCAGTTGATTAATGCAAGCATACTTGAATAATTAATAGTAAGCATAAGTAAATTGCATAATCAAAAACCAATAAGAGTCAAAAGCTTCATTGCTGATAGTTATCTTTCAGAAGTTTACAAGAAGTAGCATAGATAACTAAACAAAATCAGCAAACAAAACTTTAACAAAAACTATTACAGAGAGTTAAGCTCTTCCAGAAGATTTTTTCAAAATCTCTCTTACACTCTTCTCAGCAAGTGCAGTAAATTCAACACAGTCCTTTTCGTAGTTCTCAAGAAGCCTACGGACTTGTAGTTGAAGAATTCTTGCATTTTTGCAGGCAGTATGATGATGCTTTTCAGCATTCATTTCCATGTAGTGAGTTACCCACAAATGCATGCCCCAATTGCTGGCATGGAGAAGCTGTGTATCTGAAATGCTTTTAGGATGAATCTTTCTTAGCCAGAGAAGATCTTCTTCTTGATCCTTAGCAGTGAGATAGAAATACTCATAAGGAATCAATCCGAGTCTCTTCTTTGTTTTCTTGGTTACTGGGTCAGAGTAATAAGCAATGCCAGGTGGTTTTATCAAATCCGGTTCTTGTCTATAAGTCTTACCAATGGCAGTTCTTCTTACTGAGACCTCAAGATTCAACCATCTCCCAGCAATATTTCTTGGGAGGGATTCTTCCCTTTGTTTTCTTTGTACCTTGAGTTCAATCCATGTGAACATTTGGTTCAATATGGCTGTAGGAAAGAACTCATTCACCAGCAAGTCTTCCAGCTTTAAGATCCAGCAACCATGAACGTTTCTGATTACGTTCTGAGTGGTTTCATCGTTGTTGGTCTTTGTATACTCGATGCCGGAGCCAATAGCAATGCTGGCCAGCCTCTTTTCTTCCTGTTTTTGCCTTCTTCTTCTTGACTTAGCATTGTCTTGATCTCTTGCTGAAGAGTCAGACGAGAAATGCTTTGAGTGGTCAGACGGAGTCAAGGCTGTTAAGGGTCTAGCTCTTATGGCTTGAGCTATTGTCTGATTGTCATCATCTTCATCATCTTCATTCAGATCTTGATGACTTTCAGTATGGCAAAAATCTTGAGTTTCAGCAGCAGTTTTTCTCTTTTTGGTACTTGCTGAATTTAACTCAGATTCTGCTTGCCTTTTAGAACTTTGCTCTTTTTCAGCAAGCGGTTCTATGGGCAGTGGCTCATCAACAGTAGGAGGAGGGGTTTGGTTTCTATTTCTGGTACTTCTCTTTTCCCCCTTAGACATGGATTGCAACATCGGAGTGATGTGCAGAGAATATAACTCGTTGCAATTTTCAGCAAGAGTACTTAAGCTGTTATACTTCATGATGATTTGTTGCTGATCAGAAGTCATTTTTGACAACTCTTTTTGAATACTCATCATGTTCTCTTCATGTCTTTTCTCTGTTGCGGCCTTATCATCCATGTATGTTTGAGCCTTCACTAGAGCGGTCTTTGCTAGCTTGAGAGCTTGACTTACATCTTCTTCATAGCTCTTGTGATAAAGACTTATGTCTTTCTGAGCTATTGTAAGAGTAGTAGTGCGTCTCAGCACTGTAGCCAATATTTTCCCAATGTCAAGTGGGCTCTCAGCAAGCAATGCCTCATCTTCTGCTTTGCAGGCATCATGGACTTTCTTTAGTGCCAAAATTCTAGGAGTAAACTCCTCAAGTCTTGGGAACGGCACTAGGTTTGGGGTCAAGGAATGAACTTTTAGTTCTGAAGCAAACAGATCATCCTTTAGCAACAATTCTCCTCTTAGATCATCATCTATATCATTTATGTAGTCAGGAGGAGGAATTTGAACAACTTTGGGGTCTCTTTTGGATTGTTCATCCTCATTTGCTGATAAGTCATCGTCATCCTCAGATTCATCAAGGTTAGCAACCTTGGAACCTAAGTCAGCAGCTTCATTTCCTTTTGGTTGAGTGGTTGCTGATGGCAACACTTCAGACTCAACAACTGGAGTTTCACCAGTAGTTAGTTTTAATTGAGTAGTTGCTGAGGGCAACGTTTGAGACTCAATTACTGGAGTTTCGCCAGTAGTTAGTTTTAATTGAGTAGTTGCTGAGGGCAACGTTTGAGACTCAATTACTGGAGTTTCGCCAGTAGTAAGTGGAAGGGAGGGTACTTCCTTTGGTCTTGCTCTTGAAGATTCACCAATTTCTAGATCCTTTGTATGCCTTGCATGGATCAATAGACTATTCTGTAGAGCGCGTTGGTAATCTTCATCCAATTCATCTTCATCATCAAGGTTCGCATCAGTGACCTTGGCATCAGAAATTTGGTTCTTGCCATTTTTCAAGGCAGCCCGTTTTCTGGCATATTCTTCTTCAGTATCAGCACCTTGTACAGGTGCTTGATTTTCAGCAGCAGCAGGAGCAGGTTGAGATTCTTGCTGAGGTTGTGGTTGTTCAGCTTGCTGATTGTCTTGTTGATCATTTTCAGCAACTGTCAATTTTAAACCACCAGCATCAGGACTTGGACCTTGATTGTCATCATCATCGTCTTTCTTGTCCTTTGAATCTTTCCCTTCATCATCACTGGGATCAGTTGGAATATTTTCATCTTCTTCCTCTTCATCATCATCGGTAAGAATTACTAGCTCGAGATGCTTGTACAAAGCAACACTCGTTACTTCCTCTTCCTCATTTATATTGTGGGGATCAGCCACCACGGATACAAATGAACCCTTGAGCATCACAGCTTGTTCAGCTGGAGAGGCACTCTTGAATTTTGCCTTCATATTCTCTCTGATTTGAGCAATCAGATTTGAACTCATTTGCTGAGAATATGACATTTCTTCAGGAAGTATGGAATGAACGAATGTCTCGAGCTTTAGTAGAGAAGATCTCTTTTTCTCATTCAATAGATGAAGATGGAGATCAGAGAAATCCATTCGCCTGTATCTTTGCCAGTTGCTGACGGACTTAGCAACTCTTGACAAAGTTGTCCTTTTGAAGTTCAAGTACAGTTCCTCAGAACTTACTTGTTGATCTTCAGTGATGAGTACCACTTCAGTGGTCTCCTTTAGAGCCTGAAAAAGAACTTTATTTAAATCAGGATAGGTTTGGATAATTGCTTTAGAGTTCAAAGCTGAATCATGAATTACCTGCGGAGATTCAGCAAGCTCATGTTGTACAATTTCCATTCCTTGAGGAGCTTGAGTAGTATCCTCCATTTGTTCATCCTGAAATAAATTTGAGTCAGATACAAGTACTAAGCTGTCAAACTTAGTTTTATTACCAAAAACATTAACTACCTGCTGAGCAGGGAGTGTTGATTCTGGTGCAGAGGCTTCAGCAACCATCTGACTTGCATCTTGAGAAGTCTGTAGAGATAACATAATATTTAGCAAAAGAATAAGTTTCAGAATTTGAAGTTTTACTGATGGTTGAATTATCTACCTGCTGAAGAAGGACAGGTTGTGGCTCAGTCCTTCCAGCATTAACAGTTTCTTCATTTTCTGGGACTGTTTCTTCAGCAGACTTCTTGGCTTACTCTATTTGAGAAAGCTGCGCGGTTTCAGCAATGTCCCTTGTCTCTGAAATGACAAGTTGATCAGAAGCATCTTGACCTTTAAGCTCACTGCTTGTCCTGAAGACATCAATGGATTTGTTGGATGATTCTTCAATCTCCAACTCCATTTGTTGGCTTATAGCTTCCAGTACAAGCTGGACTTTGTCAATTGATGTCTTTGGTGAACTTGGGCCAGTATTCTCAGCATCACGAGATGCGTCGTTGAATAGTGCTTCTTGTGTTTCAGCAACTTCTGGAACTTGAACCATTGTTGTCTCAGCAACTGGTTCTTCAGCAACCGGGGTTTCAGCAACTTGATGAGTTGCTTGTTCAGCAACCATCTTTTCAGCAGCAACTGCAAGTGCCGCATTTTGCAGATCAGCAGCAATATCATTTGCTGGTTCCAGAGTTTGTTCATCTAGATTATCTACAATGTAGATATCTGGGACTTGGGAAGGAATTTCATTTCCACTGCCTTGTGGTCTGTTCTCAGTAGAAGGATCAACGTTGAGTCGATCATTGAAGGCTTCCGCAAACACTTCAATGTTGCTGACATAGGCTTCAGTAACTACCTTGTCAACATCTACTGGATCTTGCGTTTCAGCAATTGTCTGGGAATTGTCTGAGAGGTCATGGACAATAGGAACTGACTTGCGAGCCAGTGTTTTCTTCCTTGTGTTACTTGTCCTTTTCCTCTTTGGTACAGGATTTGCTGATGACGTTGCAGTCTGAGTGTCATCATCAGCTTTCCTCTTTTTCTTGTTAGATTTCTTCAGTTTCCCAGCCATATGTCAGTAGTTGCATTTTCAGCAACGGCTGTTGTACATGTACCTTGTTGATTATCTTCTACAACAGTTTCATCTTTGTCACCACCATCTACAACAGTTTCATCTCTGAGTTGCTGAGTGGTGACATCTGCAGCTGTTGTATACCTTTCTTGCTGGCTTGTGCTGACAACATTTGCAGCTGTTGTCTTCTTTGATTTTTCTAGTTTCTTGCCAGTAGTTTTAGGTACATTCTGCTTGTAGAAGGATCTTCCCACATTGCATACAGATTTCTTATTTGGCAATGGGTTTCTAAGCTGAATCCTGAAATGTTCAAGGATATAGCATATCTTTATTCCATACATAACTGGAAAGGAAGGTGAGACCTTGTTGTCTTCTACCTTTACCTTGAACTTAGTGACACAATCAACAAGCCTGTTGAAAATGTACTTAGCCCAGTTAAGTTCCGTTTTATTTTCATTGATATGCATCAGCAACGACCATCTTCTCAGGCCTACTTGGTCTATTCCTCCGACTTGGGAGTCCAAAACTTTTATCAGTAGCAGAGCTACTAGACCAAGTGAATGCCAGAGATGCTTCCTCTTAACGTGCTTTGTCCAAGTCACGGGAGCAATCTCTCCTTTCTTCATTTTCTCATTTCTGACGTCACTGTAGAAGGCTTCAATTTTTTCATCAGTGGCAGTGACGTCATCTTCAGTTCCAGTGGTTGGAATCTGAAAGATTTCCGCTAAATCAGTCCATTTCAGGACGATTTGCGTGTTCTGAACTGTAGTAAAGATCACTTTTTCAGTGACTCCTTTACTATCAGTAAGAGACTGGATTTCTGCATTATTGTAGAACTCCATTGTGTCTATCATGCTCACTTGCTTAGTGCGAGCAGATATAAAGTTCATGAGGACTTGCTGCTTGATAAATTCAAGTGCCTCTTCATTTTCATCATCGAGTTCTTGTTCATAGAAGTAACGAATGTACTTCTCCTTTGCAAATCCACCCCATTGCATCATCATCTCACACTTTGCAGTGTCAAGATATGACGGAGGCATAGGTTTTTCCGATATTCTATCATTTTTTAACACAACTTTCGTTGTGTTTGATGTCGGAGTAGTCACCGGAGCAGTGCGTTTCTCAGCACTGTCAACCTTAGACGACTTTGAGGACTTAGAAGACTGTCTCTTTGGTGCCATTTCTTTTTATAGAGAAGAAAATGTACGAAAAAGATAGTTTGCTTTTTGACCGGAGGTACAGTAGATTCAGGCTAAAATTTGCAGAGAAAAGAAATGTGAGTTAAAGAATTTTGTCATTTCTCTAACTCCTTCTTTATATAGTGTCTCTGATGTGCGAGAAATTCAATCGATTTGAACTCTCAGCAAGGGTAAAACAGAGAAACACAGGCGTTGGTGGAGCCTTTGCATTAAATGCGTAGTGGCCCACTAACTTGAAACCGTCAGAGCATTCTCTCTCTTTGTTTTATTAACCGTTAGACCAATAACTCCTTTTAATCAATGGCCACGATTGTATTTCATGTCATGATTATTACGAGTTTATCTGTGCCCGATTAACGTCACAAATTGATTTTACCGAGTTTTAAGGGATAAGATTGCTTGCTGAAATAGACAAGAATCTTTTCAGCGAGTTTGCATTAATAGCCTAGATACTTGCTGAAAGTTCCCCCTTACTTAGATATCTCATATTTTCTTAAGTTTAAAAGATATTTCTGATTTCTCGTATCAGTAAATTCTTTTGTACTTGAGATATCCATTGGTAAAATCTGAGAAATGAGTTTTGCTCTTTTTCTGAGTTCCCATCTTAGAATATTCCCTTGATACTTGAATACCTGTTTCAGTATCTTTGATTGTCTGAATGTCTGTTTCAGCAATCCTTAAGGTTGTAAATTCTATAAGCTTTACTATGCAAGGAGTAACCGAGAAATATCGCTTCGTCTGCCTTTGGTTGAAATGTTCTTAGGTATTCTCTAACATTATTAAGAACGAAACACTTGCAACCAAATACTCTTAGATGAGTGATATTAGGAGGTCTTCCAACAAACAATTCATAAGGAGTTTTGTTGTATTCCTTAGTAATCAAACATCTGTTTTGAGTGTAACAGGCGGTATTAATCGCTTCAACCCAGTAAGCCTCACTTATTTCAGTGTCAGCAAGCATTGTTCTTGCGGTTCTTTCAGGGTACGATTCTTCCGTTCAGCGACACCGTTTTGTTGTGGTGTTCTTACTGAGGATAACTGATGTTGTATACCTTTAGAGGTACAATATTCAGTTATGTACTGGTTTATAAACTCAGTACCATGGTCTGTCCTTATGACTTTACCTTGTCATTTTTCATGACTTCAATCTTATTCAGCAAGTTAGGTATTTCAGTCCTGGTTTCAGATTTGTGCTTGATGAATACTACCCAAGTGAATCTTGAATAATCATCCACCACGACCAGACCATACTTCTTACCAGCATAGCTTGTTGAAGAAGATTCAAACAAGTCCATGTGTAATAGTTGTAAAGGTTTTGTAGTTGACAGTACTGCCTTGTTCTTCAAAGAGGATTTGGTTTGCTTTCCTTGCTGACATGCATTGCAAACACCATCCTTCTTAAAAGTAACCTTAGGTAATCCAACTACAAGTGCCTTTTTAGACAGCTTATTCAGCGTCTTGAAGTTTAGATGACTTGTTCGTTTATGCCATAACCATGCTTTTTGACCAAGGCAATCGTGATCTGAGACAAGACATTTTTTCAATGATTGCTGAAGACCAATCTACGGTGTACAAGCCTCCTGATCTTCTTGCAATCATAATTACCTTTTTGAAATCTATAAGTTTACATTCATCACTTTTGATTTTGATGAAGTATCCTTTGTCAGCAAACTGACTCATGCTGAAAAGGTTAAACTTAAGATTTTTGACATAAAGAACTCCAGTAATGGTTATGCATCCTAACTTCACGTCACCATAGCCTTTTGTAGAACCGGAGCCTCCACCAGCAAACCTTATTGTTGGACCTTTAGACCACCGTCTATAGTTTATAAGGTTATTCTTGTTGCCCGTCATGTGCTTTCCACAACCACAATCAAGAGCAAACAAGTTAATTATCCAATATTGGATGTCCATTAACATGTTCAAGAATGCGTCCAGTGGAAACCCAAGTCTTAAGTTTTTCAACTTTGACTTGCTTTCTACTTGCTGAGGAACTAGGAGGTTTTGAGCTGAAAGACTTTTGATTCGTACTGATCAAGTCCACTTTCTGATGTGGTGTCTTGCTCGGTTGACCTTTTTGCTGAACATACTTTTCAGTAAGTTCTTTTCTAGCAAGGTTCCTTCTAGCCCTAGCATTAAGAGTCTTTTCAGAACTCTTAGGCTTGATTTTCTTCATCTCTTTGAAGTATCTTTGCTGACTTTGCTTATACTCGTGAAAAAGTTGACTTTGCTTGGTTTTGAAACCGAGTCCACTTTTCGGAGAATGCTGAGCTTTTGTGTCAGCAACCTTACTTGATTCAGGTTTGTCAGCAAAGATCTGTAGGAATATAGGGTCGTTTTGCTCTAAGCATACGCAGCGGAATTTCAAAAATTTTACGACCTATCTTGATAACGGTTAATTAACATGCATTACGTGAAAGAGATGTTCACTTACAAATGGAGGACTCTCAAATCCTCAAGTGTGGGTTCAGCGTATTCCAATTGTTGCTCCTCGATCTCCTCTTCTGTGAACTCACGATCGTAGAGCTCCAAGTCTTCAAGCTCTGCTCCAAGCAAATCCCAATCCTCGGTATTCTCCAGCTTGAACTCCTTAACCTCGGTATCCACAGATTTTCTTCTACCGTAGAGTGCTAGGAAACTCTTTGAACAAGATTGGGATATATGTGAATTATATGGAGTATTAATTTTATCCTTTTCAAAAGAGGATAAAATATTTTGCTATGTAGTTTTTGTTCTTTTGCTTGTAAAGAGAAGAAGGAGAAGAATGCATGCAATAATAATTTTACGTATGTAAAAACCAAATTCTTCTCTTCTATTTAAAAGCCCCAAACAAAGTAACTACAAGCCAAAATTATGTATGTCACGCGTGGGATCCGGCTAAAATAAAACAAAATGGAGAGAGAGAGAGCAAGTGGTGGGGACCAAGTCCCCACACTTCTCTTAACCACCCGGGCGCACGCGCCCATGTTTTCATTCTCGGGCGCGTGTAGCACACGCGCCCGAGAGATGATTAATATGCTGGGCCTTTTGGCCCAGCTTCTCCCTCTCCCTTCATTTCTTCTTTGGGCCCAATTGCATTTTGGTCAAAATCAAATTTGGTCCAATTCATGCACTCCATTTTAATTGTTCAAGTCCAATTTGACCCAATTAAATTATTCACACTTAATAATAAATAATGTTAATCTAATTAACATTTATTTGTTTGATAATAAATAATATTAATCTAATTAATATCTATTTATTAGTAATCCCGATTTGGTAGAGTACTAATCATGTAGTGTGACCCGTAGGGCCTTATATATTAATCACTAATCTAATTAGGTTCACGGTGAAACTCCTAGACGGTTTACCGGACAACATTAATATACAAGGACGTTTGTAAGGATATACAAATCACCTTTAGTGTAAGGCTAATATAGTCCCTTCATTCTCGAATACTTGAATAAGTTTAGAACTTGATATCGTGTCCGTTCCAATAACTTATTCATTTCTTTCTCATTCTTGTTAGTTGATCTTCGATCATATCCAAACACCATTTTGAATATATCGTAACGCATTGGCCAATGACTAATGATCAACCTAACTATGAGATGTAAAGTATTCTCTCCGATGTCTATTGTGAGGAATGAATTCTATCTTGGTTCAACTACTACTCCCATGCGCTTCATAATATATCTAACGCATGCCGTATCTACCCCAAGTGGAGTGCAAGCATTGGTCATGGTCAAGATATATTATTCCACACATGTAGTCAGTATTGACCTCAAGTCAAAGGACTGTCAATTACCTTACACACCGATACTTCCGTAGACACATTAATAGAATTAATCAAACGGTTTATCGGTGGGTCAGTCAACACTCTCTAAGGTGTACCATGCATCCATCATGAATGACCAAGTCATTCGTAGTTGTGAGAGTCACTACATTCCTCTAAGAATATGATGCAAATCGCATGCCAATCTTTAACGTGCGTCATTGATATCCCAAATCTCAATGACCTCGATTGGGACTATTTTAGGACTTATGTTCTGTCATCCAAGTTCTCACACACTTGGTAATAACATATAGTCCATGGGAACATCTTATAGAATTATCTTAAAACAACCAAATAAATAATCCAAAGATGTAGAGCCAATTAATATGCAATATAAATAATAATAAACTGATTATGATCTAAGTACATATCATCTTGCAAATGGTTGTCTCTAGGACATACATACTTTCAATCTCCCACTTGGCCTAGAGCCAATCACCCATTTGTCTAACACCTATGTTCTCGTAATGTCTAACATGTTTCTCCGAGCTCAAGGCTTTGGTGAAAGGGTCAGCCACATTGTCTTCAGTGGGGACACGTTCTATAGATACTTCTCCTCTAGCTACCAGTTCTCTAATCACATGGTATTTCCTAGGTACATGCTTGTTCCTGTTGGTGGATCTTGGTTCCTTTGCCTGTGCAACAGCCCCAGTGTTGTCACAGTGAACTTTTATCGGTCCAACATTTGGAACTACCCCTAGTTCCTTGAGGAACTCAGACATCCAGACGGCTTCTTTCGCAGCCTCTGATGCAGCAATGTACTCGGATTCGGTCGTAGAATCAGCAACAGTTGCTTGCTTGCAACTTTTCCAGCTAACAGCCCCACCATTGAGTACAAACACATACCCAGTTTGTGATGTGTAATCATCCGGATCAGATTGGAAACCGGCATCAGCATACCCAGATGCTATCAACTCCGGTTGTCCACCAAACACCAAAAATTGATCCTTAGTTCGTCTAAGATACTTGAGGATCGTCTTAACAGCAGTCCAATGCTTAAGACCTGGATTCTTTTGGTGACGACAAGTGACACTTAATGCAAAGGCCACATCTGGCCTGGTGCAATTCATGGCATACATGATAGATCCAATTGCAGATGCATATGGGATTCTTTTCATGTGTTCCATTTCTTCTTCAGTCGAAGGACTATCATTCGACGAAAGAATAACACCATGACTTGCTGGCAAGAAACCCCTCTTGGATTCTTCCATTCGAAAGCGTTTAATCACTTTGTCAATATAGGTGGATTGTGACAACCCTAACATCCTGTTGGCTCTATCCCTATGGATTTTGATGCCAAGAATGTAACAGGCTTCACCCAGATCCTTCATTGAGAAGATTCTGGACAACCAACCTTTTACTGACTGTAGGAGGGGAATATTGTTTCCCATGATCAGAATGTCATCGACATATACGACCATGAAAACAATTCCTTCATTGCAGCGTTTTATATATACGCAAGGATCTTCCATACTTCTGACAAAGTCAAACGATTTGACAGCTTCATCAAAGCGGATATTCCAGCTTCTAGAGGCTTGCTTCAGTCCATATATGGACCTCTGCAGCTTGCATACTGATTTGGGAGATGACTTGGATGTGAATCCTTCAGGTTGTATCATATACACCTCTTCTTCCAAATTTCCATTAAGGAAAGCGGTTTTCACATCCATTTGCCAAATCTCGTAATCATGATATGCAGCTATAGCAAGTAAAATCCGAATAGACTTAATTTTAGCTACTGGCGAAAATGTCTCATCATAATCAATACCTTGTCTTTGATTATAACCCTTTGCCACTAACCTAGCCTTGTAGGTTTGTATCTTGCCATCGGCATCGGTTTTTCTCTTGAAAACCCATTTGCATCCAATAGGTCTAACCCCATCTGGCAATTCAATCAAGTTCCAAACTTGATTTTGATACATCGAGTTTATTTCGGATTTCATGGCTTCTTGCCACCTCTCCGAGTCAATGTCCGACATTGCCTCGGTGTAAGTCTTAGGGTCATCCAAATCAGGTGAATTTACAACATCATCTTCATGAGTCTCTAAGAGTAAACTCACCTTTTTCTTTGGAACTCTTTCCCTTTCCGACCTACGTACTGCAATTACTTGTTCGGGTATAACCCTTCCCTTCCTTACTCTTTGTGGTATGACTATTGTCGTTTGTTCTTGCTCTACATTCTGATTGCGTTGAGGTTCTTGATTGTCAGGTTGTCCTACAACCTGAGCTATCTCAGGAATATTGTCCGTGACAGGTTCCTGGTGTGGGGGCAAGTCAGTTTCCACAACTGGTATTGCCTGTGAAGTAGGAGAATTTAGTGGTTGTGACACATTCACTATTGTGCTCCCACTGGATGCAAGAAGCTCACCTAGTATTTCGCTTCTAGCATTTGTATCTCCTACTGCTCCCACTGAATTGTTGTCAACTCCATTTGACAACTCTTCAACCTCATTTTTATTTCGTGGTTCTTGAATTTCTTCCAATTCTATTCTACTACGATCTTGATCTTTGAAGACATAGTCGTCTTCTAGAAAAGTCGCATTCCTAGAAACGATGATCTTGAAATCATCGCGAGAATAGAAAAAGTAACCTCTGGTTTCCCTAGGATAACCGATGAAATAACACTTTACACTTTTCGTTTCCAATTTACCAGTGAGCATCTTCTTCACATATGCTGGACAACCCCAGGTTCGCATGTGTGAGAGAACAGGCTTCTTACCATGCCATAACTCATATGGTGTCTTTTCGACTGACTTTGATGGAACGCGATTCAGAATGTATATTGAGTTTTGTAATGCATATCCCCATAAGAATGTCGGAAGAGTAGAGAAGCTCATCATGGATCTCACCATGTCTAACAAAGTTCGATTTCTCCTTTCGGAAACACCGTTTAATTGTGGTGTTCCAGGAGGTGTCCATTGAGATCTAATCCCATTTTCTTTTAAGTAATCTGTGAATTCTCTACTCAAGTATTCGCCTCCACGATCAGATCGAAGAGACTTAATGCTCGTCTCGAGTTGTTTTTCTACTTCGTTTCTATACTCCTTAAACTTCTCAAAGGCTTCGGATTTGTGCTTCATAAGATACACATGTCCAAATCTAGAGAAGTCGTCAGTAAAGGTTATGAAGTATGAATAACCTCCCCTAGCTTGAGTTGCGAAAGGTCCACACACATCGCTATGGATCAACTCAAGTACCTTCTCGGCTCGTACTCCCTTTCCTAGAAAGGGTTTGTTGGTCATCTTTCCTTTGAGACATGATTCACATTGTCCATATGATTCGAAATCAAATGAAGTTAAATAGTCCAACTTATTTAATCGTGCAATTCTCGTCTCATTTATATGGCCAAGTCTACAATGCCACAAGTAGGTAGGATTTTTCACATTACTTAATTTAGGCTTCTTGTTTTGTATATGAAACATGTTATGTCTACAATCAAGTAAATATAAACCATTCACGAGTGGTGCAATCCCATAATTAACATCATTATGCAAAATGTAACAATTACTATTCGCAAAACGAAATGAGAAACCATCAATGTCTAACATAGGAATAGAAATAATATTTCTGATGATTGAAGGAACAAAATAACAATTACTTAGTTCTAAAATAAATCCCGAGGGCAAGTCTAGTCTATAAGTTCCTACATGCTCAGCAGCAACTCGTGCTCCATTCCCCACGCGTAGGTCGACTTCCCCTGGTCTAACCAGTCTGCTGTCACTTAGGCCCTGCACATTATTACAAATGTGTGAGCCACACGCTGTATCTAATACCCAGCAATTGGAATTATTTGTAGACATATTAATTTCAATAACAAATATACCTGTGTTGGAGCCAGATGCACCATGCAAAGCTCCATCGGCCTTAGCCTTCTCACAGTCTCTCTTCCAGTGCCCCTTTGCCTTGCAATAGAGGCAGGCATCCTTCGCAACCTTTGCCTGCTTCTGCACCCCTCCCTTGGGCTTGAGTGTTTGAGGCTTCGGTCCAACCTTAGCCTTCTTCTTCTTCTTGAACCTGTTCTTGGAACCATTCCATGGACCGGTCTTTGAAGTAGATCCCACCATGAGAACACTCTTTCCTTTGCTTATGGTCTGACCATAAGTCTTCAGCATGTTGTGGAGCTCCGGCAGTGTCACCTCCTTGTCATTCATGTTGAAGTTCACAATGAACGTCGAGAACGAGTCAGGGAGTGACTGGAGAACAATCATAGTAGACACACTGTTCTCAAATGATATGCCAACAGATGCTAGCTTTTCAATCATACTTATCATTTTGAGAACGTGGTCTGATACGTTGCCTCCTTCCTGAAGCCTGGACCTTAAGAGCTCTTTCAACAAGTCAAACTTGAGGCTCTTAGGTTGAGAGTCAAAGAGACTCTTGAGATGCTCCAACATCTCATAGGGCATCATATGCTCGTGTTGCCTCTGCAGCTCCATGCTCATGGAAGCGAGCATGACAGACTGTACATTGGCAGCATCATCAACATGCTTCTTGCGGGGAGCTGGATCATAGTCCTCAAGTGCAGCAGCTTCAGTCGGTGCGACTGGGATAGGTGTGTCCAACACATACTCAACTTTTTCTTGCCTGAGAACCAAACGCACATTCCGGATCCAATCCAGGTAGTTCGGCCCAGTCAGAACATGCTTCTCCAAGATGCTTTTGATGGATAGGTTAGACATTTTGCTTGACCTAGAGAAGTAAATATAAAGAATGAAATTAAACTAAGGCAAATTTCATGATCATAATCAGCAACTAAATATACATGGACTTTAGCAATATTTAGCTCCCACTATTTTAGCATACTCAATGACCCCACATAAAAGAGTACGGAATTATATCAAATACAATCATAGTGGACAAGATCCGCATTAACTTTGTTATAACCCCAGCTAGGGCTGAACCGCTATAATAAATAAACCGGTAGGTCTCTAAACCAATTACTCTAAGTAACTCTTGTTTGGTCAAACCAAGTTTGACTGACGTCCTTAAACTATTCCGACGCTAGGGCGACAAGACATAGATAAGTTAGTCATAACCATCACACAATGCTACCATGCATCTATAAATAGGACTTAGCCTCGTAGAACGGAGCAAACACTAGGGTGTAAATACTCTCGAACGAAAAGGATTAGTGCACCATTTAATTATGATGGGTGACGTCGTTTAGACCTAGTCCAAGACATAAATTTAATTTGGGGTACATTTAAATATTGGGGTAATTTTAAACATATGACCAAGATCCTAAACATGCATTAAATAACTTGTGTCCTACACATGCAATACTTAAGGGCTTTATCCTATTCATGCATAAAACAGATAAATAATAAAGTTACATAAATTAAATAACTTTAATAAACCCTTAACATGCAAGGTCAAACCTAATATGAGTCAAAAATTATATCAAGTAATTATTACAACCTTCTAAAGGATTAAATAATAATATATTTCCAAAATATATTAATTTGTAAATCTCCAAAATTACAAATATTAATTTCTGGGTGAAAATGAGAGACTTCTAAAGTTTTCAGGGGCAAAGTGCAAAGAAGAACAAGTTCTGGGTGTTTTACAGTGCAATTAAACATTAAGGGGCATTGAGGTAATTTTACACTATGTAAATTGTCTCCAGCCCCTAGACTAAGTCTAATTCACCAACAATCTTGCCCCAAATTTTCTGCAAAAGCTCAAACAGGTCCCTATACTTTTATTTCGAATTTTAAACATCCAAATCACTTCTAAAGTTGATGAAACTCGAAATTAACCCCTTTGAATCTCAACCCGTATTAGTGGGAGTAATTTAAACCAGATTTTGGCCTGAAAAGTTTAGAACCCGTGAGCTTCAAAATTTTCCGACGAGTTTCCGGCGAGCTCTAAGCTCCACCAATCACGTTTTCTTTCGTTCCCAGTTTATACACTCGTTGTCTCATGAGTTACAGATTCCAAATCTCAAAACAAAATTTTTTTTTTTTTTGAATTAAAGGCCGAAGCCGAAACGGAAAACCGGAACAGTAAGCATTGGAGACTGCCGTGAATAGGAGAGTACAATCTGGAATTTTTTTTTTTTTTTAAAATTAAAACTGTAAAAAAAAAAAGGCTTTAACCCCAGGTAAAAGTCAAAACAAAGAAAGTAACTTCCCTTTTAGTTCCCACGTGCAGACTCACAATGGCAGCATGTCACGTACATGCTTAACCTCCCACTAATTATAACTCCATTCAATTAATTAATTACTTTAATTAATTAACACCCAATTAAACAATAATTAATTGATAATAATATTTGACTCACATTCTTCTAAGATAAAATAATTAAGCAATAAATCTAATTTATCATGCATAATTATAATAACGAAGCATGCTTTAATAAACAACATAAATAAAGCATATGAATTTAACATGTAAATAACCGTTAATTCAAGCCAAGCTCTGATACCACTGTAGGAATATAGGGTCGTTTTGCTCTAAGCATACGCAGCGGAATTTCAAAAATTTTACGACCTATCTTGATAACGGTTAATTAACATGCATTACGTGAAAGAGATGTTCACTTACAAATGGAGGACTCTCAAATCCTCAAGTGTGGGTTCAGCGAATTCCAATTGTTGCTCCTCGATCTCCTCTTCTGTGAACTCACGATCGTAGAGCTCCAAGTCTTCAAGCTCTGCTCCAAGCAAATCCCAATCCTCGGTATTCTCCAGCTTGAACTCCTTAACCTCGGTATCCACAGATTTTCTTCTACCGTAGAGTGCTAGGAAACTCTTTGAATAAGATTGGGATATATGTGAATTATATGGAGTATTAATTTTATCCTTTTCAAAAGAGGATAAAATATTTTGCTATGTAGTTTTTGTTCTTTTGCTTGTAAAGAGAAGAAGGAGAAGAATGCATGCAATAATAGTTTTACGTATGTAAAAACCAAATTCTTCTCATCTATTTAAAAGCCCCAAACAAAGTAACTACAAGCCAAAATTATGTATGTCACGCGTGGGACCCGGCTAAAATAAAACAAAATGGAGAGAGAGAGAGCAAGTGGTGGGGACCAAGTCCCCACACTTCTCTTAACCACCCGGGCGCACGCGCCCATGTTTTCATTCTCGGGCGCGTGTAGCACACGCGCCTGAGAGATGATTAATATGCTGGGCCTTTTGGCCCAGCTTCTCCCTCTCCCTTCATTTCTTCTTTGGGCCCAATTGCATTTTGGTCAAAATCAAATTTGGTCCAATTCATGCACTCCATTTTAATTGTTCAAGTCCAATTTGACCCAATTAAATTATTCACACTTAATAATAAATAATGTTAATCTAATTAACATTTATTTGTTTGATAATAAATAATATTAATCTAATTAATATCTATTTATTAGTAATCCCGATTTGGTAGAGTACTAATCATGTAGTGTGACCCGTAGGGCCTTATATATTAATCACTAATCTAATTAGGTTCACGGTGAAACTCCTAGACGGTTTACCGGACAACATTAATATACAAGGACGTTTGTAAGGATATACAAATCACCTTTAGTGTAAGGCTAATATAGTCCCTTCATTCTCGAATACTTGAATAAGTTTAGAACTTGATATCGTGTCCGTTCCAATAACTTATTCATTTCTTTCTCATTCTTGTTAGTTGATCTTCGATCATATCCAAACACCATTTTGAATATATCGTAACGCATTGGCCAATGACTAATGATCAACCTAACTATGAGATGTAAAGTATTCTCTCCGATGTCTATTGTGAGGAATGAATTCTATCTTGGTTCAACTACTACTCCCATGCGCTTCATAATATATCTAACGCATGCCGTATCTACCCCAAGTGGAGTGCAAGCATTGGTCATGGTCAAGATATATTATTCCACACATGTAGTCAGTATTGACCTCAAGTCAAAGGACTGTCAATTACCTTACACACCGATACTTCCGTAGACACATTAATAGAATTAATCAAACGGTTTATCGGTGGGTCAGTCAACACTCTCTAAGGTGTACCATGCATCCATCATGAATGACCAAGTCATTCGTAGTTGTGAGAGTCACTACATTCCTCTAAGAATATGATGCAAATCGCATGCCAATCTTTAACGTGCGTCATTGATATCCCAAATCTCAATGACCTCGATTGGGACTATTTTAGGACTTATGTTCTGTCATCCAAGTTCTCACACACTTGGTAATAACATATAGTCCATGGGAACATCTTATAGAATTATCTTAAAACAACCAAATAAATAATCCAAAGATGTAGAGCCAATTAATATGCAATATAAATAATAATAAACTGATTATGATCTAAGTATATATCATCTTGCAAATGGTTGTCTCTAGGACATACATACTTTCAAGATCTTATGATTACTTTTAGTAATCTTGCCTTTTGGCTTAACAATTTGCTTTCCAGCAACTTGTTTGGCGGAATGCTTCACAGCATCCTTCTTCTTTACAGTTTGCTTCTCATCAACCTGTTTCCCTTTTAAAGTCTTGTTACTTTGAGTAGCAACAACGGGCTTTATGGTCGTAGGTACTTGATTGCATGTTTCAGCAACCTTAGATTGACCAAACTAATAGAGTTCTGGTAGACCACTATCAGTAGCACGTACAAAGGAAATCGGTGATTTATCTTTACTCAAGATTTCTACGTCATCACCTTCATACGTTGCACCTAAACCTTCTTTCTGAGATGGATCTCTCAAATAAGAGTTTAGTTAAGTCAGCGTATTACTTGCGTCAGCATAAGATTTGAAGTTGATTTTCATCTTTTTCATTTCTTGGATTTCAACAAGTAACTTTAGAATTGAGGACTGATATTCTTCCAATTCTAATGCCATTTGAGAATTCTTCTCTGTAGCTTCAGCAATCAACTTCTTAAGACGCCTTATTTCAGCATCCTTTTCTTCTGTCTCTTCCTTCAGCAAGACATACTTTTCAGTAGTCTGCTTGGCCAGAGTTTCAGCAATCTGTAGCTTTTCTTGCTGTCTGCTCAGAGTTTTCTCAAATCTTTCGATTTCTCCTTGAATCTTATCAAGGTCAATCTCGTCTTCACTTTCTGAGTCTGAGTTAGAGGTAGGATTATTTACCTGACCGGCCATGATGCAGAACTCGTAATTTGACACGTCTGGATAAGCTTCCATAGCTATTCCACAAACTTCTTTGCCAATCTCCACATCTAGAGTGGCTTCTTCATCGTCAGTGTCTGAGCTTTCATCCTCACTGTCTTCGGAGCTAGTATCAATGCATAATGCATCAATTTTTTCTTGAAGCTTCTTCTTTTCTTCAGCAATAAAATCTCTTTTGAACTTCTTCTTCTTTTCAGCAGATTTGCCTTTCAGCAAAGGGCAATTAGCTTTGAAGTGTCCAGGGTTTTTGCAGTAAAAGCAGAGATCATTTCCAACTGCTGGTTCTTCTGATGAAGTTGCTTGCTGAGCTTGCTTGTTCAGCGAGCTAGTCTCATTCTTGTACTTATGGTAGTTGTTACCAAGATGCTTTTTCAGCTTCTCTTTTACTTTTCGCCTTTCAAGTTCCTTGCTGATGAATTTCTTCATGTTTTTGACAACCAGAGAGTTTTCATCAGTAGGCTCTTTATCATTATCCTTTTCAGAAGATGACGGCTTTGCAGCAAGAGCAATGTTTTGCGATTTTTCAGCAAACACATTTTCTCTTTGCTTTGTCTCATAATTGACAGTAGCAAGATGAGAGAACAACTCTGTTGGTGTAATATCTGGCATTCCTTGATTGTAATAGAAATTCTGAGTGTGGATCCATTCTTGATTCAGACTTCTGATGATGGTTTTCACCTTCTCAGAATCTGAGTAAAGATTTCCAACACCCAAGGCTGCCATTTCACTAACAAGAGTTGTGAATCTGAAATCCAAGTCTTCCAGTGACTCGTTTGTACCTTGTTTAAAGTTTTGAAACTTTAATTTAAGTACTTCAAGTTTGTTTTCCTTGGTTTTGTCAGATCCAGCACAAAGATCTTGAACCATTCTCCAAGCTTCCTTAGCAGTTTTAGCACCCCACAGTTTGCACTGTATGGTATCCGGAGTTGATCGAATGATGATGTTTCTTGCTTGGCCATCAAGACGGAATCTCTTGGCTTCGTCGGAAGTCCATTCATCTCTTGGTTTTGGAACGAGAGTATTAACCGGGTCTCCTAAGATGGTTTGCTTACCAGTAGGATCCGTTGTTTTGTGAGGAAAGCTTTTCTCAATCTTAGTGATTTTGATAGGTCCATCATTAATGACAGTAACCATCTCATCACTAATGGCCTCAAGATGTAGCATCATGTTGTTTCGCTATTTTTCGTAGTTTTCCAGCTTCAGCAAGGGAGCATCTCCTAAAGACATCTTGTCAGCAAATCACTACCAAACTGATCAAGTGAGAGTGATTTACGGAAAGCACCTAAGGGGTTCTAGGTTCAGTGCTGAAGGTTAAAGAACCTCCAGCTCTGATACCACTTGTTGGTCCCTTTAAACAACAAGAAAAGACTAGAGGGGGGGGGGGGGTGAATAGTCTTTTCAAACTTTCGTCGTTTAAAACTTTCTCAGCAAGTGCTTATTACTTTTCAGTAATGAGTTTGCTGATAATTAACTTTCTCAGCAAGCGCAAGTTACTTCACAGTAACTAGGTTTGCTGATACTTAAAATCAGAGAGCGGAAGTCTTTGATACAATGAGTGCTTTTTCAGTAAATGAAGGTTTCAGCAAGTGATGTGAGTGACTGTGTACAGATAGATATGATTTGCTGAAAACTAAGTACAGTAAGTAAATCACACAACCACTTTTATAGTGGTATCTGAGAGTGGCGTAATCTCTCAACTAATCCACTTTGTCCTTTCTAGGACTGAATCCACTAAGATATGATTGAGGTTCCTTACAACACCTATCTAGAGCGATTCAAACAGAAACCAAAGCACACTTGCTTCGTCTCCAACCTAATCTAGAGAACGCAACCTTGTTCTCCACCAAACTTGGTACTTTTAATCAGCAAAACTATGCTCGATTAAGTTCCCCCTGAATATCACGCTTGAAAGGGTGTATTTTCAGTTAGAGAGGTTTGGGATGAGATAACTTAATTATAACTTATTCAGTTAGAACAAGTAATCTAAGAAACAAAACTTTGAGTACTTTGCAGTAAACAAGTTTGATTGTTTCTGGTGTCAAGACTTGTTCTTGTTCGAAAGAAAGAAAGAACACTTAACTAATTTCTTAGTCGTGTAAATTCTACTTCTTCACAAGTAGCTTTTTCAAGCTTTAAGTCTTGGAACGGATCAATGGCAATAAAGAGTATTGAAGGGTTTGTGAGTTTAAGCACAAGTGAGAGTATGATCACGTTGTTGACACACTTCAACTCTTTGCCGGATGACCTCTATTTATAGTGAAAATAAGGAGCCGTTTGAATTTCAAACTCTAAGGCTTTTGTTCCTTAAAATGTCACTATCTTGCTTAACGCTTTCGAATACCTTGGTTGTTTCAACTATCTTGGTTGTTTCTGGAGCTTATGTTCTCATTAACGCTTTCGAATACCTCACTCGCCGTAACATTATTCAGCAGGTATTTTAATTAATAATTAATTTAACTTAATTACAGCCTTTCTCTTTCTAGAATTGATCGGGACAAATAGTATAGTATTTTATACTATAGTTCAGATCAGTTGTTCTGTTCGGCCTTAGTTTCTGTCCCTGTTCTGTTGATTATGGAAGGGATAATCTAGTTGATTTTAGTGTAGACATGTAAAATGTTGAGTTACACTTTAGCATTTTAGTAATCACCTAGATTATTTGGTAAAACATAGAACATGGCAATTGACAAATAATCCAAAACTACTACTCGTCCGTTTTTTTTTTTTAGATTGTTTAGGTTTGCTTTTGGTTTTGGTACGGAGTTTTAGGATTAGGAGGTTTGTATAATGAGTTTGATGTTTGGTTGAAGTTGTGAGGTAAAAGGTCGTAAAAAATGGAAACGTGTAAACGATCTAAAAGAATTGACGAAAAAGGAATACCTAAACATTCTGATAAAACAAGTAGTGTATTTTTTGCTCATGGAGTTCTGTTGATTATGGAAATTGGAAGGAATAATCTAGTTTATATGCCAGAGTGGTGTTCTGTGTTAACATAATTGTTATAGCTGTCACAAAACAGATCACCACTCTGGCATATAATTATGAGTTTCACCACTCTTTTGCTACACTGCTATGAAGCTCTACAAACCTTGACGATTTTAGTGGGATTTGTTCTTTCTATGTGGCCTACTATATAATGGTATACCCCAAGGAAGACTAGTTATGACATTCGTTCAATTTTGCATTTTGTAGTTGCTCTCAGTTAAGTTGATAGAAATTTGTGACATTGCTTTGTGGCTCTTGACCCACATCTGTCATTATCTAGCTCGAGAACGTCTGTGACAGGTTCATTATGTCCGGTATAGACTCTGATTTAATTGGAGCTTCTATTCGGTGTGGATTTTTGTGACCAACTTCCCAAACTATTGCATATGAAATCATGGTAGTAATTGAAACTGATAGTGCAAATCCTCCCCCAAGTTTTGTCATGCTAATCAAACATGAAAATACCAAGTTTCTTGCATATTGATCCGATTTGGTAGGGATACAGACGGTCATTTGGCGGATATTACTTGGAGATACTGCATGTCCGTCTAGTCGAATTTGACATAATGTCATAAAATGTATTATTTGAGCTTAAGATGTTCCATCTTATTTGACAGGCTTTGAGCCGGAAACTGGTCCACATACTATCAGGGCTGCTTTTTCTGGCATCGTGGCCAATTTCAGGTATCTGTTTTGCTGTCTTTTTCTGCTAAGTTTTCCATTATTTTGGAACTAGCTGGCATATCTCTGATCTTCAACTGATATTTGTTTTTTAATCTTAGATTAGCACATCTACAGGAGCTCGTTACTTTGCTTCTGTAGTGCCTTCAATCAATGCTGCAAGGCTTCTGATAAATGGTCTGTCCTTGGCTTCAGATGAAGGACTCACAAAATCAGTTACCAGAGATGGAAAGCCTGAGTAATTCTCAATCACTAGCATTAGGCATCTCCCTTAAATTTTTGTTAAGAAATGAATGATTCTTATTCATATTTGCTCTTACTTTACAGAGAATTGCTTAGAGGTCCTCTTTACTATGTTCTCGTATTGATTTTTTGTGCAATTGTGTTCTGGCGCGAATCCCCTGTTGGAATGATCTCTTTGTCAATGATGTGTGCTGGTGATGGTAAGAACTGTGCTGCTCAGTTATATTTTACCATTCGGCATTTTGATAACAGGAGATCGACATTTTGAAAAACTCCTGGTTCTAGTCCAGGTGCACACTTAACGCTTCATTTCATTTCGGAAGACAGGGGGGGGGGATTGTTTCTCTGGAGTCTATAGATTCTTCGGGAAGTGAAATATCCTATTTATGCAATTTCTTTTCGACCAGCCTTTCCATACCAGGGTTTTACACCACCACCACCCGTAGTTAAGTCCTTTTCATAATACCTAATTAACTTAAGTGGGTGTGTATTTGTTAATTTACTCCTGGATAAATATCACTGCCTATATATTTTTACGCATTGACATAGAATTTTGTTATATTGTAGGCATTGCTGATATTATGGGAAGAAAATTTGGTGCGATAAAAATTCCTTATAACCGTGAAAAGAGCTTGGCTGGTAGCATATCTATGCTATTGTTTGGTTTCACGGTTTCTCTCTGGTGAGTACCCATCATATAAATCTAAGTCTCCGTTTTTTTTTTTTGGCTACTGATAAGTTCTTTTATACTTGAGTTGACTGTACAATAAATATGACTTTGTGCCTACAGTATGCTTTATTATTTTGCGGTCCTCGGATACATTGAGCTGGATTGGATGCAAACTATAAAAAGGGTTGCTCTGGTCTCCTTCGTGGCAACTGTTGTGGAGTCGCTGCCAACGACTGGAATCGTTGATGACAACATATCCGTTCCTTTGGCGACCATTCTATCTTCAATTTTATTATTCGGGAAGTAACAAAACAGTTTCATATTTTTTTTTTGTTTAAAAACCACATTTATGGTCACATCTTGATCCATACAGGTTACACAACTGAGTTCAATGTATTCCTCCTTCATTACTCCCATTAGATTTGCTATCTCAGTTATATTGGTGCTGATAATTGTTGACCGTTGCCTCGGTTTGTTTACAAACTAATAATCCAACATGTCTTTCCTGTTTGGAAATTTTTATTTTACATCGAAACTTTTCACGTTTTTTAACCTTTATTTATTCTAAATTACTCACAAAGCTTTTTCACAATTGTTTCAAACTACACATATATTGGATGATGTTAAACTTTTTCACACAGCTTTATTTTATTCTAAATTACACACATTAAACTTTTTCACACAGCTTTATTTTATTCTAAATTACACACAAAGCTTTTTCAATTGTTTCAAATTAAATATATTGGATGATGTTATTGTTTCAAATTAAATATATTGGATGATGTTAAACTTTTTGTTAAGAGTAAAATGTATTTTCATTTGTTAGCCTATCTCCTCACCAAAATCCTATTTCAATCGGATCAGGCTCATTCTTCAATCTTTTGAGAATTCTATCCTCTCCATCAGAGTTTCCGTCCCACAATTCTTCATCTTCCAGGCTGTCAACCTTTTCCATCTTAGCAACCAATTCAGATTTATACTTTTTCTGCTTCAAGGAAGAAGTGAAAGTATGTATGTTTCAGAAATAATAATCATGTATTTAGATCATAATAATCAGTTTGTTATTAATTATAATATATTGTTAATTGGTTTCACATCTTTAAATTATAGTAGTATATCTATTTGGTTTTTTTAAGATAGTTCTACAAGATGTTCCCATGGACTATACGTTATCTCCAAGTGTGTGAGTACTTGGATGACAGAACGTAAGTCCTAATAGTCCCAATCGGAATTATTGAGATTTGAGATATCAATAACGCACGTTAAAGATTGACATGCGATATGTATCATATTCTTAGAGAAATGTAGTAACTCTCACAACTATGAATGACTTTGTCATTCATGATGGATGCATGAAACACTTTATAGGGTGTTGACTTACCCGTCGAGAAACCGTTTGATTGATGTCTATTGTTAGGAAACTTATAATTTTGATGAACAATTAATCATGCTAAATTAAGTAAAGTCCAACAACTAGTACTCTTAAGGTCCATAGGAATTTAGAATTTTAAGGACATTGGAAAAGAGGAACGTTTGCTGAAAGACTTAGTGTAGGTACTAGTTAGGTTCTTAAGTTTGCTGATGATGTACTTTATTTTTACAAACAAACTATTGAAGACCTAGAACCGCTCAAAATTGGAAAATTCGAAGACTGAAGACTTAGAAGAATTCTGAGAAAGGTATCTATAAAGGCACATATTACTTCAGAAAGTGAGATTTTTCATCAACAGCTTGCATAAGTGAAAATTTATATGACAGAGTAGGTTGTGCTTGCTGAAACTGAGAATGACTACTTGCTGACAACATATGTGACCTCCTTGCTGAAGAGTACTTGCATTTTGACTCCAACGTTCATATTTGAATTTGATTCAAAAGAACATTAAATGCAAAGTTAGCACGCGAAAAACATGAAGACAAGAAGACAAATGAAGAGCGCTGCTGAAAGTACAAAAGCAAGATAGTGACATCTTAAGGTACAAGCCTTAGAGTTTGAAATTCAGACGGCTCCCTTGAAACACTATAAATAGAAGACCTTAGGCTGAGTAAAAGGGTGTGTCAACAGCGTGATCAAACTCTCACTTGTGCTTTAAACACTCAAATCCTTCTCTACTCTTTACTGCCTATTGATCCGTTCCAAGACTTAAGTTTGAAACAAAAGCTACTTGTGAAGAAGTAGAACATTGAAAGCTAAGAAATTAGTTAATGTTCTTTCTTCTAAACAAGAACAAGTCTTGACATCAGAAACAACAAACTTGCTTACTGCAAAGTATTACAAGCTGTGTTTCTTTAGATTACTTGTTATAGCTGCAAAGTTATATTCAAGTCATCTCATCCAAACCTCTCTGTTGGTCCCTTTAAACAACAAGAAAAGACTAGAGGGGGGGGGGGGGGGTGAATAGTCTTTTCAAACTTTCGTCGTTTAAAACTTTCTCAGCAAGTGCTTATTACTTTTCAGTAATGAGTTTGCTGATACTTAACTTTCTCAGCAAGCGCAAGTTACTTCACAGTAACTAGGTTTGCTGATACTTAAAATCAGAGAGCGGAAGTCTTTGATACAATAAGTGTTTTTTCAGTAAATGAAGGTTTCAGCAAGTGATGTGAGTGACTGTGTACAGATAGATATGATTTGCTGAAAACTAAGTACAGTAAGTAAATCACACAAATACTTTTATAGTGGTATCTGAGAGTGGCGTAATCTCTCAACTAATCCACTTTGTCCTTTCTAGGACTGAATCCACTAAGATATGATTGAGGTTCCTTACAACACCTATCTAGAGCGATTCAAACAGAAACCAAAGCACACTTGCTTCGTCTCCAACCTAATCTAGAGAACGCAACCTTGTTCTCCACCAAACTTGGTACTTTTAATCAGCAAAACTATGCTCGATTAAGTTCCCCCTGAATATCACGCTTGAAAGGGTGTATTTTCAGTTAGAGAGGTTTGGGATGAGATAACTTAATTATAACTTATTTAGTTACAACAAGTAATGTAAGAAACAAAACTTTGAGTACTTTGCAGTAAACAAGTTTGATTGTTTCTGGTGTCAAGACTTGTTCTTGTTCGAAAGAAAGAAAGAACACTTAACTAATTTCTTAGTCGTGTAAATTCTACTTCTTCACAAGTAGCTTTTTCAAGCTTTAAGTCTTGGAACGGATCAATGGCAATAAAGAGTATTGAAGGGTTTGTGAGTTTAAGCACAAGTGAGAGTATGATCACGTTGTTGACACACTTCAACTCTTTGCCGGATGACCTCTATTTATAGTGAAAATAAGGAGCCGTTTGAATTTCAAACTCTAAGGCTTTTGTTCCTTAAAATGTCACTATCTTGCTTTTGTACTTTCAGCAGCGTCCTTATTTTGTCTTCTAGTCTTCATGTCCTTCGCGTGCATGCTTTGCATTTAATGCTTATTTGAATAGAATTCAAACAGTAACATTGGAGCGCAAATACAAGTACTTTCAGCAAGAGGTCACATATGTTCTATCAGCAAGTGGTCAGTCTCAGTTTCAGCAAGCACAACCTACTCTGTCATTCAGATTTTCACTTATGCAATGCTGTTGCTGAAGTTTCCACTTTCTAAGCAACATGTGCCATTGTAGATATCAGTCTTCAGAAATCTTCTAGTCTTCAGATCTTCGAATTCTTCAAGATTCTGAGCGGTTCTAAATGCTTCAATAGTTTGTTTGTAAAAACAAAGTACATCATCAGCAAATGCTTCAATAGGTTGTATTTCTTTTCAGAAAACAAGATACATCATAAGCTTTAAAACCAACCTATCTAGCACCTATTCTAAGTCTTCAGCAAACGTTCCTCTTTTACAATGTCCTTAAAATTCTAAATTCCTATGGACCTTAAGAGTACTAGTTACTGGACTTTCCTTAATTTAGCATGGTTAATTGCTCATCAAATTACAAGTTTCCTAACAAATTTCCCCCTTTTTGATGTTAGCAATCCATGGCTAAATTAATTGATACCCTTTTAGAGGTCTCTGATGTTGAATAAATCAGTTGATTAATGCAAGCATACTTGAATAATTAAATAGTAAGCATAAGTAAATTGCATAATAAAAAACCAATAAGAGTCAAAAGCTTCATTGCTGATAGTTATCTTTCAGAAGTTTACAAGAAGTAGCATAGATAACTAAACAAAATCAGCAAACAAAACTTTAACAAAAACTATTACAGAGAGTTAAGCTCTTCCAGAAGATTTTCTCAAAATCTCTCTTACACTCTTCTCAGCAAGTGCAGTAAATTCAACACAGTCCTTTTCGTAGTTCTCAAGAAGCCTACGGACTTGTAGTTGAAGAATTCTTGCATTTTTGCAGGCAGTGTGATGATGCTTTTCAGCATTCATTTCCATGTAGTGAGTTACCCACAAATGCATGCCCCAATTGCTGGCATGGAGAAGCTGTGTATCTGAAATGCTTTTAGGATGAATCTTTCTTAGCCAGAGAAGATCTTCTTCTTGATCCTTAGCAGTGAGATAGAAATACTCATGAGGAATCAATCCAAGTCTCTTCTTTGTTTTCTTGGTTACTGGGTCAGAGTAATAAGCAATGCCAGGTGGTTTTATCAAATCCGGTTCTTGTCTATAAGTCTTACCAATGGCAGTTCTTCTTACTGAGACCTCAAGATTCAACCATCTCCCAACAATATTTCTTGGGAGGGATTCTTCCCTTTGTTTTCTTTGTACCTTGAGTTCAATCCATGTAAACATTTGGTTCAATATGGCTGTAGGAAAGAACTCATTCACCAGCAAGTCTTCCAGCTTTAAGATCCAGCAACCATGAACGTTTCTGATTACGTTCTGAGTGGTTTCATCGTTGTTGGTCTTTGTATACTCGATGCCGGAGCCAATAGCAATGCTGGCCAGCCTCTTTTCTTCCTGTCTTTGCCTTCTTCTTCTTGACTTAGCATTGTCTTGATCTCTTGCTGAAGAGTCAGACGAGAAATGCTTTGAATGGCCAGACGGAGTTAAGGCTGTTAATGGTCTAGCTCTAATGGCTTGAGCTATTGTCTGATTGTCATCATCTTCATCATCTTCATTCAGATCTTGATGACTTTCAGTATGGCAAAAATCTTGAGTTTCAGCAGCAGTTTTTCTCTTTTTGGTACTTGCTGAATTTAACTCAGATTCTGCTTGCCTTTTAGAACTTTGCTCTTTTTCAGCAAGCGGTTCTATGGGCAGTGGCTCATCAACAGTAGGAGGAGGGGTTTGGTTTCTCTTTCTGGTACTTCTCTTTTCCCCCTTAGACATGGATTGCAACATCGGAGTGATGTGCAGAGAATAGAACTCGTTGCAATTTTCAGCAAGAGTACTTAAGCTGTTATACTTCATGATGATTTGTTGCTGATCAAAAGTCATTTTTGACAACTCTTTTTGAATACTCATCATGTTCTCTTCATGTCTTTTCTCTGTTGCGGCCTTATCATCCATGTAAGTTTGAGCCTTCACTAGAGCGGTCTTTGCTAGCTTGAGAGCTTGACTTACATCTTCTTCATAGCTCTTGTGATAAAGACTTATGTCTTTCTGAGCTATTGTAAGAGTAGTAGTGCGTCTCAGCACTGTAGCCAATATTTTCCCAATGTCAAGTGGTCTCTCAGCAAGCAATGCCTCATCTTTTGCTTTGCAGGCATCATGGACTTTCTTTAGTGCCAAAATTATAGGAGTAAACTCCTCAAGTCTTGGGAACGGCACTAGGTTTGGGGTCAAGGAATGAACTTTTAGTTCTGAAGCAAACTGATCATCCTTTAGCAGCAATTCTCCTCTTAGATCATCATCTATATCATTTATGTAGTCAGGAGGAGAATTTGAACAACTTTGGGGTCTCTTTTGGATTGTTCATCCTCATTTGCTGATAAGTCATCGTCATCCTCAGATTCATCAAGGTTAGCAACCTTGGAACCTAAGTCAGCAGCTTCATTTCCTTTTGGTTGAGTGGTTGCTGATGGCAACACTTCAGACACAACAACTGGAGTTTCACCAGTAGTTAGTTTTTTAATTGAGTAGTTGTTGAGGGCAACGTTTGAGACTCAATTACTGGAGTTTCGCCAGTAGTTAGTTTTAATTGAGTAGTTGCTGAGGACAACGTTTGAGACTCAATTACTGGAGTTTCGCCAGTAATAAGTGGAAGGGAGGGTACTTCCTTTGGTCTTGCTCTTGAAGATTCACCAATTTCTAGATCCTTTGTATGCCTTGCATGGATCAATAGACTATTCTGTAGAGCGCGTTGGTAATCTTCATCCAATTCATCATCATCATATCAAGGTTCGCATCAGTGACCTTGGCATCAGAAATTTGGTTCTTGCCATTTTTCAAGGCAGCCCGTTTTCTGGCATATTCTTCTTCAGTATCAGCACCTTGTACAGGTGCTTGATTTCAGCAGCAGCAGGAGCAGGTTGAGATTCTTTGAGGTTGTGGTTGTTCAGCTTGCTGATTGTTTGTTGATCATTTTCAGCAACTGTCAATTTTAAACCACCAGCATCAGGACTTGGACCTTGATTGTCATCATCATCGTCTTTCTTGTCCTTTGAATCTTTCCCTTCATCATCACTGGGATCAGTTGGAATATTTTCATCTTCTTCCTCTTCATCATCATCGGTCAGAATTACTAGCTCGAGATGCTTGTACAAAGCAACACTCGTTACTTCCTCTTCCTCATATTTTGTGGGGATCAGCCACCACGGGTACAAATGAACCCTGAGCATCACAGCTTGTTCAGCTGGAGAGGCACTCTTGAATTTTGCCTTCATATTCTCTCTGATTTGAGCAATCAGATTTGAACTCATTTGCTGAGAATATGACATTTTCCAGGAAGTATGGAATGAACGAATGTCTCGAGCTTTAGTAGAGAAGATCTCTTTTTCTCATTCGATAGATGAAGATGGAGATCAGAGAAATCCATGCGCTGTATCTTTGCCAGTTGCTGACGGACTTAGCAACTCTTGACAAAGTGTCCTTTTGAAGTTCAAGTACAGTTCCTCAGAACTTACTTGTTGATCTTCAGTGATGAGTACCACTTCAGTGGTCTCCTTTAGAGCCTAAAAAGAACTTTATTTAAATCAGGATAGGTTTGGATAATTGCTTTAGAGTTCAAGCGATGAAACATGAATTACCTTCTGAGATTCAGCAAGCTCATGTTGTACAATTTCCATTCCTTGAGGAGCTTGAGTAGCATCCTCCATTTGTTCATCCTGAAATAATTTGAGTCGATACAAGTACTAAGATGTCAAACTTAGTTTTATTACCAAAAACATTAACTACCTGCTGAGCAGGGAGTGTGATTCTGGTGCAGAGGCTTCAGCAACCATCTGACTTGCATCTTGAGAAGTCTGTAGAGATAACATAATATTTAGCAAAAGAAAGTTTCAGAATTTGAAGTTTTACTGATGTTGAATTATCTACCCTGAAGAAGGACAGGGTGGGCTCAGTCCTTCCAGCATTAACAGTTTCTTCATTTTCTGGGACTGTTTCTTCAGCAGACTTCTTGGCTTGCTCTATTTGAGAAGCTGCGCGGTTTCAGCAATCTCCTTGTCTCTGAAATGACAAGTTGATCAGAAGCATCTTGACCTTTAAGCTCACTGCTTGTCATGAAGACATCAATGGATTTGTTGGATGATTCTTCAATCTCCAACTCCATTTGTTGGCTTATAGCTTCCAGTACAAGCTGGACTTTGTCAATTGATGTCTTTGGTGAACTTGGGCCAGTATTCTCAGCATCACGAGATGCGTCGTTGAATAGTGCTTCTTGTGTTTCAGCAACTTCTGGAACTTGAACCATTGTTGTCTCAGCACACTGGTTCTTCAGCAACCGGGGTTTCAGCAACTGATGAGTTGCTTGTTCAGCAACCATCTTTTCAGACGCACAGCAAGTGCCGCATTTTGCAGATCAGCAGCAATATCATTTGCTGGTTCCAGAGTTTGTTCATCTAGATTATCTACAATGTAGATATCTGGGATTGGGAAGGATTTCATTTCCACTGCCTTGTGGTCTGTTCTCAGTAGAAGGATCAACGTTGAGTCGATCATTGAAGGCTTCCGCAAACACTTCAATGTTGCTGACATAGGCTTCAGTAACTACCTTGTCAACATCTACTGGATCTTGCGTTTCAGAATTGTCTGGGAATTGTCTGAGAGGTCATGGAAAAATGGAACTGACTTGAGAGCAGTGTTTTTTTCTTCTTGTGGTACTTGTCCTTTTCTTTGGGTACAGGATTTGCTGATGACGTTGCAGTCTGAGTGTCATCATCAGCTTTCCTCTTTCTTGTTAGATTTCTTCAGTTTCCCAGCCGATATGTCAGTAGTAGTTGCATTTTCAGCAACGGCTTTGTACATGTACCTTTGATTATCTTCTAAAACAGTTTCATCTTTGTCACCACCATCTACAACAGTTTCATCTCTAAGGTTGCTGAGTGGTGACATCTGCAGCTGTTGTATACCTTTCTTGCTGGCTGGCTTGTGCTGACAACATTGCAGCTGTTGTCTTCTTTGATTTTTTCTAGTTTTGCCAGCAGTTTTTTAGGTACATTCATCTTGTAGAAGGATCTTCCAACATTGCATACAGTTTCTTGATTGGCAATGGGTTTCTAAGCTGAATCCTGAAATGTTCAAGGATATAGCATATCTTTATTCATACATAAGTGGAAAGGAAGGTGAGACCTTGTTGTCTTCTACCGTTTACCTTACTTAGTGACACAATCAACAAGCCTGTTGAAAATGTACTTAGCCCAGTTAAGTTCCGTTTTATTTTCATGATATGCATCAGCAACGCCCATCTTCTCAGGCCTACTTGGTCTATTCCTCCGACTTGGGAGTCCAAAACTTTTATCAGTAGCAGAGCTACTAGACCAAGTGAATGGCAGAGATGCTTCCTCTTAACGTGCTTTGTCCAAGTCACGGGAGCAAATCTCCTTTCTTCATTTTCTCATTTCTGACGTCACTGTAGAAGGCTTCAATTTTTTCAGTGGCAGTGCAGAGACGTCATCTTCAGTTTCCAGTGGTTGGAATCTGAAAGATTTCCGCTAAATCAGTCCATTTCAGGACGATTCGTGTTCTGAACTGTAGTAAAGATCACTTTTTTTTTTTTTTCAGTGACTCCTTTTACTATCAGTAAG
>CM051458.1:66011249-66070919 GCA_028274465.1 Plantago ovata | reverse complement strand
TAGCTCTTGTGATAAAGACTTATGTCTTGCTGAGCTATTGTAAGAGTAGTAGTGCGTCTCAGCACTGTAGCCAATATTTTCCCAATGTCAAGGGGCTCTCAGCAAGCAATGCCTCATCTTCTGCTTTGCAGGCATCATGGACTTTCTTTAGTGCCAAAATTATAAGAGTAAACTCCTCAAGTCTTGGGAACGGCACTAGGTTTGGGGTCAAGGAATGAACTTTTAGTTCTGAAGCAAACTGATCATCCTTTAGCAGCAATTCTCCTCTTTGCTCATCATCTATATCATTTATGTAGTCAGGGGGAGGAATTTGAACACTTTGGGTCTCTTTTGGATTGTTCATCCTCATTTGCTGATAAGTCATCGTCATCCTCAGATTCATCAAGGTCAGCAACCTTGGAACCTAAGTCAGCAGCTTCATTTCCTTTTGGTTGAGTGGTTGCTGATGGCAACACTTCAGACACAACAACTGGAGTTTCACCAGTAGTTAGTTTAATTGAGTAGTTGCTGAGGGCAACGTTTGAGACTCAATTACTGGAGTTTCGCCAGTAGTTAGTTTAATTGAGTAGTTGCTGAGGGCAACGTTTGAGACTCAATTACTGGAGTTTCGCCAGTAGTAAGTGGAAGGGAGGGTACTTCCTTTGGTCTTGCTCTTGAAGATTCACCAATTTCTAGATCCTTTGTATGCCTTGCATGGATCAATAGACTATTCTGTAGAGCGCGTTGGTAATCTTCATCCAATTCATCTTCATCATCAAGGTTGCATCAGTGACCTTGGCATCAGAAATTGGTTCTTGCCATTTTTCAAGGCAGCCCGTTTTCTGGCATATTTTTCTTCAGTATCAGCACCTTGTACAGGTGCTTGATTTTCAGCAGCAGCAGGAGCAGGTTGAGATTCTTGCTGAGGTTGTGGTTGTTCAGCTTGCTGATTGTTTTGTGATCATTTTCAGCAACTGTCAATTTTAAACCACCAGCATCAGGACTTGGACCTTGATTGTCATCATCATCGTCTTTCTTGTCCTTTGAATCTTTCCCTTCATCATCACTGGGATCAGTTGGAATATTTTCATCTTCTTCCTCTTCATCATCATCGGTCAGAATTACTAGCTCGAGATGCTTGTACAAAGCAACACTCGTTACTTCCTCTTCCTCATTTATTTTGTGGGGATCAGCCACCACGGGTACAAATGAACCCTTGAGCATCACAGCTTGTTCAGCTGGAGAGGCACTCTTGAATTTTGCCTTCATATTCTCTCTGATTTGAGCAATCAGATTTGAACTCATTTGCTGAGAATATGACATTTCTTAGGAAGTATGGAATGAACGAATGTCTCGAGCTTTAGTAGAGAAGATCTTTTTTTCTCATTCGATAGATGAAGATGGAGATCAGAGAAATCCATTCGCCTGTATCTTTGCCAGGTGCTGACGGACTTAGCAACTCTTGACAAAGTTGTCCTTTTGAAGTTCAAGTACAGTTCCTCAGAACTTACTTGTTGATCTTCAGTGATGAGTACCACTTCAGTGGTCTCCTTTAGAGCCTGAAAAAGAACTTTATTTAAATCAGGATAGGTTTGGATAATTGCTTTAGAGTTCAAAGCTGAAACATGAATTACCTGCTGAGATTCAGCAAGTTCATGTTGTACAATTTCCATTCCTTGAGGAGCTTGAGTAGCATCCTCCATTTGTTCATCCTGAAATAAATTTGAGTCAGATACAAGTACTAAGCTGTCAAACTTAGTTTTATTACCAAAAACATTAACTACCTGCTGAGCAGGGAGTGTTGATTCTGGTGCAGAGGCTTCAGCAACCATCTGACTTGCATCTTGAGAAGTCTGTAGAGATAACATAATATTTAGCAAAAGAATAAGTTTCAGAATTTGAAGTTTTACTGATGGTTGAATTATCTACCTGCTGAAGAAGGACAGGTTGTGGCTCAGTCCTTCCAGCATTAACAGTTTCTTCATTTTCTGGGACTGTTTCTTCAGCAGACTTCTTGGCTTGCTCTATTTGAGAAAGCTGCGCGGTTTCAGCAATCTCCCTTGTCTCTGAAATGACAAGTTGATCAGAAGCATCTTGACCTTTAAGCTCACTGCTTGTCATGAAGACATCAATGGATTTGTTGGATGATTCTTCAATCTCCAACTCCATTTGTTGGCTTATAGCTTCCAGTACAAGCTGGACTTTGTCAATTGATGTCTTTGGTGAACTTGGGCCAGTATTCTCAGCATCACGAGATGCGTCGTTGAATAGTGCTTCTTGTGTTTCAGCAACTTCTGGAACTTGAACCATTGTTGTCTCAACAACTGGTTCTTCAGCAACCGGGGTTTCAGCAACTTGATGAGTTGCTTGTTCAGCAACCAACTTTTCAGCAGCAACAGCAAGTGCCGCATTTTGCAGATCAGCAGCAATATCATTTGCTGGTTCCAGAGTTTGTTCATCTAGATTATCTACAATGTAGATATCTGGGACTTGGGAAGGAATTTCATTTCCACTGCCTTGTGGTCTGTTCTCAGTAGAAGGATCAACGTTGAGTCGATCATTGAAGGCTTCCGCAAACACTTCAATGTTGCTGACATAGGCTTCAGTAACTACCTTGTCAACATCTACTGGATCTTGCGTTTTAGCAATTGTCTGGGAATTGTCTGAGAGGTCATGGACAATAGGAACTGACTTGCGAGCCAGTGTTTTCTTCCTTGTGTTACTTGTCCTTTTCCTCTTTGGTACAGGATTTGCTGATGACGCTGCAGTCTGAGTGTCATCATCAGCTTTCCTCTTTTTCTTGTTAGATTTCTTCAGTTTCCCAGCCGATATGTCAGTAGTTGCATTTTCAGCAACGACTGTTGTACATGTACCTTGTTGATTATCTTCTACAACAGTTTCATCTTTGTCACCACCATCTACAACAGTTTCATCTCTAAGTTGCTGAGTGGTGACATCTGCAGCTGTTGTATACCTTTCTTGCTGGCTTGTGCTGACAACATTTGCAGCTGTTGTCTTCTTTGATTTTTCTAGTTTCTTGCCAGCAGTTTTAGGTACATTCATCTTGTAGAAGGATCTTCCCACATTGCATACAGGTTTCTTGATTGGCAATGGGTTTCTAAGCTGAATCCTGAAATGTTCAAGGATATAGCATATCTTTATTCCATACATAAGTGGAAAGGAAGGTGAGACCTTGTTGTCTTCTACCTTTACCTTGAACTTAGTGACACAATCAACAAGCCTGTTGAAAATGTACTTAGCCCAGTTAAGTTCCGTTTTATTTTCATGGATATGCATCAGCAACGACCATCTTCTCAGGCCTACTTGGTCTATTCCTCCGACTTGGGAGTCCAAAACTTTTATCAGTAGCAGAGCTACTAGACCAAGTGAATGGCAGAGATGCTTCCTCTTAACGTGCTTTGTCCAAGTCACGGGAGCAATCTCTCCTTTCTTCATTTTCTCATTTCTGACGTCACTGTAGAAGGCTTCAATTTTTTCATCAGTGGCAGTGACGTCATCTTCAGTTCCAGTGGTTGGAATCTGAAAGATTTCCGCTAAATCAGTCCATTTCAGGACGATTTGCGTGTTCTGAACTGTAGTAAAGATCACTTTTTCAGTGACTCCTTTACTATCAGTAAGAGACTGGATTTCTGCATTATTGTAGAACTCCATTGTGTCTATCATGCTCACTTGCTTAGTGCGAGCAGATATAAAGTTCATGAGGACTTGCTGCTTGATAAATTCAAGTGCCTCTTCATTTTCATCATCGAGTTCTTGTTCATAGAAGTAACGAATGTACTTCTCCTTTGCAAATCCACCCCATTGCATCATCATCTCACACTTTGCAGTGTCAAGATATGACGGAGGCATAGGTTTTTCCGATATTCTATTATTTTTCAACACAACTTTCGTTGTGTTTGATGCCGGAGTAGTCACCGGAGCAGTGCGTTTCTCAGCACTGTCAACCTTAGACGACTTTGAGGACTTAGAAGACTGTCTCTTTGGTGCCATTTCTTTTTATAGAGAAGAAAATGTACGAAAAAGATAGTTTGCTTTTTGACCGGAGGTACAGTAGATTCAGGCTAAAATTTGCAGAGAAAAGAAATGTGAGTTAAAGAATTTTGTCATTTCTCTAACTCTTTCTTTATATAGTGTCTCTGATGTGCGAGAAATTCAATCGATTTGAACTCTCAGCAAGGGTAAAACAGAGAAGCACAGACGTTAGTGGAGCCTTTGCATTAAATGCGTAGTGGCCCACTAACTTGAAACCGTCAGAGCATTCTCTCTCTTTGTTTTATTAACCGTTAGATCAATAACTACTTTAATCAATGTCCACGATTGTATTTCATGTCATGATTATTACGAGTTTATCTGTGCCCGATTAACGTCACAAATTGATTTTACCAAGTTTTAAGGGATAAGATATCTTGCTGAAATAGACAAGAATCTTTTCAGCGAGTTTGCATTAATAGCCTAGATACTTGCTGAAAGTTCCCCCTTACTTAGATATCTCATATTTTCTTAAGTTTAAAAGATATTTCTGATTTCTCGTATCAGTAAATTCTTTTGTACTTGAGATATCCATTGGTAAAATCTGAGAAATGAGTTTTGCTCTTTTTCTGAGTTCCCGTCTCAGAATATTCCCTTGATACTTGAATACCTGTTTCAGTATCTTTGATTGTCTGAATGCCTGTTTCAGCAATCCTTAAGGTTTTTATCTTCCTGAGTGCCTGTCTCAGCAAGTGATCAAGTTTCCTAACAAATACCCGTTTTGAAGGAATTACTTGTTGAATGCCTGTTTCAGCAAACATGTAGTGACCTATCATTTCTTAGAAGAAATTAGTAGACGGAGCTTTTAAGTAATAATACTTTGGCTTGCTGAATACCTGTTTCAGCATTCTGCCAAATGTATTCTTTATTGAGGTAGTTCAATCAATCCAAGGTTATACCTTAGCATTGCGAATCTATTATCTGGTAGGGGCTTGGTAAAGATATCAGCAAGCTGATCTTCAGTGCCTACTTTCACAACCTCAATATCTCCTTTTTCCACATTATCTCTAATGAAATGATGTCTAATATCAATGTGCTTAGTCCTAGAGTGAAACTTAGGATTTTTCGTGATAGCAATAGCACTTGTATTATCATAAAAGATTGGTGTTTTCTTTGCAGAAATACCATAGTCTCTTAATTGTTGCTGAATCCATAGGATTTGAGCTGTGCAACAACCAGCTGCAATGTATTCAGATTCAGTGGATGAATTGGCAACACAGGTTTTCTTCTTGCTGAACCATGATATTAATCTAGTACCCAAAAACTGACAAGTTCCAGAGGTACTTTTTCTATCAAGAGTTGATTCTCCATGATCAGCATCAGAATAACCAACCAATTCTAGTCCAGAATCTTTAGGATACCATAATCCAACATTGACTGTACCTTTGACATATTTCAGTATCTTGATTGCCTTTTTGTAGTATGATTCTCTTGGATCAGATTGGAATCTTGCACACACACAAACAGCATACTGAATGTCAGGTCTACTTGCTGTTAAGTACAACAAGGAACCAATGAGCTTCCTATACTTGTGTTCTTCAACACTTTTATCTTCTTTAGTATAGCCCAATTTGGTACCAACACTCATAGGGATCTTTTCAGGTTTCTCTTCCTCTTTTATCCTAAACTTTATGAGCATTTCTTTTGCATACTTTGCTTGATTTATGAATATTCCATCTTTGAGTTGCTTGACTTGCAATCCTAGGAAATAATTCAATTTTCCCATCATACTCATTTCAAACTTGTTTGTCATGAGTTTGGCAAAATCATCATAAAGTTGCTTATCCTTAGATCCAAAAATTATGTCACCCACATAAATTTGAACTAAGAGAATTTTACCATCATGGTTCATGGTAAATAAGATTTTGTCAACTTCACCTTTCTTGAAACCATTTTCCAGCAAGAACTTAGCCAAGCTATCATACCATGCTCTTGGTGCTTGCTTTAGACCATATACAGCTTTCTGAAGCTTGTATACTGCGTCTTTTGGTGGAAATTCTTTGTCGTGAACTATATTTATCTTGTCATGACTTGGGGGAGGAGAGTCATTGTCAGAATCATCATTTAGTTCAATTGACTTGATTTGCCTAGCATTAGATTCAGTTCTTTGCTCAGGTATGATTAACTTTTTCATACATTCTGATATTTCTTCTTCAACAGGCACTCCTTGTGTCTTTTCATAGAATACAACATGCACTGATTCTTCGATCTTTTGTGCCTTTTTGTTGTAAATTCTATAAGCTTTACTATGCAAGGAGTAAACGAGAAATATCGCTTCGTCTGCCTTTGGTTGAAATGTTCTTAGGTATTCTCTACCATTATTAAGAACGAAACACTTGCAACCAAATACTCTTAGATGAGTGATATTAGGAGGTCTTCCAACAAACAATTCATAAGGAGTTTTGTTGTATTCCTTAGTAATCAAACATCTGTTTTGAGTGTAACAGGCGGTATTAATCGCTTCAACCCAGTAAGCCTCACTTATTTCAGTGTCAGCAAGCATTGTTCTTGCGGCTTCTTTCAGGGTACGATTCTTCCGTTCAGCGACACCGTTTTGCTGTGGTGTTCTTACTGAGGATAACTGATGTTGTATACCTTTAGAGGTACAATATTCAGTTATGTACTGGTTTACAAACTCAGTACCATGGTCTGTCCTTATGACTTTTACCTTGTCATTTTTCATGACTTCAAGCTTATTCAGCAAGTTAGGTATTTCAGTCCTGGTTTCAGATTTGTGCTTGATGAATACTACCCAAGTGAATCTTGAATAGTCATCCACCACGACCAGACCATACTTCTTACCAGCATAGCTTGTTGAAGAAGATTCAAACAAGTCCATGTGTAAGAGTTGTAAAGGTTTTGTAGTTGACAGTACTGCCTTGTTCTTCAAAGAGGATTTGGTTTGCTTTCCTTGCTGACATGCATTGCAAACACCATCCTTCTTAAAAGTAACCTTAGGTAATCCAACTACAAGTGCCTTTTTAGACAGCTTATTCAGCGTCTTGAAGTTTAGATGACTTGTTCGTTTATGCCATAACCATGCTTTTTGACCAAGGCAATCGTGATCTGAGACAAGACATTTTTTCAATGATTGCTGAAGACCAATCTACGGTGTACAAGCCTCCTGATCTTCTTGCAATCATAATTACCTTTTTGAAATCTATAAGTTTACATTCATCACTTTTGATTTTGATGAAGTATCCTTTGTCAGCAAACTGACTCATGCTGAAAAGGTTAAACTTAAGATTTTTGACATAAAGAACTCCAGTAATGGTTATGCATCCTAACTTCACGTCACCATAGCCTTTTGTAGAACCGGAGCCTCCACCAACAAACCTTATTGTTGGACCTTTAGACCACCGTCTATAGTTTATAAGGTTATTCTTGTTGCCCGTCATGTGCTTTCCACAACCACAATCAAGAGCAAACAAGTTAATTATCCAATATTGGATGTCCATTAACATGTTCAAGAATGCGTCCAGTGGAAACCCAAGTCTTAAGTTTTTCAACTTTGACTTGCTTTCTACTTGCTGAGGAACTAGGAGGTTTTGAGCTGAAAGACTTTTGATTCGTGCTGATCAAGTCCACTTTCTGATGTGGTGTCTTGCTCGGTTGACCTTTTTGCTGAACATACTTTTCAGTAAGTTCTTTTCTAGCAAGGTTCCTTCTAGCCCTAGCATTAACAGTCTTTTCAGAACTCTTAGGCTTGATTTTCTTCATCTCTTTGAAGTATCTTTGCTGACTTTGCTTATACTCGTGAAAAAGTTGACTTTGCTTGGTTTTGAAACCGAGTCCACTTTTCGGAGAATGCTGAGCTTTTGTGTCAGCAACCTTACTTGATTCAGGTTTGTCAGCAAAGATCTTATGATTACTTTTAGTAATCTTGCCTTTTGGCTTAACAATTTGCTTTCCAGCAACTTGTTTGGCGGAATGCTTCACAGCATCCTTCTTCTTTACAGTTTGCTTCTCATCAACCTGTTTTCCTTTTAAAGTCTTGTTACTTTGAGTAGCAACAACGGGCTTTATGGTCGTAGGTACTTGATTGCATGTTTCAACAACCTTAGATTGACCAAACTAATAGAGTTCTGGTAGACCACTATCAGTAGCACGTACAAAGGAAATCGGTGATTTATCTTTACTCAAGATTTCTACGTCATCACCTTCATACGTTGCACCTAAACCTTCTTTCTGAGATGGATATCTCAAATAAGAGTTTAGTTAAGTCAGCGTATTACTTGCGTCAGCATAAGATTTGAAGTTGATTTTCATCTTTTTCATTTCTTGGATTTCAGCAAGTAACTTTAGAATTGAGGACTGATATTCTTCCAATTCTAATGCCATTTGAGAATTCTTCTCTGTAGCTTCAGCAATCAACTTCTTAAGACGCCTTATTTCAGCATCCTTTTCTTCTGTCTCTTCCTTCAGCAAGACATACTTTTCAGTAGTCTACTTGGCCAGAGTTTCAGCAATGTGTAGTTTTTCTTGCTGTCTGCTCAGAGTTTTCTCAAATCTTTCGATTTCTCCTTGAATCTTATCAAGGTCAATCTCGTCTTCACTTTCTGAGTCTGAGTCAGAGGTAGGATTATTTACCTGACCGGCCATGAGGCAGAACTCGTAATTTGACACGTCTGGATAAGCTTCCATAGCTATTCCACAAACTTGTTTGCCAATCTCCACATCTAGAGTGGCTTCTTCATCGTCAGTGTCTGAGCTTTCATCCTCACTGTCTTCGGAGCTAGTATCAATGCATAATGCATCAATTTTTTCTTGAAGCTTCTTCTTTTCTTCAGCAATAAAAGCTCTTTTGAACTTCTTCTTCTTTTCAGCAGATTTGCCTTTCAGCAAATGGCAATTAGCTTTGAAGTGTCCAGGGTTTTTGCAGTAAAAGCAGAGATCATTTCCAACTGCTGGTTCTTCTGATGAAGTTGCTTGCTGAGCTTGCTTGTTCAGCGAGCTAGTCTCATTCTTGTACTTATGGTAGTTGTTACCAAGATGCTTTTTCAGCTTCTCTTTTGCTTTTCGCCTTTCAAGTTCCTTGCTGATGAATTTCTTCATGTTTTTGACAACCAGAGAGTTTTCATCAGTAGGCTCTTTATCATTCTTCTTTTCAGAAGATGACGGCTTTTCAGCAAGAGCAATGTTTTGCGATTTTTCAGCAAACACATTTTCTCTTTGCTTTGTCTCATAATTGACAGTAGCAAGATGAGAGAACAACTCTGTTGGTGTAATATCTGGCATTCCTTGATTGTAATAGAAATTCTGAGTGTGGATCCATTCTTGATTCAGACTTCTGATGATGGTTTTCACCTTCTCAGAATCTGAGTAAAGATTTCCAACACCCAAGGCTGCCATTTCACTAACAAGAGTTGTGAATCTGAAATCCAAGTCTTCCAGTGACTCGTTTGTACCTTGTTTAAAGTTTTGAAACTTTAATTTAAGTACTTCAAGTTTGTTTTCCTTGGTTTTGTCAGATCCAGCACAAAGATCTTGAACCATTTTCCAAGCTTCCTTAGCAGTTTTAGCACCCCACAGTTTGCACTGTATGGTATCCGGAGTTGATTGAATGATGATGTTTCTTGCTTGGCCATCAAGACGGAATCTCTTGGCTTCGTCGGAAGTCCATTCATCTCTTGGTTTTGGAACGAGAGTATTAACCGGGTCTCCTAAGATGGTTTGCTTACCAGTAGGATCCGTTGTTTTGTGAGGAAAGCTTTTCTCAATCTTAGTGATTTTGATAGGTCCATCATTAATGACAGCAACCATCTCATCACTAATGGCCTCAAGATGTAGCATCATGTTGTTTCGCTATTTTTCGTAGTTTTCCAGCTTCAGCAAGGGAGCATCTCCTAAAGACATCTTGTCAGCAAATCACTACCAAACTGATCAAGTGAGAGTGATTTACGGAAAGCACCTAAGGGGATCTAGGTTCAGTGCTGAAGGTTAAAGAACCTCCAGCTCTGGTACCACTTGTTGGTCCCTTTAAACAACAAGAAAAGACTAGAGGGGGGGGGGTGAATAGTCTTTTCAAACTTTCGTCGTTTAAAACTTTCTCAGCAAGTGCTTATTACTTTTCAGTAATGAGTTTGCTGATACTTAACTTTCTCAGCAAGCGCAAGTTACGTCACAGTAACTAGGTTTGCTGATACTTAAAATCAGAGAGCGGAAGTCTTTGATACAATAAGTGCTTTTTCAGTAAATGAAGGTTTCAGCAAGTGATGTGAGTGACTGTGTACAGATAGATAAGATTTGCTGAAAACTAAGTACAGTAAGTAAATCACACAAACACTTTTATAGTGGTATCTGAGAGTGGCGTAATCTCTCAACTAATCCACTTTGTCCTTTCTAGGATTGAATCCACTAAGATATGATTGAGGTTCCTTACAACACCTATCTAGAGCGATTCAAACAGAAACCAAAGCACACTTGCTTCGTCTCCAACCTAATCTAGAGAACGCAACCTTGTTCTCCACCAAACTTGGTACTTTTGATCAGCAAAACTATGCTCGATTAAGTTCCCCCTGAATATCACGCTTGAAAGGGTGTATTTTCAGTTAGAGAGGTTTGGGATAAGATAACTTAATTATAACTTATTCAGTTACAACAAGTAATCTAAGAAACAAAACTTTGAGTACTTTGCAGTAAACAAGTTTGATTGTTTCTGGTGTCAAGACTTGTTCTTGTTCGAAAGAAAGAAAGAACACTTAACTAATTTCTTAGTCGTGTAAATTCTACTACTTCACAAGTATCTTTTTCAAGCTTTAAGTCTTGGAACGGATCAATGGCAATAAAGAGTATTGAAGGGTTTGTGAGTTTAAGCACAAGTGAGAGTATGATCACGTTGTTGACACACTTCAACTCTTTGCCGGATGACCTCTATTTATAGTGAAAATAAGGAGCCGTTTGAATTTCAAACTCTAAGGCTTTTGTTCCTTAAAATGTCACTATCTTGCTTTTGTACTTTCAGCAGCGTCCTTGTTTGTCTTCTAGTCTTCATGTCCTTCGCGTGCATGCTTTGCATTTAATGCTTATTTGAATAGAATTCAAACAGTAACATTGGAGCGCAAATACAAGTACTTTCAGCAAGAGGTCACATATGTTCTATCAGCAAGTGGTCAGTCTCAGTTTCAGTAAGCACAACCTACTCTGTCATTCAGATTTTCACTTATGCAATGCTGTTGCTGAAGTTTCCACTTTCTGAGCAACATGTACCTTTGTAGATATCAGTCTTCAGAAATCTTCTAGTCTTCAGATCTTCGAATTCTTCAAGATTCTGAGCGGTTCTAAATGCTTCAATAGTTTGTTTGTAAAAACAAAGTACATCATCAGCAAATGCTTCAATAGGTTGTATTTCTTTTCAGAAAACAAGATACATCATAAGCTTTAAAACCAACCTATCTAGCACCTATTCTAAGTCTTCAGCAAACGTTCCTCTTTTACAATGTCCTTAAAATTCTAAATTCCTATGGACCTTAAGAGTACTAGTTACTGGACTTTCCTTAATTTAGCATGGTTAATTGCTCATCAAAATTACAAGTTTCCTAACAAATTTCCCCCTTTTTGATGTTAGCAATCCATGGCTAAATTGATTGATACCCTTTTAGAGGTTTCTGATGTTGAATAAATCAGTTGATTAATGCAAGCATACTTGAATAATTAAATAGTAAGCATAAGTAAATTGCATAATAAAAAACCAATAAGAGTCAAAAGCTTCATTGCTGATAGTTATCTTTCAGAAGTTTACAAGAAGTAGCATAGATAACTAAACAAAATCAGCAAACAAAACTTTAACAAAAACTATTACAGAGAGTTAAGCTCTTCCAGAAGATTTTCTCAAAATCTCTCTTACACTCTTCTCAGCAAGTGCAGTAAATTCAACACAGTCCTTTTCGTAGTTCTCAAGAAGCATACGGACTTGTAGTTGAAGAATTCTTGCATTTTTGCAGGCAGTATGATGATGCTTTTCAGCATTCATTTCCATGTAGTGACTTACCCACAAATGCATGCCCCAATTGCTGGCATGGAGAAGCTGTGTATCTGAAATGCTTTTAGGATGAATCTTTCTTAGCCAGAGAAGATCTTCTTCTTGATCCTTAGCAGTGAGATAGAAATACTCATAAGGAATCAATCCAAGTCTCTTCTTTGTTTTCTTGGTTACTGGGTCAGAGTAATAAGCAATGCCAGGTGGTTTTATCAAATCTGGTTCTTGTCTATAAGTCTTACCAATGGCAGTTCTTCTTACTGAGACTTCAAGATTCAACCATCTCCTAGCAATAGTTCTTGGGAGGGATTCTTCCCTTTGTTTTCTTTGTACCTTGAGTTCAATCCATGTGAACATTTGGTTCAATATGGCTGTAGGAAAGAACTCATTCACCAGCAAGTCTTCCAGCTTTAAGATCCAGCAACCATGAACGTTTCTGATTACGTTCTGAGTGGTTTCACCGTTGTTGGTCTTTGTATACTCGATGCCGGAGCCAATAGCAATGCTGGCCAGCCTCTTTTCTTCCTGTCTTTGCCTTCTTCTTCTTGACTTAGAATTGTCTTGATCTCTTGCTGAAGAGTCAGACGAGAAATGCTTTGAATGGCCGGACGGAGTTAAGGCTGTTAATGGTCTAGCTCTTATGGCTTGAGCTATTGTCTGATTGTCATCATCTTCATCATCTTCATTCAGATCTTGATGACTTTCAGTATCGCAAAAATCTTGAGTTTCAGCAGCAGTTTTTCTCTTTTTGGTACTTGCTGAATTTAACTCAGATTCTGCTTGCCTTTTAGAACTTTGCCCTTTTTCAGCAAGCGGTTCTATGGGCAGTGGCTCATCAACAGTAGGAGGAGGGGTTTGGTTTCTCTTTCTGGTACTTCTCTTTTCCCCCTTAGACATGGATTGCAACATCGGAGTGATGTGCAGAGAATAGAACTCGTTGCAATTTTCAGCAAGAGTACTTAAGCTGTTATACTTCATGATGATTTGTTGCTGATCAGAAGTCATTTTTGACAACTCTTTTTGAATACTCATCATGTTCTCTTCAAGGCCTACAATAATTTCAAGGATTGAAAAATTCCTCTTACAAAGCTAAATTCATTTTTCAAGGCCCTCTCACAATTTCAAGATCTACAATAATTTCAAGGGATTGAAAAATTCCCCTTAGAAAGCCAAATTCATTTTTCAAGGCTGCTTACAATTTCAAGGCCTGAAACGACGTCAAGGGGACACAAATTCCCTTACATCACTAATTTCACCTTTCAAGGTCTACTTACAATTTCAAGGCTTGAAACAATCTCAAGGGACCATAAAGTTCTCTTCTATAACTAGGTTCATTTTTCAAGACCTGCTTACGGTTTCAAGGCCTGAAACAATTTCAAGGGACTAAAAAATCCCCCTTGAGAAACAAATTCCATTTTCCAAGACTTGTTTACACTTTCAAGGCTTGACACATTTTCAAGGGATTAAATAAATTCACCTTGCCAAACAAATTCCATTTTCAAGACTTGTTTACACTTTCAAGGCTTGAAACATTTTCAAGGGACTAAAAAATTCCCCTTGCTAAACCAATTTCACTTTTCAAGACTTGTTTACACTTTCAAGGCTTCAAACATTTTCAAAGGACTAGAAAATCCCTTACAAAACCAAAGCTCATTTTTTAAGCCCTCCTCACAATTTTGAGGCCTAAAACAATTCAAACGGACTCCAAAAAGATCCCTTACATAACCAAGTTCATTTTTCAAGGCTTGCTTACATTTTCAAGGCCTGAAATCAATTCAAGGGGCTAAAAATTTCCCTCATAAAACGAAATCAATTTGTCATGCCAACTCATGAACAAAAAAGTTGAGGCTTTGCTCTTTAGTTAAAGTCATCAAATCCCTACTCATGAACAAAAAGTTGAGGCCTTTCTTTATAGTTAAGGTCCTCAAATCCTTACTCATGAACAAAACTTGGGGCCTTGCTCTTTTGTTAAGGTCCTCAAATCGTTACTAACAAACAAAACCAAAAGTTGAGGCCTTGCTTTATAGTTAAGGTCCTCAAATCCCTACTCATGAACAAAACTTGAGGCCTTGCTCTTTTTGTTAAGGTCCTCAAATCGTTACTCACAAATAAAAACAAAAGTTGAGGTCTTGCTCCGTAGTTGAGGTCCTCAAAACTTTATTCACCAACAAAAACCAAAGTTGAGGTCTTGCTCCCTAGTTGAGGTCCACCTCCCTAGTTGAGGTCCTCAAATCTTTACTCACCAACAAAAACAAAAGTTGAGGTCCTCAAATCTTTACTCACCAACAAAAACAGAAGTTGAGGTCTTGGTCCCTAGTTGAGGTTCACCTTCCTAGTTGATGTCCTCAAATCTTTACTCACCAACAAAAACAAAATTTGAGGTCTTACTTTCTAGTTAAGGTCCTCAAATCTTTACCCACGAATAAAAGTTGAGGTCTTTATCCCCGATTGAGGTCCTCAAAAATCTCTGAAGGATTAACTCATCTAGAAAAAAAGATGAAACTATTCCTCACCCTTAATTTGATGGCTTGGAAATTAAAAGAAGCATAGAGCTTTCCAACGCGGAATTTCATAGAAATAAAACAAAGAGAAACTCTTCAACATTTTTATGTCTACACATTACAAGTACAAATCAAAGTCTCAATACATGAGGGACTCAAAATTAAACATATCCTGTGCAATGAGAATATACATGAGTTCATCTTAAATCTCGAATGTGACCTGTAAGCTTCAACGTTGGAATAAAGGAGGCAGTGATTTGGAGAATAAAAAATTCAGGTCAAACAATCCTCTTTTCTTTCATCTGTGGCCGATAAATACTTGGACTGTGAGTCCAATTTCCAGATCAAGCCCATTCACTCAATTTTCATCACTATCCTTCATTATTCTCCAGCATCAATAATTCAATACTACTCCTAGTAAGCTAAGTAGTAGTTATGTACATGTGAATTTCATATTAGTCTACTAACCAAGATTTGCATGTTATTAATTTATTAGCATATATTATGTTAAGTCACTCCCACAAATTCCCATGTCGTGAAGAGTGTACATTCTTTACGAGTCAAATGCGGCCCCAATTGCATATCCATTTACGGAGCTCTCACAGAAAGAGCTGTCGACTAAGGTCATAATACATCTTGCACGGCAACAATGGTCCACCCTAAATGTGAAACACTACGATTTGATCAAATTACAAAGAAGCATTATTAGTTTCCAGTATACTATTTTCCGTAGTATACCTCCCCTAACAATGGGAAATTTTGGTATAAAAATTATGCCAATTAAACTTGACTACTCTCCAACTCGAGAAAACTCAACTTGAAGAGTGAGGGACAAACTGTATTGGCAAAATTTCGTATTTGGGCTGAACCTTGAATTCCGTCCAAGACACACTTATCGGATCATAATTACGGCCCAAATGTTCCAACATGCTGGTCCAATCCGTTGAGGACCTCCACGCATGACTCCAGTCGCTTTGAGCCCTTGAGTCCATTTCGGGGACTCAACCGATTGGATCAAGTAAAGCCCATCTCTTCTCGTCAAGAGGCCCTCTAACACATGTCGGCCGTATGGCATATGAAGCCCTAACCCTAACTCAACTTAAACCCCGAAAAATAGGTTGAACCGGGAGGACCTAGTAACAAACGCACGACCTCAACGTCTCTGCAGTCCCTCATCCCCGAGTATTTCGGAGTCGTTGAAGAGTGTTTCAAAGATGACTCCATGGAGTCTAGGATAGTTGAGAAATATGAGGAAACCCTATGGTCGGATATGAAGGCGAAATTTTCTGTAACGACGGTCTGATCTGAGACTATAAAAGCACCTCAACCCTTAGCTCTCAGATCACGAAATTCTTCATACTTGAACTCTCTAAACTACTGAAAACGCTCTCGTATCTAAACTCCATCTTCTCCGATCAACTATCCCGGCAGACCCTCGCATACTTCGACGCCCTCAAACCGTCACGTCAATCCCTCAAACCATCGCATTAAGCCCTAAAGCCATCAGATTACTCCAAATATTCGACACCTTCAAACCATCGTGATACTTTCCTGGAAATCAGCCCCTCAACAGTGTTCAAGGCTGAGCAAATCGTCATTCAATCCTTCAAACGGCGTTAAAAGCCAAACAAGTCGCCTTTCAGACCCTAACCGGATATCAGGCTAAGTCGATCATATTTTTCAACGTCTTGCATTTACATACTATTCTTTTTTACAACTTACTAACTTGAGCGTCGGAGTCCATACGGCCAGCACCACACCGGTGCCCCCTTGGAACCTCACGCTCTAGTGCGCTTTTGTTGCCTTGCAGGTCGTCGGTGCCCTCACGATTCAAACGAATTTTAATTGTAGATTTCTGAGCGTCTACAACTACCAAAAGTAATCAGAAGACCTTTGCTGACAAACCTGAATCATGTAAGGTTGCTGAGACAAAAATTCAGCATACTTCGAAAAGTGGACTTGGATACAAAACCAAGCAAAGTCAACTCTCTCACGAGTATAAGCAAAGTCAGCAAAGATACTTCAAAGAGCTGAACAAATCCAAGACCAAGAGTACTAACAATACTCAGAAGGGCCGGTATCTTTTTAGGGTATCAATAGCGTATCTAATAACAGATTAGTACCCATTAGACAAACAATTACATTTTAGGGTCGAATTTGACCATGGTGGCGCTCTAAGCACTGTTCCAAAATCAGATTTTTGGACAACCAAACAAGATTGTGTGGGAGGACTAAAATGTAATTGAATTTTACATATTTTTAGTCTTTTCTTTATTTTTCTTTTCTTTTTTACTTTTTTCTTTTCCTTTTTCTTTTTATTTTTCTTCTCTTCTTCTTCAAGTCTAGTACCGGATTCCGGTACCGGAATCCGGTACTGACTTGAAAAACTCCCAGATCGGAAAAGCTCCGATCTGGGAGCTCCACAAGCTCCCTGACCGGAGCTTTTTAAAAGCTCCGGTCAGGGAGCTTGCCTGACCTGGGAGCTTAAGTGCTCCCATATCAGAGCTTTGTAGCTCCCGACCTGGGAGCTTGTAAGCTCCGACCTGGGAGCTTAAGTGCTCCCAGATCGGAGCTTTGCCGATCTGGGAGTTGCACAAAAGCTCCGGTCAGGGAGCTTGCAAGCTCTAATCTGGGAGCTTAAGTGCTCCCAAATCGGAGCTTGCATTATTCCGGTGGGAGCAAAGCTCCGGTCACCGGAATTATTCCGGTGACCGGAGTTCTGAAGAAGAAGAAGAAGAAGAAGAAGGGGAGAAAAAAAGAAAAAGAAAAACTATATAAAAGAATTAAAAAAGGAAAATAATTTTTTCTTACTGTAGTTAAGGCCTTGTTTGTTTGGGCATGAAATTCTCGGTGGCAAAGTTGTAAATATTGAGCAGTCAACCCAAAAAGGTAATAAAATGTTATTGTTGAACTAAAGGGTATTAATCTGTTATTAGGTGTCACAAGGATACCCTTCCATGATAATAACTCTACTCGGAATGCTAGGACAAGAAGGAACCTTGCTAGAAAAGAACTTAGGGGCCATTTGGTTCACTAGGAAAAGGAAAGTTTTGGTGATTTTGCATAACATTTCCATGATTGGTTCATAGGAAAATTTAGTAGGAAATGTCAAAATCCGGTCAGACCACATTTCTCTTTTTTTCGTAATCGGAATTCACCTAGATGGATTTTTGTGCATGAAAATGAAAAACTTTTCCTACTTATTTTACATTGGGGGGGGGCATGTATTCCATATTGGAAATCTTCCAAATTTTCATAGTTACAATTTTGACCCTGAAGACACTAGATTATTGTCGAAATTAACCTCATTAGTCCAGATTATTACCCACCACATTCCCTCAATATCAAATTAAAAAAAATGTCTCCATCCCAAATTCATTCGACACTTCGACTTTTCTAGGGTTTGTTCATTGGGAGCCGAATTTTACGGTAAGCTGTCGATTCTACGTCGTAAGCTACAATTCCGGCCAGATTTAGATTCCGTTGTACCTGGGTAACGCGATTCCCCTTTTAATTTGTCCGATTCGCATGTTTTGTAGGAGTCGGGTACTTTTGGAGAGCTGTAAGTTGCCGTCTTTCTGCCGATTGATCAGCCGGTAAGTGTCGTCAAACCTTCTCTTATCCTTATGTAGTTGAAATATCTCTATTGTGATTGGATTTATGTTGTAGTTGATAGAAAATAGGAAATTCTTGAATTTTTTTTGTATTTGGGTGGCCGTGCTAAAAATAGTAAGGAATTGGGTGTTTGTTGTGTTGTTGTTTTCTGGATAATGTTTATAGATGAAGTTGATATCCACATAAAAAGTGACTATTTGTGGATGTGATTTTCTACTTGCTTATGTAGTGTTGCTGGTTGTATTTTATGTAATTGTTTTCTGCTTTTGGGGTATTGAGATAGCATTCATGGATGAGAATGATGAAATGATAAGGCGTGCTATTTGAGGAGAGTTGTTGTGGTGATGGTTCTGTTTTGGTATTACATAACTCGCATATGTCCCCGAGGGCTTGCAATTGTTCGACCCATTCGATATAGTTTGAAGGTGAAACATCCATTGCAGTGGGCCTATATAAGGAGGATATGTTATGAAAATGATGTTAATTGCAAGAATGTTGTGAGGATGGACCGCTATTGTTTCCGAGAATTGTACAATCTAGTCAGTGGGTCACACTTGAAGAAAAGGTTGCAAATTTTCTTATAATCATTGGGCACCACATGAAAAACAGACTTAACATGTTTGCATTCATGAGGTCTGGGCACACAGTTAGTATATACTTTCATGAGGTGCTAAAGGATGTTCTCCAACTGCATGGATTACTTCTTGCAAAACCAGAGCCTATAACATCTTAATGCACAACCGAGCCCCTTAAACACTTCAAGGTATTTTTTGGGTCATTAGTCCTATGTAAATAGTTTTATGATTGAATTACGTATTTCATTTGAATTGTATTAATGCAATCCCTTAAACACTTAACTTTTGTACTTTGTAGGGTTGTCTTGGTGCCCTAGATGGTACATACATCGGTGCAACCGCCTCAAGAAAGCGCGCTTGCTGGTATAGGAGTAGGAAGGGGAGTGTAGCCATCAACATGTTGGGAGTATGTGACTTCAAAATGCGCTTCATTTATGTCTTGACTGGCTGGGAAGGATCGACAGCTGACGGGAAAGTTCTGGGTGATGCAGTTACTAGGGAAGAAGGTGCATTCAAGGTCCCAAAAAGTTGGTTTCAACAACTACAAACTTGGTCATTATCATTCTACCTTTTGTTTAATTGATTTTCTAAAATATTTAAGATGTGGTTTGCTGCAGATAATTATTATCTTGTCGATGCTGGTTATGGGCACGCACCTGGGTTTATGGCCCCATACAGAAACACTCGATATCATCTTCAGGAATGGGCACGGGGCGATCGTGCTCCTCAAAACCAAAATGAGTATTTTAACCTCAAACATGCTGCTGCCAGAAATGTGATTGAACGTACTTTCAGGCTCTTGAAGAAGAGATTTGCTATTCTACGTTCTGCATCGATCTATTCCATTGACACGCAGAACCACATGATCTTAGCATGCTGTCTAATCCACAACTTCTTGAGGAACCATGCTCCGGATGATATATTGGAAGAAGAGGACTCTTCTGATGAAGATGATGATGAACCCCCTCGACGAAGGGCTAGAAACAACCCAGCGCCACCTGAAGTCATATCTCAGATTGAGCTCGAAGAACCAACTTGGGTTCAGCTACGTGATGTTAAGGTGACCATAATGTGGTAGAAATACAAGGATGATCTGGAACAAAGAAGGAGGCATTGAGCTTCCTATATTCCTTCCTTTTAGACATAAATAGACTATTATGTCTTTCAGTGTCTATTTGTTTTGCTATGTATCCGTCTAGAATATGTACTCGACTTTCGACATTGCTTGTTCACTGCTGTTGTGGCTCTATCTGTGTGTAACCTTTTGAGTAGTCTTTGATTTAGATTGAAGCACATAAGCTATATGGATAGATTTGCGTTTAATATTGGTAGTTTTTGCTGTGGTTTTGTACTGCCTTATTCTTACATGTGGCAACTATTAATCTACCATCTCGATACTGACATGAACTAATATATTTTAATACTTGTAGTGATGGAAACTCCAACTGGTAGCCCTGCAATGAATAGCTGCAGCCAGGGTTCAGGGCATAATGTTGGTGCCACTACTGGGATCAACTCCAGCCAAACTCCCAGGGGGGCTGGGACTACTGCTTCTGTGCCACAAGGAGGTTCGAATAAGTTCACCCCTTTAGGTGCACACAATGTTGATCTGGATTTACTAGGGAGAAAGAGAACGAAGAAGAAGGGGCCATCTATTACTGCTCCTAGGCAAAGACATCTAGGCTGAAGGGTGTGAAAAAGCCACCTCCTAAGAAACAATCACCTCCCGCTGAATCTTCCGAAGAAGGAGATGAGGAAATTGTTAGGGAAGTTGAATCCATTAAGGGCACCGCCGGAAACTATGTTTGGACACCAGAGGCAGAACACGCGCTTATTGAAGGAATGCGGCTAGCTAAAGCTGCCGGTCATAAGTCACCACAAGGTTTTAGGAAAGAAAGACCTCCTTTGATGCTTGAACACATCCAAGAGTGCCTTCCAGAAACCACAATAACACTGGAGAATGTGAGACACTACATCAAAACTTGGAGACACCAGTACCTTGCTATACTTAATATCAAAGGGAGGTCTGGTTCGGGATGGTGCGATGTAGAATATAAATTCTCAACTGACAAGATTGTTTGGAAGGAGTTGTGTGCAGTATGTGATGTCTCATCTTAGTTGACATGTTTTTTGTTTTACATGTGTTTGTTTGCAGTTTTTTAGTATGGGCTATTTCTATTTTCATATTGAATTTTTCTGGAATTATATTGCAATGGTCCATGTATTCCGGTTCCTATTGTTTCCATTGAATAAGTTTGTGATGTGATGTTAACACCTTGTCTCTGTTTCAATTTGTTTTTCCCAGAAATATGGCAAAGCGATAGAAGGAAAGAACAACAAGCCCCTGCATCATTACCCAGCCTGGGTCGAGATTTATGGGACTGACCGAGCATTCGGTAAAGGGGCCATGGACATTATGACAGCTGCGAGGAAGATAATGGCTAATGACAACTACCGTTCAATTGTAGCAGAAGACTTGGAAATGGACGAGGATGCGGTTATTTGTACAGGGAGCAATGTACCAGATGCAAGTGATTCAAGCACCCGTGTGAAACGCAAACGTGGATTTATGGATGCCGAGTTCCTGGAGACCATTAAGGCGATGATTGGTCCTCCTCTAGTCATGGTTGGAGATGAACGTGCTAAGATGCGTGCGAATCTGAATGCAGAGCTGGAGAAGTTACCAAAGATGGAAAGAACCGATAGATTAATGGTTGGTGATGTCATCTGCACCACAAAGGGTAAACTGGAATACTTCTATTCTCCTCCGGATGCAGATCGGGAAGAGTATGTTAGAGTGGAGCTATTGAAGATGAACAAGGATTATCCCTAAAGCGGCATGAGCTTATTTTGGCTGGAAGGTGAGCAGGTTCCATTTAATACCACTTAACAACTACCATAATCTACTCATGAGCTGGAAATTTATAACATGAGTTAGAACCTGCTTTGTTTTGAAACTAAGAATTCATCCTCTGTAATGTTATATTAATCAAAACTATGTTAACGTATGTTGTATCTTCTGATTCTTGCATGGAATTTGCAACATTTGGAATGACATATATTTTGGGGTTGTAGATCTTACCTGTGGGTACACTGAGTTGCTTATGCAGTGTTCATCTGGAGATTTGAATTGGCCTTGGCATTCGACTCGATATCGTGAGTTTTCAATTTTTCTTTTTTATTTGAGTCTGGATTTGTGTTCATTTGAATGTAATATAATTTGAAAATGTCCCAAGCTATGTGAAATAAATATGAGGTTAAGTTGTGACTCCTGATTACTTGGGCTATTTTCTTTCTGCCATAAGTTGTTGTGTTTCTCTGCTTGAAATAAAATTGGAGCCTTATGTGGTGTAAGCATTACTAGTAACATGGAATTCATAACTAGGATATGAAACTGTGACCTAGTGCATGATAAATATACTTGTAAAGATATTATCTTTCATTAGTGACATGCATTATTTATGGTTTACAAAATCCAAGAAACTGCAGTAGATTTTAAAAAAAAAATTATTATGAGGCTACATCAATCTACTGCTAACCAATTGGGAGGTTGAGTGTAAAAATTAACAAGAAATTTGTTGACAGTCACCAAGGTGAGTACTTAAATTCTGATCACCATTTATTGTCTATCCAACTAACCACTCTCATTGCCATTAACACATTAGCTTTCCTGAAGTCTTTAAATACAGGTGCACTCTTGCTCTACTTCTCACATCACCTTCTTTTACACACACTCCTACACTCAAGCTCCTTTAACTTTCCCTTTTCTCCTAGAATCCCAAATCTGCTTCAACAATGGCTGGCGAATATGGTTGCCACTCCTTGGGCTTTCCAGTCGACACTGCTCTTCCCGGTAATGATTTTGTTCCCATAGCTTACCATCTACAATCATTTTTAGGTCCTATCAGTAGGTCAAATTTTATATTTCATCTATATTTCTTTGCAGAGATCCCTCCTCTTTTATACCTGTGGTATTTAACATTTTTTTTATGTTGCTTTCTTATGCATGTCCATTCTCTCACCTTCGAAGCTTGCGTGTCCATTATGGAGGCAGATTGGAGCCCTGCATTGAGGGTCATTTTGCTGATTATGTGGTTGGGGATGTCAGCTACATCCATACCATTGATCCACAAAGGTTTGATATGGCTAACCTTTTCGCTTGCATGCTGAGGCTCTGTGAAGGTGAGGATCTGCCCTACGCCGTCTTTTATGCTAGGGCATTTGAGGAATGGTCTCGCTGCCTACGGCCTTTGAGGAATGACAACGACCTCCGGGAGCTTTGGCTTAATCTCCAAATTTCTGGCGCAACCTGTGGAGTGTTGTTCTTCCAGGACAACACAACTAACTTCGAAGAAGGAGAAGACGTTGAGATGCTCTATTCACTGCCCCATCCACTTGAGATCTACATCAATGAGTTTGTCCACATGGAGGAATATCACGACCTGGCTTTGGAGATTTTTGAGTTTCAGGAGGAGCTTGGGATAGACGTTGTTCAGCAGCTTGTTTACGAGCGTGAGCTTCCAGAGGTGACCGAGAATCCGCTGCCAAGGCCTGCTACTTGAACTGAAACTATGCAAGAAACTTGTCTCTGTTTTCGTGATTTTATTAATCTTTGCTCTATTTACTCTAGTCCAGTATCTCTATTTTCGTTGAACTTGTTTAGCTGGTTGTGTATGAAATGGTTCCACTGCTTGGTTATGAAATGAACTCGACTTTTCTGTGTTAATTTCTTCTTGTTAACCAGGTCAATCATTTGCTTACAGATAGATTATTTCCAAAAAAATTTTTTTAGTAAGCCTATTTAGTTATGCAATTACAGAGTTCCTTTTACACATGTCTATACAAAAAATTAACGTATAATTGAAGACTACAAAGTTTCTACTTTTGAACATATATTCAGACTAACAATTACACTTATGAAATATTTTCTTCATTTGTTTTGTTTTTTTTTAAAGTAACTAAAAAGAACATAAGACACTAAAACACCCTTGCATATGCCTCAGGAATTTCCAGGAAAACAAGTTCCACTACTTGTGAGTATTGACAATTAGATTTATGAACTGGGTATTTCTATTTTTTTAAATTTTATTTAATATTATTAATGTAAGTCAAGAACTTTCGACACTTAACCAATGTAGCACGTTTATTAATTTCCAGGAAAACAAGTTCCTCAACTTTTCAAAATTGTATTTCATACTTTTTCACAATTTTTTAAGGAACCTAGGTTTTTGTTTAAGTAACTAAAGCACACAGCAAACTTAACCAATGAAGGATCGTTAGTAAGTTCTATGAAAAACTTGTTCCTCAACTTTTTAAAATTGACAAATAAATGTTTAGGAGTATTGTACCTGCAGTTATTTATCTTTAAACTGGCAAAAAAAATGAAGTAGTACATAATTAAGAAAACATTAAATTCATTAAAAACCACCCTTCACTTCTTCACACGGCAAAGCCAAACCCCACATGCTCCATGTTTATCGGTAGTTTGGGATGCTACATTCATTCAAAAGCTGGGGATGCTACAGACACAACACTCTCAAACTAACAATAATCTAAACCAAGTTCATAAGAAAATACAGAGATTGCAGAACATAAATGTGGTGGTGGTTGAAAATGAAGGAACTCAACACTGACTACTCCTCACGCTTGATTTCTTTGTTTGGTACCAGATGGACTGAATCGTGTGCACGAAGTTCTGGGCTACTTCCACTTGAGCTGGTGTGAGGAGAAACCTGTTCAAGGTGGGACAAGAACAGCTTCTTCTCGTTGCGGATACGTGACTATTCAAACTCTTCCTCATCAATCTCCTTGATTGATAGTGGAGAGTTGTTTGAAGGGGACGCAAACCGGGAAGGCTTCATCCTGGATGGAGAACCAACACCTAGGTTCCATTTTCCGGGGGAGTCTGGGAGAGTGCAACGGGCCAGAGTTTCGGACTTGCTTGGTGGAGATCTTGCCCGCACATCTTTGGTGATTGGGTCCTGATTGGTCCCGATACGAAATAGAAAAATAGTGTTCCCGCTGCTTTCATCATCCACGGAGTTTGAGTAGTCTGAGACAGAGTTAGGAGCCGTTCCGAAGTTGGTGCCTTTGAATATTAACAGCAGTTCGCCGTAGAGTGGATCACCACCAACATAGTAATCCCATGCGACATTGTCCTCCTGCCACAAAATTGTTTTATCTAAATTATGAGCTATGAAATTATATATGATTACGAGGGAGTCGAAATGAATGACAATTTTACCTCAACCACTTCTCTCCATTGCTTAGGAGTTCCCTTGAACTTGTTGGTTCTGGCCTCCCAAACCAGCTCTGTTTCATGGATCAACCACTGCATTGTGCAGTGCCTCTTGAAGAGCTGTTTGATTACAACATAAATCTCATCAATGGAGTAGCTTTTTTTGAACCGGTCCGCCAACTTGTGCTTGCACATCTGCATGCCTCGTGCAATATTTCCAGGCCACTCCCAAATTGAAGACTTGGAAGCCACTTTCTCCAAATAAAATACCATGTACTCAACATGGTCTTTTGGGAACTTGTTGTTGTACCACTTGTTGTCTTGGTGTTTTATAGCAGCAAGGCGGTTCACATCTGTGGGAGACATTGGAGCTTGAGGTAGAGAGGAAATTTTTTAAATGTTAGAGTTGTTTGCTGATGGGTGATAAAGTGATGAATATAAGTCCAATTTATAGGGAGAGCTGCACCAAGTAATTTGTGTAGTTCAAGATTAGATACTGCTCACCAACCACTAATAAAGACATGAAGTTATAATCCTTTTGTTGAAAAGGTTACAAAGGATATATTGTATACAACAAACAAGAAAGTTTAAGGTTATCAAAGAAGTTAACTACATACACAAGTCAGTTTTGTCATGTATACTATAACTTACATAGTTCTATTTTTTCTCAAATAGCTACCCCATATAATCAGTTTTGTTGTTAAATCGATGAATCACAAAATGGTTACTTTTATTCAGACAGAATAACAATAAATCTGGCCTTCACAATTGGTGGAACATTGTAATGTATCTTACAACACATTTATAGTTGCTTAGCCAGAAAATCAACAAATAAAAAGTGTTGATTTTTTAAAGTATCATTGTTAGTTGGTGTTTAAATTGGAACAAGTAGCATGTCCGAACAATGTCGACATGTACCCGCTTCAATTTAACTAGCAAATTTTCCTTAATCCAACAACATGAACAATCAGGGAAATATTGTAACCAACCGTAGTAGAAACCAACAGCTCATAAAAGATGTATAGATCTTGCAAGAGTTGGAACCAAATTCAAGTCCCTTCACGCATCATGTCACATTGTGCACAAACTTAAACCAACAAGTATTTTGAAGTGTCTTTGCAGCTACCTTGAATCATACAAGGTGACAGATGTAGTCCAGGCCTAGGAGGAAAATTAAATGTACAACTTTTGTAAATGTTCCCCTCTAGTACATTTGGTGGCAGTGAATCATGAAGAGCAAGGGGAGTGGCTCAATGTTCTCCTTGTCATTGCTCAGAATTTGTTAATCGTGGAGGAGTCAACTATCAAGCAATTAATACTAGTACATTTTCTGGGAAAAATCTTAGCATTTCTTTGTGTTTGCGCATGAACCAGCCAGAAAAATTAATCTTCCATCATTCCTCCAAGCTAATATTAATAAGATTTGATCACCAAGATTGTGTCTAATCATCCAATAGAAAACTCCAAATAGCTTCTAGAAGCTTCTTTTACAACTTTGGATACTAGGGTGTTTGCGTGAGAACCAGCTCCACATATGTATCTTTTACCTCTCCACCAAGCTCATATTAATGATATCAGACCACCAACAGTGGGTCTAGGCACTTCCTGGAAAAATTTGGAGGGAGGAAGCAGGTCTAATCCACAACTTTTAATCAGAATTGATGTTAATTAGCTGTTGTTTAGGGGGGCTATGTAGTGGAAATGTTCCACTCTATTACTATTGCAGTTGGGGTGAAATTAATGCAGTGTGGAGTGGCTCAATGATACCCTTTCAATCTGTCAAAACAAGGCAGTAACAAGTGAGATGGATTAATTTTTCCAGAAATTAAAACACTTCTTATTTCTTCATATAAATTCACCTTTCAACATTCTTACACGCCACCTATGAATTAATGCTTGTTCAGCACAAATCTTGTGACTAATTGAGTTAGATGTAATTTTCAAACAACCTAGCTGTGAATATTATCAACCTTACTATTGGATTGCTTAGACAATACTGGAAATGTACAATTGTTCTTTCGAAATTTGTTGCTGCATAAAATGACTATCAATATGCCATGAGTACTGTACAGGGAAAAAGTATAATCAACCCTATTGATAGGGCTATATCAACTTACACAATCAGAAGCATTAACCCAGCCTTGAAATAAGGACGTACTCTAAACCCGAAGCAATAAAAATTGTGTTATAAGTCCGATGAACATTAAGCGAACACATGAAAAGGGTGCCTTTCAATAAACCTAATTGCTAGTTAGGGGCTCAATGCGCTTCAGATTATGGCCCTTAAAATTAAATTTTGTAACACCTCTGAAATATAAGTTCTATTTCAAATTTGATGTAGTGTTTGCTAGCTTTCATATGTTTTGCGCCACAATTCATTAGAGGCAACAACTACCAATTCTTTTCATATTGTTTGCACAACACCAAACATGGAACGGTAGTCGAAATGATAGCTTATATAAAACTAAGCATTCAGCTTCGATACATACAAAAAGAGTTGAAAACATACATCTGAAAGAGGTTCCAAAACGTCATTAGAACTCTATACACAGATATAGTACACAAAGTTAAACTTAGTAGCCGATTGAAAGACAATTCATGTTCCGTTTCATACGCCAAAAAACAAAATGCCAGATGCACCCTAAATGTTCACAGCGTCGAATTCAACTTAATTTAGTTTCACCCGGTCCTTGACACATACGACCAAATCCTTGCTACTTCGAGTCTTTTTCGGGTAACATGCTTTAGAGCATCGATCGTATACTGGATATGAGCAACATGATCATACAAGTTTTCCATCCCTTCGAAGGGTTGTACGAAAGATAGGGGGTGGCAGGGCATAGATGATGTGGCCATCAGCACCGATGATTTCATCAACGGATTGTAGATAAACGCGGCTCCAATTAGTTCCAGCTTCCCTTGCATTTGAAATCATCTCCCGAAAATGGGCCGCGGTGTGAAAAGGCTTCACGCAGTCGGGCCAAAGGGTCTCATACTGTGTGTACCAGATTCGTGTTGGCTTTCGTTCACCTGCATCCTGATCCTTAAGAACTAGCTGAAGAAGTCGAGCCAACTTAAACTTTTCAGGATCAACATTATGGATGTAGAAAGTTGTACCCCCAGCATAGTCTACTCCTTTCTCATAATCTTCCAAAAACATGCCCCCATGCCTTACAACAATTTGCATAAGCTCTGGAGATTGAGCTGCAAATTATATTACATGGTCAATTTAAGTAGGTAACATAAATCAACAATCTAAATCAGTCAACATTTGTAATTATCAAACGAAACATAACAAACTTGCTTGTGAATCTGTAATCCAATATACTCTAACAATCCTAAAGAAATTCGATTAATCTTATGATTTTCCTACTTAGTATGTGCCTAATATTCAATAATAAACAAAGTGTTTGTTTAGCCTAACAAAGTAAAAATGAAATATAAGCAACACTGTACTCTACACTCTCCTTTTATTTATCATAACTGCTAGTAAATATCATAGGTTTTCAATGTGCTTTGTGTACAAGTAAAGCTAAAAATCAGAGCAACTATTAAAGATAGAGGATTTGTTACCTAGATCTGCTGGATAGTTTTGCAAGACCTGCCTGAGGTAACTCTGATTGTTGGAGCCCTGAGTGCTGGCCATTTCAACAGACTCCGCACTCAAATCTCCACTTGATTCTCCTGTTGATCCTTCCCCTGAAGACATGGATTAGCTTATGAGTTTTATCAAGAACCAGTTTATAATGTGGCAAAATAAAGAGAGATACAAGAAGGGGGTGGGAGCAGTTGCTTTAACAAAAGTGTAGAGATAGTGAACTAGTTAACATATTTGATCTAGTGTATTGGAAATTCTAGCAGTTTCTTTTTTTTTGTTCCAAACCAATATTTAAATGTCTTACTAGCATATCAGATAATTATAAATGCTTATTTTTCTTGACATGTAAGATCACTGTGTATACATATTTTTTTGTTTAACATATGGTAATATCTCTTCAATCATACAAAAATTGGAACTTTTACAATCGAATTACTAAGTTTTATGTTTGAAGCACATGAACCCGTATTTGATGATTCTTACACAACGGATTTACTCTAGACATTAAAGACAACTTATTATTACATAAACTATTTTTCTGTATAAGGAAATTATAAAGTTTCATCCATGATCATTAAACTATATGATACAAAAATATTATGTGAGCAAGAAAGAGTTTCATGAATTTTAAGTCAAATTTTCTATTGACATTTAAAAATGTAATTCAGCCAACTAACCTATCAAATAAAGGAAAACGGATATGCATCTAATCACACTAATAAATTGATGAATGTGTATTTTACACTTTCATTCGAGTCTTTTTCACCTATTTTAGCTATCCTCTATGTTAATTTAGCTATATTTTAGTGCATTTTATTAGAATAGTGTCACGTTTCCCTTTAGATTTTATTTTACAGGTTTTGGTTGAAAATCGAGGATTTCCGGGCAATTATATTGAAGTTGACAAGGAATTGGTGTTCTAGAAGCCTATTTGGAGTATCTGAAGGTTTCCGGATAGAATTTGGAGTCTAGGGGTCGAATCTGGAGGTTAGAAGGCCACTAGAAGTCAGAAACCGAGTCCGAAAAGGGGAAGAAATCCAAAAACGCGTCGAAAACGTGGAATTCCACGAGATTTTCTCTGGGGCGAACCGCCCCAGATGTGGGGCGAACCGCCCCACACCGGGCGAACCGCCCGGTGTGTGGGGCGCTTATTCGAGGCCTATATATAGTTGCTCAGATTTTCTCCGAAATTCATACTTTTCCAGACCTACTTTCTCACCTTTCTCTGTAGTTTAGGTAGGAACTTCCCAGAGCCTGTTCTGGGGGTTCGTAGCTTAGGGGACTCTTTTTCATAGCAGTTTGGAGCTTGTAGGATCGCAATTCTTCGGAGATTGACAACCTTCGGTAACATTGTATCTTACAGTTTATTCTACTTATTCTTATTTATCTTTCAACATGTTTTCTTCTATGATTTCTGTTGATTGCATGCCTATTATGAGTAGCTGAACTTATCATTGGTGGTAGTATGTGAATTCTTAGCGAAGGGAAGATGATCATGCTAATGGCTATATCGCGCATTATACTCCGTATTATTGCTTTATTTCGTTGATCAGGCTTACCCTAAATTTTCGTATGTTGTATTAATTATTATGCACAATTGGACCCTCGTCGACCTATACGCATGTTTATCTTCGTAGTGTTGAATAATTACGGAACACAATTGGACAATAGAGATTGACTTGTCAGAACCATTATCTTCGTAGTGCTTAATATTTACAACAGGACATTAGATTGATCAAAGATCTCCATGCAAGACCGAGGAATTTATGCATGATTATTGACCCGTTATGCTTTGAAGGATCATACTATCACCAATCTCCATTATCTGTTAGAAACCCCTTTGCTATTACGTCTGCTGTTTTATATTCTCTAGTTAAATAGATAAAGCTAGTTATAGTCCTGAGAGAACGACACTCGAGTCATTCTACTGCTACACTACGGTTTTCGTTATAGTTGTGGATTGCCTTTGGCTAAATAACAAATCTATTTGATTGAATCGGGACCCGACAAAAACCCGCGTTCATCAAATTGTTGCCGTTGTCGGGGACTATACTCCTTTTTTCTGTTTAATTTGTTTATATTTTCAGCTTTCGATTCCTAATTCTATTAGTTTTAGTTTTCCTTTTTAATCTCTCTCTGATACTGCTTTCCTAGTCTGTTACAGATAGTGTATGCCACATACACGATCTAAAGGAACACCACTTGCTGATTCAATTGCTGAGATCGACAGAGTCTACCACCAAAGAAGGCGACTACTCGAAAGGCGTGCACTAGAGGAAATAGAGGATACCGATTTCTCTGAATCTCTACACAGTCTTTTCAAGGAAATCGACGGAATGGCAGAAGCTAGACCACTGAAAGCATGGGTTCAACCCACCAAGGATCGTATGAGGGGACCGGCGATTGTTCTTTCGTCTGCAACCCGAGATCTGGAGATCAAGAACCACGCATTCCAACAACTTCCGAGGTTCTATGGCTTATCAAGGGAAGATGTGATGGGGTACTTGCACGATATCGATGATTTCGTCAACCAACTCCCACAACCCGGAGCTGAAATAACAACGGACGAGTTGAGGATGAAGGTTTTTGCTATGGGACTTGGCGACAGAGCCAAGTCATGGTTGAGTTCTCTACCAGCAGGCTCGCTGGACACTTGGGAGAAGGTTTTTTCAGCTTTCATGGAAAAATACTTCCCACACACCTTCACTACCGCGCTAAAGGCGCAAATCACTGGATTCAAGCAGGACTATGATGAGACCATCTACACCGCGTTTGAGAGGTTCCAAGATCTCACAAACAAGTGCCCTCACCATGGTTTTGAACTTTCTGACCTAGTCCAACACTTCTACAATGGACTAACCTTCGAGAACCAACAAGTGGTGGATTTCCAATGCTGAGGCAATATTTGGGAGGAAACCGGAGAAGCCGTTTGGGCAGTTTTCGAAAGGCTTGCTAAGGGTTCGCAGTTCAAGGACCCAAGAGCAATGGTTAGAAGACGTGGACCTGAAGCTCCACCGACTCAAGAAGCCCCTATGTATAGGGGGAATGGGGATCAATTCGAGTGCTTTACCAACGAATTGAAGCAAGTCCTCAAGAGCGCCACCGGAACAACTGTTTCGAACGAAGTATGCCGAATATGCAAGAACTATGGGCATGGGGCTCATATGTGTAGATCGTAGCTGGCGTACGATGATGGCAACTGGGCTCGAGGAGGCGAAGAGGAAGCCTTTGCTACAGAGTTTGGTACTCAAGAAGTTAGCTACGGACAAGACGGTAGGAATCCTCGAGGTGGATTTTGGAGAAGAGGATTCCGAAACAATCAAGGATATGCACCGGCTAACCAAACTTATGGCCCTAACCAAGACCGTAGTAGGCTAAACTATGGTAATGATCACTGCGAAAACCCCGCTCCGAAAGAGCCACTGAAGTCGAAGTCGGCTCAACTAATGGAAAACTTGCAAAGGATGGTTGATCACACCCAAAGTTTTCTCAAACGTTATGAAGAAGATTCTGAGAAGACTAGGGCAAGGCTTGATAGGTTGGAAGAAAGCACTAGGCTTGCCCATCAAAAGATGCAAGAATTGATCGACCGAGGAGCAAGTAGGGAACAAGGCAAACTGCCTAGCAACACTGAGAAGTCGAATGCCATTACATTGGCTGGTGATCTACCTGAAAATCACCATCAAGAAGGTTGCTAAGTGCGAGTGTTGCAAGAAGGAAGAACTTCTACAGGCTAAGGAAGAAGAGAATGACCTTGGTTCTGACGTAAGTTATGAGGAGCAAGAGGATCCCGAACCACTCCCTAAAAGTTTCGATGTTAAGGTAGGGATTGGTGAGCTTGAAGATGTCCGTGCCACACTAGACACGGGATCCTACTCAAACATACTCCCTTTGAATGTATTTGAAAAGAGTAGCCTTGGAAAACTATCTGAGCATAGGGCTATTGTGCAACTGGCGGATGGATCCTTTATGAGACCCGAAGACGTTGTGAAGAATGTATTGGTCAAGATTGGTGAAGCTTCTGTATACACCAATTTTGTAGTTATGCCAGCATCTGCACCTGGAACGGGGGATGTCATACTCTTAGGGCGAACGTTCTTGACTAAACTACGCTCCGTGATGGACATCTACCAAAGAACTTGCACTATTGAAGTAGATGGCAAGCAACACGTGTTGCCAGCCATAACTGATCCACCTGATCCGCCTGATATTTCTTTCACTACTCACTACTGTGGTCTTGCAGCCTATATTCTTTCTTATTCACAGGTTCGTGGCATGGAAAGGAGATCAATGAAGGGGAAGTCTAGTACCCGCAGAAAGAAGAGATAGGCACAGACAGGAGTCGAGTCAAAGTCTTTAAACAATGGCGCTATCCGGGGGCAACCCGGAGTTTTTATCGCTTTCTTTACTGCTTTTCTGCATGCATTCATTCTTGAACTATTTGCTTCTCGTATGCGAATTTGTTCATGTCTGTGTCGTATATGCTTATGTTTGAGTGATATTTTTCGAGTGGTTTTTTGAAAAAATAGGTTTCGGGGATTAAAACCGCGTTTTCTGCCGAAAGAACCGTCTCCCCACATCGGGGAGCGGGGGGGCGAATCGCCCCACACCGGGGCGACTCGCCCCACGGTTCCAGTAGCTAGAAAAACGCGAATTTCTTCCTTTTACCTCATTTTCTTCATATCTTCATCATTCCTCCTCCCCAAAAACCGAAAATCGCGATTTTACCTTCAAAATCTCATAACTTCTTCATTTCTTCACCAAATTTTGTGTTCTTTAGCTTAAATCGAAGCCTATTACGTGATCTATCTTTCCATCCAAACAGATTTCGTCCTAATACATTAGATTTTCAGATCTGAGGTATCTTCTTATGAACCCTAATTTTTGAATTTGGGGGTTTTCTAATTTGAGCTTCAATTATGCTTATTTGATGCATGGGTATGTTGTTTGTGTAATTAGAAGCGTTATTTACTATCAATTGCATGCTCAATTATGCTTGATTTGTTGATTTGGGAATTTTGCTACTAGATGATATATCTTGTTATGCAATATGTCTTTATCTTTGATTTCTTGCATATGATTGTGTTTATTGGTGTAATGATGTTGGATTTGATGGTAGAGTGTTAAATTGTTGAGTATGAGGATTTATGATGGTAGAATTTTTCGCTACTATGGTATGAATTGAGCCTTATCATCTAGGATATTGGTTGTCTAGTAAGAGCATAATGTGATGTATTGCATGTAGTAGTTACATTGGTATGTTGCATGATGAAGAAGCTAGGCTAGACATTAAGGTTTGGGGAGCTCAATTGTTGATTTTATCACTTGTGTGTTTCGTTCTTACACTAGCATATGCATGAGTCAGTTTTGTGTCATACGAGGTACTAACTGTTGTTTGTAGGAACCATGCCAAGGGAAAGGAGCATTCCCGTATGATTTCTATGAAGTATTGGAGGGGGATCGATTACAACCATGTCAAGAAGAGTGACCTCGTTGGATGTGCGTTCGAGCCAAGGGGTTTTGCAACAACGTCGTGGATTACCCAAGAGGAGGAGCTAGAGTACACCTGGAGTAAGGACACCTATGCCTATTCATGCACCACCGAAGGGACAGAAACCATTATTACGTCAGCAATCCATCACAAGGACTGCAAAGTTCGAGTGAACTGGAAGGCACTGGGACATTCTCACCGCGACGGATTCAATCATGAGTTCGCAGTTGCTAGAAGGTTCCGAAGCGCTAGCTTGGTTCCAAAACATAATGACATGGGTGCCCAGCCCCTCGTTGGGATGCCCCTTGCCTGCCTCTAAAGGGAGCATCATATAGACATCGGGAGCATCAACTATAGAGAATGTGGTCGACATAGGAAAAAATGGAAAACAACCTCTGAATATCCGAGCAGCTTGCTGTAACCTCCACGGGGTGTAAAACATTGGAGAGGGAGGTTCTGATACCACTGCCCTTTCCCCTTCAATAGTTCACAACCTGTTGGAGAGATACCGGGTGGAAGATTCCATAACAGAGGCGGCCAATCTTAAAGATTCCCTTCGACACTGCAACTCTACTAGTGACGATGTGCGTGACAGTAGTGACAATGAAGACAATAGGGACAATGATGATACAAGTGGTTGAATTGGTCCTATCCGATCTACCGATGGAGCTACCGCCACTACCACAAGTCCCGATGATCATATATAAGGCTCCCAGAGCAGTCCCAATAACTCACAAGCAGCATACTCAACCGACCGAGGCCAAACCATGGGGTAACATCTAGTATCACATCTTATTTCCTTATTTTCTTACTGCTAGGGACTAGCGTTAATTTCATGAGGGGGGATGGGATTTAAGTGATCTAGTGTTGTTAGCTTGGAGCTTGGTATTGGTAGGATGAGTATAGTACCTCGCATGCTTTATCCGTCTGCATTTGCATTTGCACGTTTACCGCTTTCTTAGATTTTTTAGGTTGCATTCACTACATTCATCCTAGGATAGTCTTGCATGTTTTATATGGAGTTTATTGCCGAATTTTTTGAACTTTTTTATTGGGTAGATCAACCAACTATGCCATTAATCGTATGCTTCATCTCTATGAATTTGTTTGAGGTTTTTCTCGCTTGGCTTATCACATTTATGTATTGCACTTAGTTAAGCTTGGTAGTCTCAACATCACTTAGTGGTGTTTTCTCTACTGCGGTTCACGAAGGCCTTTATAATAGGATGATGCATGTTAGGATCTTTTGGTTGTTTTTCCGAGTAATTATGTACCTAAGAGGCAACAAGTCTTCACCATGCTTTGAGATTGCTAAATGCCTAGGAAGGAGGTAGTGTGAGGTTGTGTGATCCTTTCTTTATAACCTATTCTTCCAAATAGGTTTGGGGAGGGGGTTACACCATCATTAGATTTGTTTCTGTTTTTTATTTTCGTATCGTGAGTTTATTTTTCCTTTTCCGTAAATTTTGTACTGCAACCTATTCTTTCGAATAGGTTTGGGGAAGTCGTGTGAGTCATTTTGTTTCTCTTTTTGTTATGCTACTGCTGGCTAAAAAAAAAAAGAAAAAGAAAGAAAAAATTCCAGGAAAAAAGAAAAAAAAAGAAGAAAAAAAGGAAAAAAGAAACTGGAAAGAAAAAAAGAAAAAAAAAAAGAAAAGACCCCAAAAAATCAAAGAAGAGTCCAAAAACAGAAAGCCAAATAGCAGTTAGCAAAGTGTTGTGTCTCATTTTTCCAATTCTTGTAATGTTCGTAATCGTGTTGTAATTTTCTTTTCTTTTTATCTTTTTTGTGTTGAGTGTCATCTGTTCTAGACCACCCTCGTCCTGCCATTCAGGAAGTGGTGAATAGCTTAAGACTTTACTTGAGAGATGGGTAGAATAGGGGAGTGTTATCTTTTATAGGGAACCCTCCTTCGTTTGATGAGAGCCAGTACTCGTTCGACCTCTTTTGAGGAAAAGTCTTAACATGGTGGAACAGCAGTAAGTCCTCAGTTTCATAGGCACGGGACAACCATTCGTATCTTAGCATGCTTCATTACGTCGTCACTGACTAGGTCCAGGTAGAGAATGTTACGAGAGACTATCTTGTCTTGACATAGGTGCTTATGTGGATGTGTATAAGTCAATCGAGGTATTCTTCAACCTATATTCATGCTTTGATTTATATGGTCTTTGTTCATATGTTTTTTTTGGTAGATTCAGTAGATTAGTTCATTTTATTTGGCATGCGACTCCATTTTGTGTCTTGCATTGTTTTTTGCATTAGAATCTAGCTTAGTTGCTTAAGGACAAGCAAAGGTTCAGTTTGGGGAGATTGATGAATGTGTATTTTACACTTTCATTCGAGTCTTTTTCACCTATTTTAGCTATCCTCTATATTAATTTAGCTATATTTTTGTGCATTTTATTAGAATAGTGTCACGTTTCCCTTTAGATTTTATTTTACAGGTTTTGGTTGAAAATCGAGGATTTCCGGGCAATTATATTGAAGTTGACAAGGAATTGGTGTTCCAGAAGCCTATTTGGAGTATCTGAAGGTTTCCAGATAGGATTTGGAGTCTAGGGGTCGAATCTGGAGGTTAGAAGGCCATTAGAAGTCAGAAACCGAGTTTGAAAAGGGGAGGAAATCCAAAAACGCGTCGAAAACGCGGAATTCCGCGAGATTTTCTCTGGGACGAACCGCCCCAGATGTGGGGCGAACCGCCTCACACTTATTCGAGGCCTATATATAGTTGCTCAGATTTTCTCCGAAATTCATACTTTTCCAGACCTACTTTCTCACCTTTTTATGTAGTTTTAGGTAGGAACTTCCCAGAGCCTGTTCTGGGGGTTCGTAGCTTAGGGGATTCTTTTTCATAGCAGTTTGGAGCTTGTAGGATCGCAATTCTTCGGAGATTGACAACCTTTGGTAACATTGTATCTTACAGTTTATTCTACTTATTCTTATTTATCTTTCAACATGTTTTCTTCTATGATTTCTGTTGATTGCATGCCTATTATGAGTAGCTAAACTTATCGTTGGTGGTAGTATGTGAATTCTTAGCGAAGGGAAGATAATCATGCTAATGGCTATATCGCGCATTATACTCCGTGTTATTGCTTTATTTCGTTGATCAGGCTTAGCCTACATTCTCGTATGTTGTATTAATTATTATGCACAATTGAACCCTCGTCGATCTATACGCATGTTTATCTTCGTAGTGTTGAATAATTACGGAACATAATTGGACAATAGAGATTGACTTGTCAGAACCATTATCTTATTTGAGAAAGCTGCGCGGTTTCAGCAATCTCCCTTGTCTCTGAAATGACAAGTTGAGCGGAAGCATCTTGACCCTTAAGCTCACTGCTTGTCATAAAAACATCGATTGATTTGTTGGATGTTTCTTCAATATCCAACTCCATTTGATGGCTTAATTCTTCCAGTACAAGCTGGACTTTGTCAATTGATGTCTTTGGTGAACTGGGGCCAGTATTCTCAGCATCGCGAGATGCGTCGTCGAATAATGCTTCTTGTGTTGTTTCAGCAACCTCTGGGACTTGAACCATTGCGGTCTCAGCAACTGGTTCTTCAGCAACCTGATGAGTTGCTTGTTCAGCAACCATCTTTTCAGCAACGACAGCTTCAGCAAGTGCCGCGGTTCTTATGTCAGCAGCAATATCGGTTACCGCTTCCAGAGTCGGATCATCAAGATTATCTACAATGTAGATATCTGGGACTTGGGCATGAATTTCATTTCCACTGCCTTGTGGTCTATTCACAGTAGAAGGATCAACATTAAGTTGATTGTTGAAGGCTTCCGCAAACACTTCAACGTTGCTGACATAGGTTTCAGTAACCACCTTGTCAACATCTACTGGAGTTTGCTTTTCAGCAACTGCTTGGGAATCGTCCGAGAGATCATGGACAATTGGTACTGACTTGCGAGCCAGTGTTTTCTTTCTTGGGTTATTTGTCCTTTTTCTCTTGGGGACGGGGTTTGCTGATGACACTGCAGTCTGAGTGTCATCATCAGCTTTCCTCTTTTTCTTCTTTGATTTTTCGAGTTTCCCAGCAGAGGCGTCAGTAGTTGCATTTTCAGCAACGGGTGTAGTGGTGTCTGTATGATCACCATCTAGAGCAGTTTCATCTCTGTCACCACCATCTACAGCAGTTTCATCTCTAAGTTGCTGAGTGGTGACATCTGCAGCTGTTGTATACCTTTCTTGCTAGCTTGTGCTGACAACATTTGCAGCTATTGTCTTCTTAGATTTTTCAAGTTTCTTGCCAGCAGTCTTAGGTACATTCTGCTTGTAGAAGGCTCTTCCCACATTGCATACAGATTTCTTGATTGGCAATGGGTTTCTCAGCTGAATCCTGAAGTGTTCAACGATATAGCATATCTTCAGTCCATACATGACTGGGAAGGTAGGTGAGACCTTGTTGTCTTCAACCTTAACCTTGAACTTAGTAACACAATCAACAAGTCTGTTCAAAATGTACTTAGCCCAGTTGAGCTCCGTTTTGTTCTCATGGATATGCATCAGCAGCGGCCACCTTCTCAGGCCTACTTGGTCTATTCCTCCAACTTGGGAGTCTAAGACTTTGATTAGTAGCAGAGCTACTAGACCAAGTGAATGGCAGAGATGCTTCCTTTTAACGTGCTTTGTCCAAGTCACAGGAGCAATCTCTCCTTTCTTCATTTTCTCATTTCTGACATCACTGTTCACAACTTGTGCAGCTGGAGAGGCACTCTTGAACTTAGCTTTCATATTCTCTCTGATTGTGATAACCAGATTCGCATTCATTTGCTGAGAATATGATAACTCTTCAGAAAGGATAGAGTGTACAAATGTCTCGAGTTTGATGAGAGAATTTCTCTTCTTTTCGTTTGAAAGATGAATGTGAAGATCGGAGAAGTTCATCCTTTTGTACCTTTGCCAGTTGCTGACAGACTTAGCAACTCTGGTCAAAGTGTTTCTCTTGAAGTTGGAGTATAGTTCTTCAGAACTAACTTCATGGACTTCTGTGATGTGAATTGCTTCATTTATCTCCTTTTGAGCCTGAATAAGAGTAAAGTTATTTTCAGGAAGGTTTTGGAAAATAGTTTTAGAGTCTAAAACTGTAACATGAATTACCTGCTGGTTCTCAGCAAGCTCATGTTGACACTTAGTTGTGCATGAACTATTTCCAATGCTTGAGAAGCTGTAGCAGCATCCTTGAATTGTTCATCCTGAAATAACACCTTGTTATATACAAGTACTAAGTTTTTTAACATAGTAAATTTACCAAAATTTTCATCTACCTGCTGAACAGGAGTTGTAGATTCTGGTGCAGAAGTTTCAGCAACCTTCTGACTTGTATCTTGAGAAGTTTGTAAAGAAACAATAGTGTTAGCTAAAGATAAAGTTTCAGATAAAGAAGCTTTGCTTATATCTGAGTTAACTACCTGCTGAAGAAGGGCAGGTGGTGACTCAGTCCTTTCAGCATTGATTGCTTCTTCAATATCTGTGACTTGTTCTTCAACAGACTTCTTTTCTTGCTCTACTTGAGAAAGTTGTGCAGCTTCAGCAATCTCCCTTGTCTCTGAATTGACAAGTTGAGCAGAAACATCAAGACCTCTAAGTTCACTACTAGTCATAAATAGGTCCGCTGACTTGTTGGAGTTGTCATCAATCTCCATGTCCATTTGCTGGCTTAGGTTAGTCATCACGAGTTGGACTTTGTCACTAGATATGATTGGTGAACTTGGTCTTACATTCTCAGCATCATGAGATGCGTCGTCGAATGATGTTTCTTGTTGAGTTTCAGCAAACTCTTGGAACCGTTGTAGTTCCAGCAACTAGTTCTTCAGTAGTTGCAGCTTCAGCAACTTGTTGGTCTTGACTAGTTGCTGTTTCAACAACTGTCTCTTGTTCCTCTGTTGCTTTGCTGGCAACATTCTCAGCAAGTGCAGCCTTTCTGAGGTCTGCAGCAATGTCACTTGCTGGTTCCAGAGTTGTATCATCCAGATTATCTACAATGTAGACATCTTCGAATCTTTCTAAGGCAGGATTTTCATTTCCACTGCCTTGTGGTCTTGCTTCAGTAGATGGATCCAAGTTTATTGGATTTGCAGAGGCTTCAGCAAGCACTTCAGCAACATCTACTACAGTGGTTTGCTTTTCAGCAACCACTGGTGTATCATCGTCCTGAATGACATGGACGACCGACACAAACTTTCTTGCCGTTGTTTTCTTCCTTCGGAAGGTAGTTTTTGTCCTTGCCTTTTTAGGAACAGGGTCAGCTGATGAAGCTGCAGTCTGAGTATCATCATCAGCTTTCCTCTTTTTCTTTGATCTTTTGCTGGGTGCGTTAGTGTCAGCAACCGCAGCAGTATCTGCAGCAGCAGTCTCAACAACATTTGCAGTTGTTGCTTTCCTTGACTGTTTGTCAGCAACCTTGGGTCCATTCACATTGTAGAAAGCTCTTCCCACATTGCATACAAATTTCTTAATCGGCAATGGGTTTCTCAACTGCATTTGGTAATGTTCAAGGATGTAACATATCTTAAGTCCATACATCACTGGGAAAATTGGTGAGACAGTGTTGTCTTCAACCTTAACCTTGAACTTTGTAACAAAATCAACAAGTCTGTTGAAAATGTACTTTGCCCAGTTGATGTCTGTTTTGCTTTCATAGATATGCATCAACAACGACCATCTTCTCAGGCCTACTTGGTCTATTCCTCCGACTTGGGAGTCTACAACTTTGATTAGTAGCAATGCTACTAGACCAAGTGAATGGCAGAGATGATTCCTCTTTGTGTGCTTATTCCAAGTCACTGGAGCAATCTCTCCTTTCTTCATCCTTTCGTTTCTGACATCACTGTAGAAGGCTTCAATTTCTTCGTCAGTGGCAGTGATGTCATCTTCAGTTCTAGTAGTTGGAATCTGAAAGATGTTTGCTAAATCAATCCATTTCAGGATGATTTGCTTTCCCTGAACTGTTGTAGAAATCACTTTTTCAGTGATTCCTTGTCCATCAGTAAGGGTTTGGATTTCTACATTATTGTAGAATTCCATTGTGTCTAACATACTCACCATTTTCTTGGGATGAGCAGTAATGAAGAAAAGTAGGCCTTGTTGATTTATGTAGTTCAACGCCTCAAGGTTTTCTTCATCTATTCTTGTTCATAGAAGTATCATATCCTCCCCATTTCATCATCTGCTCACACTTTTCAGCGTTGAGATATGAGGAGGCATGGGTCTCTCTGTTATACGGTCGTTGGCAAGCACGATTTTCACCGTGTTTTTCACCGGAGTTGCTGCCGGAGTAGGAGCAGTGCTTTTTCCAACACTGTCTGCCTTAGAGGACTTTGTGTTCTTAGAGGATTGTCTCTTGGGAGCCATCTCTTATATAGGAGGTAAGACTAGGGGAGTACGAAAAGAGATTCTTTTCTTTTTTACCGGAGGTACAGTAATTCAGAGCACATGCTAGGGAATTTTTGCAGAGAAAGGAAATGTGAGTTAAATAATTTTGTCTTTCTCTAACTCTTCATTGATATAGTATCTATGTTATTGATGAATGTGTATTTTACACTTTCATTTGAGTCTTTTTTCACCAATTTAGCTATCCTCTATGTTAATTTAGCTATATTTTAATGCATTTTATTAGAATAGTGTCACGTTTCCCTTTAGTTTGTATTTACAGGTTTTGGGTGAAAAATGAGGTTTTCCGGGCAATTATATTGAAGTAGACAAGGAATTGGTGTTCCGAAGGCCTATTTGGAGTATCCAGAAGATTCCGGATAGGATTTGAAGTCTAGGGGTCGAGTCTGAAGGCTAAAAGGTCACTAGAAGGCAAAAATCGAGTCCGAAAAGGAGAAGAATTCCAAAAACGCATCGAAAACGCGTAAAAGGCCGAAAAACCTCCCGGGTGAGTGGCCCGGGACGTGGGGGAATCGCCCGGTGTGTGGGGCCCTTCGCCCCACACCTGCTGATGAACGCGTTGGATTGTCGCGGTCCAACTAATCAAATAAATTTGTATTTAGCCAAAGGCAATTCACAACTACAACGAAAACCGTAGTGTAGCAGTAGAATAACCTCGAGTGTCGATCTCTAAGGACTATAACTAGCTTTATCTAATCTAACTTAAGAATATAAAACAGCAGACGACTTAGCAAAGGTTTTTCTTAACAGATAATGGAGATTGGTGATAGTATGGTCATTCAAAGCGTAGCAGGTTAATAATCATGCATAAATTCCTCGGTCTTGCATGGAGATCTTTGATCAAAGAATTGTCCAATTGTGTTCCGTAATTATTCAACACTACGAAGATAGAGATTTAGATAGATCAAAGAAATAAAGCAATAACTCAGAGTATAATGCGCGATATAGCCATTAGCATAATTATTAACCCTTCGCTAAGAAATCACATACTATCACCAACGAGAAGTTTAGCTACTCACAGTTGTCATGCAATCAACAGAAATCATACCACGAATGAATGAAAACATTATGAAAGATATATAAATATAAATAGAAAAACTGTAAGATACAATGTTACCGAAGGTTGTCAATCTCCGAAGAATCGCGATCTTACAAGCTCCAAAACGCTAAGAAAAACTATATAGTGGTTCGGCAGGTGTTGCTCAGTTTTCTCCCTTTTTCATACTTTCTCAAACCTTTTCTCTCACCTTTCTCATTAGTTTTAGGTAGGAATTCTCCAGAGCCTGTTCTGGGGGTTCTTAGGTTAGGAGATACTTTTTCTTAGCGTTTTGGAGCTTGTAAGATCGCGATTCTTCGGAGATTGACAACCTTCGGTAACATTGTATCTTACAGTTTTTCTATTTATATTTATATATCTTTCATCATGTTTTCATTCATTCGTGGTATGATTTCTGTTGATTGCATGACATCTATGAGTAGCTAAACATCTCGTTGGTGATAGTATGTGATTTCTTAGCGAAGGGTTTATAATTATGCTAATGGCTATATCGCGCATTATACTTTGAGTTATTGCTTTATTTCTTTGATCTATCAAAATCTCTATCTTCGTAGTGTTGAATAATTACGGAACACAATTGGACAATTCATTGATCAAAGATCTCTATGCTTTGAATGACCATACTATCACCAATCTCCATTATCTGTTAAGAAAAACCTTTGCTAAGTCGTCTGTTGATTTTATATTCTTAAATTAGATTAGATAAAGCTAGTTATAGTCCTTAGAGATCGACACTCGAGGTTATTTTACTGCTACACTACGGTTTTCGTTGTAGTTGTGAATTGTCTTTGGCTTAATACAAATTTATTTGATTAACTAGAATCTGACAAGTTCTAAACCGTTCATCAGTTATGTGAGAAGCTCAATGGTTTTGAGCTCTCAGCAAGGGTAAAACAGAGATACAACGGGTTAGTGGAGCCTTTGCATTGAATGTGTAGTGGTCCACTAACACGAAACAGGCAGAGCATGCTTTCTCTTTATAACATTAACCGTTGGATCATCAACTGCTTTAAAATCAATGGCCACGATTGCATTTCATGTCATGATTTACAGCGAGTTTATCTGTGCCACGATTAACGTCACATTTGATTAGAGAGTCTTTTCAGCAATTTTAATCCTTCTGACTTTAGCAATTACTTAATAAGTAACAAGCCTTGTAGTTGTTGAAAGTTCTCCATTAATCAAATATCTCATTTTTATTTGGGTCAAAGATATTTTTGAGTTCCCGTCTCAGTAAATCCTTTTTATATTGAGATATTTTTAGATAAATTCTTTTTTGGTGAGAAGCAATCTTGCTCATTGTTGAGTTCCCGTCTCAGATTTATCGTTTGATACTTGAATACCTATTTCAGTATCCTTGATTGTCTGAATACCCGTTTCAGCAATCTTTGCATTTTTCTTACTGAGTACCCGTTTCAGCAAGTGACCAAGTTTCCTAACAAATACCCGGTTTGAAGGAATTACTTGCTGACTGCCTGTTTCAGCAAACACTTTGTGTACAACCATCTCGTTTTAGAGGAATCAAGTAGAAGGGGACTTTTCAAGGGATGAATGAACCTTTACGCAACTGTTGGCTTGCTGAATGCTCGTTTGAGCAATCCAATCAAGTGTATCCCTTTTTATTGAGGTAGTTCAATCAATCCAAGGTTATACCTTAGCATTGCGAACCTATTATCTGGAAGGGGCTTGGTAAAGATGTCAGCAAGTTGATCATCAATACCTACTTTTACAACCTCAATGTCTCCTTTTTCCACATGATCTTTAATGAAATGATGTCTAATATCAATGTGCTTTGTCCTTGAGTGGAACTTAGGATTTTGCGTGATAGCAATAGCACTTGTATTATCACAAATGATTGGTGTTTTCTTTGCAGAAATACCATAATCTCTTAGTTGTTGCTGAGTCCAAAGGATTTAAGCGGTGCAACAACCAGCCGCAATGTATTCAGATTCAGTGGATGAATTGGCCACACAGGTTTGCTTCTTGCTGAACTATGATATTAATCTTGTACATAGAAACTGACAAGTTCCTGAGGTATTTTTCTATCAAGGGTTGATCCTCCATGGTCAGCATCTGAATAACCAACCAATTCTAATCCAGAATCTTTTGGATACCATAATCCAACATTGACTGTGCCTTTGACATATTTCATTATTTTGAGTGCTTTCTTGTAATGTGATTCTCTAGGATGAGATTGGAATTTTGCACACACACAAACATCATACTGAATGTCAGGCCTACTTGCTGTTAGATACAGCAAGGAACCAATGAGCTTCCTATACTTGTGTTCATCCACACTTTTGTCTTGTTTAGTGATGAACGTGTATTTTACACTTTCATTCGAGTCTTTTTTCACCAATTTAGCTATCCTCTATGTTAATTTAGCTATTTTATAGTGCATTTTATTAGAATAGTGTCACGTTTCCCTTTAGTTTGTATTTTACAGGTTTTGGGTGAAAAACGAGGTTTTTCGGGCAATTATATTGAAGTGGACAAGGAATTGGTGTTCCGAAGGCATTTTTGAAGTATCTAGAAGATTCCGGATAGGATTTGAAGTCTAGGGGTCGAGTCTGAAGGCTAAAAGGTCACTAGAAGGCAAAAACCGAGTCCGAAAAAGAAAAGAAATCCAAAAACGCGTCACTGCCGACTGGAGGTCCCGGGCGATTCGCCCGGGACGTGGGGCGGTTCGCCCCACACCAGGCGATTCGCCCGGTGTGTGGGGCGACTCGCCCCACACCTGCCGAACACCTATATATAGTTGCTCAGTTTCTCCGTTTTTTCATACTTTCTCAGACCTTTTCTCTCACCTTTCTCATTAGTTTTAGGTAGGAATTCTCCAGATCCTGTTCTGGGGATTCTTAGCATAGGAGGTCCTTTTTCTTATCGATTTGGAGCTTGTAAGATCGCGATTCTTCGGAGATTGACAACCTTCGGTAACATTGTATCTTACATTTTTTCTATTTATATTTATTTATCTTTCAACATGTTTTCATTCAATCTTGCTATGATTTCTGTTGATTGCATGACATCTATGAGTAGCTAAACTTATCGTTGGTTATAGTATGTGATTTCTTAGCGAAGGGTTAATAATTATGCTGATGGCGGTAAAGCGAATCAGAATTTGAGTTATTGCTTTATTTCTTTGATCTATCTAAAACCTCTATCTTCGTAGTGTTGAATAATAACGGAACAAAATTGGAGAATTCATTGATCAAAGATCTCTATGCAAAATGATCGGGTACTTCATGCATGATTATTGACCTGCTATGCTTTGAATGATCATACTATCACTAACCTCCATTATATGATAAGAAAAACCTTTACTAAGTCGTTTGTTGATTTTATATTTTTAACTTAGATTAGATCAAGCTAGTTATAGTCCTTAGAGATCGACACTCGAGGTTATTTTACTACTACACTACGGTTTTCGTTGTAGTTGTGAATTGCCTTTGGCTAAATACAAATTTATTTGATTAATTAGAATCTGACAAAATTCCGGTTCATCAAATTGGTGCCGTTGCCGGGGACTATAATTCTTTTTTCTGTTTAGCTTTTTTATATTTTCAGCATTCAATTCCTAGTTTTAGTTGTTTTTATTTTCCTATTTAATCCCTCTCTAATACTCCTTTCCTAGCTTGTTACAGATAGTGTATGCGACATACACGATCTAGGGGAACATCGCTTGCTGATTCAATTGCTGAGATCGACAGAGTCTACCACCAAAGAAGGCGACTACTTCGAAAACGTGAACTAGAGGAAATAGAGGATACCGATTTCTCTGAATCTCTACACAGTCTTTTCAAGGAAATCGACGGAATGGCAGAAGCTAGACCACTGAAAGCATGGGTTCAACCCTCCAAGGATCGTATGAGGGGACCGACGATTGTTCTTTCGTCTGCAACTCGTCATCTAGAAATCAAGAACCACGCGTTCCAACTTCCGAGGTTCTATGGCTTAGCAATGGAAGATGTGATGGGGTACTTGCACGATATCGATGATTTCGTCAACCAACTCCCACGACCCGGATCTGAAATAACAACGGATGAGTTGAGGATGAAGGTTTTTGCTATGGTGCTTGGCGACAGAGCCAAGTCATGGTTGAGTTCTCTACCGGCGAGCTCGCTGGACACTTGGGAGAAGGTTTTTTCAGCTTTCATGGAAAAATACTTCCCTCACACCTTGACTACCGCGCTTAAGGCGCAAATCACTGGGTTCCAACAAGACTATGATGAGACCATCTACACCGCATTTGGGAGGTTCCAAAACCTCATGAACAAGTGCCCTCACCATGGTTTTGAGCTTTCGGATCTAGTCCAACCCTTCTACAATGGACTAACCTTCGAGAACCAACAAGTGGTGGATTTTCAATGCCGTGGCAATATTTGGGAGGAAACCGCGGAAGCCGTCTGGGCGGTTTTCGAAAGGCTTGCTAAGGGTTCGCAATTCAAGGATCCAAGAGCAATGGTTAGGAGACGTGGACCTGAAGCTCCACCTACTCAAGAGGCCCCTATGTATGGGGAGAACGGGGATCGATTCGAGTGCTTTACCAACGAGTTGAAAGAAGTCCTCAAGAACTCCGCAGGAACAACTATGTCAAACGAGGTTTGCCGAATATGCAAGAACTATGGGCATGGAGCTCATATGTGTAGATCGGAGCTTGCATATGATGATGGCAATTGGGTTCAAGGAGGCGAAGAGGAAGCCTTTGCTACGGAATTCGGTACTCAAGAAGCTAGCTACAGACAAGATGGTAGGAATCCTCGAGGTGGATTTTGGAGAAGAGGATTCCGGAACAATCAAGGATATGCACCGGCTAGCCAAACTTATGGCCCTAACCAAGATCGTGGTAGGCTTAACTATGGTAATGATCACTGTGAAAATCCCGCTCCGAAAGAGCAACCGAAGTCGAAGACAGCTCAACTGATGGAGAACTTGCAAAAGATGGTTGATCACACCCAAAGTTTTCTCAAGCGTTATGAAGAAGATTCTGAGAAGACTAGGGCGAGGCTTGATCGATTGGAAGAGAGCACTAGGCTTGCCCATCAAGAGATGCAAGAGTTGATTGACCGAGGAGCAAGTAGGGAGCAAGGGAAGCTGCCTAGCAACACTAAGAAGTCGATGTCCATTACCTTGGTGGGTGATCTACCTGTTGAAATCACCATCAAGAAGATTGCTAAGTGCGAGTGTTGCAAGAATGAAGAACCCCCACTAGCCAAGGAAGAAGAGAAGGACCTTGGTTCTGATGAGAGTGAAGAGGAGAAAGAGGATCCCGAGCCAATCCCTCAAAGTTTCGATGTTAAGGTCGGGATTGGTTAACTTGAAGATGTTCGTGCTATACTAGACATGGGATCCTACTCTAATGTGCTCCCAATGAATGTGTTCGAGAAGAGTAGCCTTGGAAAACTATCTGAGCATAAGGCTATTGTGCAATTGGCGGATGGATCCTTTGTGAGACCCGAAGGCGTTGTGAAGAACGTATTGGTTAAGATTGGTGAAGCTTCTGTGTACACCAATTTTGTAGTTATGCCGACGTCTATACCTGGGATGGGGGATGTTGTTCTCTTGGGGCGAACGTTCTTGACTAAACTACGCTCCGTGATAGACATCTACCGAAGGACTTGCACCATTGAGGTGGATGGCAAGCGACATGTGTTGCGATCCATATCTGATCCACCTGATCACTTCAATGCTTCTCACACTGTTAACTATTGTGGTCTTGCTGTCTATGTTCATTCTTATTCACAGGTTCGTGGCATGAGGAGAAGATCCATGAAGGGGAAGTCTAGTACCCTCAAGAAGAAAAGCTAGGCGCAAGAAGGAGTCGAGTCAAAAGACTATAAACAATGGCGCTATCCGGGAGGCAACCCGGTGTTTTTATCGCTTTTTTACAGCTTTATTGCATGCATTCATAGGTTGAAAAATTTTCTTTTATTATATGAATTTGTTCGTCTCTGTGTCGTTTGTGCTTATATTTATGTTTGAGTGAACTTTTTCGAGTATTTATCATAAGTAGAAGGGGTTTTCAGGGATAAAAAACTGCATTTTTTCGAAAAATTCGTCTTCCCACCTCTGGGGGTGGGGGGCGAATCGCCCCACATGTCCAGAGAGCTCGACGCTCTCTGGACGTGGGGGGCGATTCGCCCCACACACGGGGCGACTCGCCCCGTGGCTCCAGCAGGAAGAAAAACGGGGGTCACCCCCCATTTTCCTCATTTTCTTCATCTTCTTCACTTCTTACTCCAAAAAAATCCCAAAAAATCAAAATTTCTTCAGACCTTCATAAAATCTTCATTACTCCATCAAATTGTGTGTTCTTTAGCTTCAATCGAAGCCCATTACGTGCTCTTTCTTTTCATCCGAACAAATTTCTTCCTAGTACATTTATTCTTCGGATTTGAGGTAATCTCACATGAACCCTAATTTTTCAAATTTGGGGGTTTTTTTATTTATGCTTCAATTAAGCTTATATGATGTATGGGATGATGATTTGTGTGATTAGAAACGTTATTCACTATCAATTGCATGTTCAATTATGCTTGGTTTGTTGGATTGAGAATTTTGCCTAATAGATGTCTATGTCTTAAGGTGCAATGTTTCTTTTCCTTTCATTCCATGTTTAAACTTGTGTTTGTTGATGTGATAATGATGGGCATGATGGTAGAATGCATGATTGATGAAGTTGAGGATTTATGATGCTAGATTTTTTGCTAATATGGTATGAATTGAGCCTTATGGTTTAGGCTATTTGTTGTCTAGCAAGAGCATAATGTGATATGTACATGTAGTAGTTACATTGATATGTTGCATGTTGAAGTAGATAGACTAGACATGGAGGTTTTGAGGAATTCGATTGTTGTAGATATCACTCGTATGTTCACTCTTGCATTTGCATATGCATAAATCTGTTTTGCGTCATACAAGATACTAATTGCTGTTTGTAGGAATCATGGATCCACGAGGATCGAAGAAAGCTGGCTCAAGCAAGAAGGGTAAGGGGGCAGCATCAAGCTCCCAACCTTCCCACGAGCTGTTCGAGTTGTCTCTAGCCGCAATCGATGTCCGACAGAGGCTCGAAGCGGAGCTAGCTCAAGGTGGGCGATCAATTATACCGGACAGAAGGATAGACATTCCGGATGTTGTAGCTCACAGGGCGGGGTACATGACGCTCTCCCGTCTGGCGAGGAAAAGGAATTGGGGTTGGTATACTTCCAACCGATTCAAGGGGTACGATACGAGCCTCCTCCATGAGTTCTATGCTGGATACACTGATCTTGAGGAGAAGGAGGGGGTACTCGTTCGAGGCGTAATTGTGCCATGGACGCCGGCCTCAATTTCTGCATTCATCCATCTTGGGGAACGGGAGTTCACCGGAAGCAACCACTCCTACGAGTATTCAAGGGCTACTAGGGGGATCAGAAGTGCCATGACAGATGTGATTTGCAACAGGGAGTATAGGTATCCAGATACCGGAGCACAACCTGCACGGATCCATCAGAGTGACCTCAGCATCGAGGCTAAGGTGGTCATGAAATTCTGCATTTTCAACTTGATCCCTAGAAAGAATGACACGTGGATACAACCGAATTATGCCGAGCTCCTCTACTGCTTGATAGGCAAGCATCGAATAGACATCGGTCAGATCATGTATGCCGAATATGAGCGCCATTGGGAGAAGAAAAAGAAGCCCTTCATTTTTCCGAGCTTCATCACAACATATTGCAAATATTACGGGGTCGAGGACATTGATGAGGGGGATTGCGAGGTCGCTGCCCTTTCCCCTTCAACTATTGATGTTCAGCTAACTAGGTATCAAATGAAGAACCCCACGGCTGCTGCTGCTGATGTTGAAGCTCCATTTCAAGCAATTGATTCTGATGATGAAAATGATTATGAGGATGCTATGGAAGCTGACGATGGCCGAGTTCCTATTCCGGATATTCCTTTTGTCCATAGAGCACCACATGCACCACCTCGAGTACCACATGGGTCTCAAGGTTTTGACTTCTCTGATTTTCGGGTCCATTTCGATGCTACTGTTGCAGCCTTGACTACTACTGTCCAAGGAATGCGACATGACCTTGACGGACACATTGCCCAGCGCAACCGCGATTGGGAGATGATTGAGGAGCATCGTCGGAATGAGAGGCAGATAATGTGGGAGCAGCAACAACTCATCCAGCAGCAACAGGATCTCCTGTCTGACATGTGGAGAGACTATTATGGGGATAACAATCCCGATAATTAGTCTTTTCACATGTCCGCTCTCAGCCAACCGAGGCCAAACCGTTCGGTAACATCTAGTATCACTTTTTATTTACTCATTTTCTTTTGCTAGGGACTAGCTAAAGTTTCATGAGGGGGATGGGATGTGAACCATGATGTTTAGTATTGTTTGGCTTTGTGTTAGTATCTTGTTTTTTGTTTGCAGTTGCACGTTTACCGCTTTCTTAGTATTTAGTTGCATTCACTACATTCATCCTAAGATAGTCTTGCATGTTTTATGTGGAGTTTATTGCCAAATTTTTTGAACTTTTTTATTGGGTAGATTAACTAATTATGATGTTAATCATATGCTTCATCTCTATGAATTTGTTTGAGGTTTTTCTCGCTTGGCTTGTCACATTTACGTATTGCACTTAGTTAAGCTTGGTAGTCTCGACATCACTTAGTGGTGTTTTCTCTACTGCGGTTCACGAATGCCTTTATAATAGGATGATGCAAGTTAGGGTCTTATGGTTGTTTTCCCGAGTAATTATGTACCTAAGAGGCAACAAGTCTTCACCTTGCTTTGAGATTGCTAAATGCCTAAGAAGGAGGTAGTGTGAGATTGTGTGATCCTTTGTTTGCAACCTATTCTTTCGAATAGGTTTGGGGAGGGGGTTACGCTATCATTAGACTTGTTTTTCAATTTTGAGTGTGTGTTGTGAGTTTATTTTTCTTCTTCGTAAATTTTGTACTCCAACCTATTCTTTCGAATAGGTTTGGGGAGGTAGTTTGTGTGTCATTTTTGTTTCTTTTTCGTTGTGCTACTGCTGGCTAAAAAAAAATCGAAAAAAAAAAGAAAGAAAAAATTCCAGAAAAAAAGAAGGAAAAAATCTGAAAAAGAAAAAAAAAAAAAAAAAAAAGACCCCAAAAAAGCAAAGAAGGGTCCAAAAAAAGCCAAAAAGCCGTTTAGCAAGGTGTTGTCTCATTTTTCAATTCATGTAATGTTCGTAATCGTGTTGTAATTTTTTGTCTTTTGTTTGTTTGAGTGTCATCTGTTCTAGACCACCCTCGTCCTGCCATTCAGGAAGTGGTGAATAGCTTAAGGCTTTGCTTGAGAGATGGGTAGAATAGGGGAGTGTTATCTTTTTTAGGGAACCCTCCTTCGTTTGATGAGAGCCAATATTGGTTCGACCTCTTTGAGGAAAAGTCTTAACTTGGTGAACAGTAGTAAGTCCTCAGTTTCATAGGCACGGGACAACCATTCGTATTTTAACATGTTTCATTACGTCGTCACTGACTAGGTCCAGGTAGAGAATGTTACGAGAGACTATCTTGCCTTGACATAAGTGCTTATGTGAATGTGTATGAGTCAATCGAGGCATTCTTCAACCTATATTCATGTTATGATTTGTATGGTTTTTGTTCATATGTTTTTTGATAGATTCAATAGATTAGTTCATTTCATTTGGCATGAGACTCCATTTTTGTGTTGCATTGTTTTTTGCATTAGAGTCTAGCTTAGTTGCTTGAGGACAAGCAAAGGTTTGGTTTGGGGAGTTTGATTAACGTGTATTTTACACTTTCATTCGAGTCTTTTTTCACCAATTTAGCTATCCTATATGTTAATTTAGCTATATTATAGTGCATTTTATTAGAATAATGTCACGTTTCCCTTTAGTTTGTATTTTACAGGTTTTGGGTGAAAAACGAGGTTTTCTGGGCAATTATATTGAAGTGGACAAGGAATTGGTGTTCCGAAGGCATTTTTGGAGTATCTAGAAGATTCCGGATAGGATTTGAAGTCTAGGGGTCGAGTCTGAAGGCTAACGGGTCACTAGAAGGCGAAACCGAGTCCGAAAAGGAAAGAAATCCAAAAACGCGTCACTGCCGACTGGAGGTCCCGGGCGATTCGCCCGGGACGTGGGGCGGTTTGCCCACACCAGGCGATTCGCCCGGTGTGTGGGGCGACTCGCCCCACACCTGCCGAGCACCTATATATAGTTGCTCAGTTTCTCCGTTTTTTCATACTTTCTCAAACCTTTTCTCTCACCTTTCTCATTAGTTTTAGGTAGGAATTCTCCAGAGCTTGTTCTGGGGATTCTTAGCATAGGAGGTACTTTTTCTTATCGATTTGGAGCTTGTAAGATCGCGATTCTTCGGAGATTGACAACCTTCGATAACATTGTATCTTACAGTTTTTCTATTGATATTTATTTATCTTTCAACATGTTTTCATTCAATCTTGCTATGATTTCTGTTGATTGCATGAAATCTATGAGTAGCTAAACTTATCGTTGGTGATAGTATGTGATTTCTTAGCGAAGGGTTAATAATTATGCTGATGGCGGTAAAGCGAATCAGACTTTGAGTTATTGCTATATTTCTTTGATCTATCTAAAACCTCTATCTTCGTAGTGTTGAATAATAACGGAACACAATTGGACAATTCATTGATCAAAGATCTCTATGCGAAACGATCGGGTACTTCATGCATGATTATTAACCTGCTATGCTTTGAATGATCATACTATCACTAACCTCCATTATCTGATAAGAAAAACCTTTGCTAAGTCGTTTGTTGATTTTATATTTTAAGTTAGATTAGATAAAGCTAGTTATAGTCCTTAGAGATCGACACTCGAGGTTATTTTACTGCTACACTACGGTTTCGTTGTAGTTGTGAATTGCCTTTGGCTAAATACAAATTTATTTGATTAATTAGAATCTGACAAATTCCGGTTCATCATTTAGTATAGCCCAATTTGGTACCAACAGTCATAGGGATCTTTTCAGGTGTCTCTTCCTCTTTGATCCTGAACTTTATGAGCATTTCATTAGCATACTTTGCTTGATTTATAAATATTCCATCTTTGAGTTGCTTGACTTGCAATCCTAGGAAATAATTCAATTTGCCCATCATACTGATTTCAAACTTGTTTGTCATGAGTTAGGAAAAATCATCACAAGTAGAGCCGATGGGCTTTGAACAAGAGTTTGAGACAAGAGCAAGTAGGAACACAAAACGTGTTGGTCCCTTTAAACAACAAGAAAAGACTAGAGGGGGGGGGGTGAATAGTGTTTTCAAACTTTCGTCGTTTAAAAACTTTCTCAGCAAGTACTTACTACTTTTCAGTAATGAGTTTGCGGATACTTAACTTTCTCAGCAAGCGCAAGTTACTTCTCAGTAACTAGTTTTGCTGATACTTAAAATCAGAGAGCGGAAGTCTTTCATACAATAAGTGCTTTGTCAGTAAGTGATAGTTTCAGCAAGTGAAGTGAGTGACTGTGTACAAATAGATATGATTTGCTGAAAACTAAATGCAGTAAGTAAATCACACAAACACTTTTTATAGTGGTATCTGAGAGTGGCGTAATCTCTCAACTAATCCACATTGTCCTTTCTAGGACTGAATCCACTAAGACAAGTTTGAGGTTCCTTACAACACCTATCTAGAGCGCGATTCAAACAGAAACCAAAGCACACTTGCTTCGTTTCCAACCTAACTAGAGAACGAAACATTGTTCTCCACCAAACTTGGGACTTTTAATCAGCAACACTATGCTCGATTAAGTTCCCCCTGAATATCACGCCTGAAAGGGTGTATTTTCAGTTAGAGAGGTTTGGGATGAGATAACTTAATTATAACTTATTCAGTTACAACAAGTAATCTAAGAAACAAAACTTTGAATACTTTGCAGTAAACAAGTTTGATTGTTTCTGGTGTCAAGACTTGTTCTTGTTCGAAAGAAAGAACACTTAACTAATTTCTTAGCCGAGTATGTTCTACTTCTTCACAAGTAGCTTTTTCAAGCTTTAAGTCCTGGAACGGATCAATGCAGTAAAGAGTATTTGAAGGGTATGTGAGTTTAAGAACAAGTGAGAGTTTGATCACGTTGTTGACACACTTCAACTCTTTGCCGGATGACCTCTATTTATAGTGAAAATAAGGAGCCGTTTGAATTTCAAATTCTAAGGCTTTTGTTCCTTAAGATGTCACTATCTTGCTTTTGTACTTTCAGCAGCGTCCTTTGTTGTCTTCTAGTCTTCATGTCCTTCGCGTGCATGCTTTGCATTTAATGCTCATTTGAATGAAATTCAAATAGTAACATTGGAGCGCAAATGCAAGTACTTTCAGCAAGAGGTCACAAATGTTCATCAGCAAGTGGTTAGTCTCAGTTTCAGCAAGCACAACCTACTATGTCGTTTAGATTTTCACTTATGCAATGCTGTTGCTGAAGTTTCCACTTTCTGAGCAACATGTGCCTTTGTAGATACCAGTCTTCAGAAATCTTCTAGTCTTCAGATCTTCGAATTCTTCAAGTTTCTGAACGGTTCTAAATGCTTCAATAGTTTGTTTGTGTAAACAAAGTACATCATCAGCAAATGCTTCAATAGGTTGTATTTCTTTTCAGAAAACAAGATGCATCATAAGCGGTAAAACTAACCTATCTAGCACCTACTCTAAGTCTTCAGCAAACGTTCCTCTTTTACAATGTCCTTAAAATTCTAAATTCCTATGGACCTTAAGAGTACTAGTTACTGGACTTTGCTTAATTTAGCATGGTTAATTGCTCATCAAAATTACAAATTTCCTAACTTCCCCCTTTTGATGTTAGCAATCCATGGCTAAATTAATTGTTACACTTTTAGAGGTTTCTGATGTTGAATAAATCAGTTGATTAATGCAAGCATACTTGAATAATTAAACAGTAAGCATAAGTAAATTGCATAATCAAAAACCAATAAGAGTCAAAAGCTTCATTGCTGATAGTTATCTTTCAGTAAGTTTACAGGAAAGATCAGAGATAACTACACAAAATCAGCAAACAAAAACTTGAACAGAACTATTACAGAGAGTTAAGCTCTTTCAGAGGATTTTCTCAAAATCACTCTTACACTCTTCTCAGCAAGTGCAGTGAATTCAATACAGTCCTTTGCGTAATCTTCAAGTAGCTTACGGACTTGTAGTTGAAGAATCCTTGCATTCTTGCAGGCGGTATGATAATGCTTTTCAGCATTCATTTCCATGTAGTGAACTACCCACAAATGCATGCCCCAATTGTTGGCATGGAGAAGTTATGTATCTGAAATGCTTTTAGGATGAATCTTCCTTAACTAGAGAGATCTTCTTCTTGATCCTTAGCAGTGAGATAGAAATACTCATAAGGAATCAATCCAAGTTTCTTCTGTGATTTCTTTGTCACAAGGTCAGAGTAATAGGCAACACCAATTGGTTTTATCAAATCAGGTTCTTGTCTTATGGACTTACCAATTGAAGTTCTTCTTACTAAGACTTCCAAATTCAGCCATCTCCCAACAATATTTCTTGGTAGGGAAGGAGGATCCCTTTCTTTTCTTTTCTCCTTGAGATCAATCCAAGTAAACATTTGGTTCAGTATAGCAGTTGGAAAGAACTCATTCACCAGCAAGTCTTCCAGCCTTAAGATCCAGCAACCATGAACGTTTCTGATCACGTTCTGAGTGGTTTCCTCATTGCTGGTCTTTGTATATTCAATGCCGGAGCCAATAGCAATGCTGGCCAGCCTCTTTTCTTCCTGTCTTTGCCTTCTTCTTCTTGACTTTGCATTGTCTTGATCTCTTGCTGAAGATCTTGAGTCAGAAGAGAAATGCTTTGAATGGCCAGACGGAGTTAAGGTTGTAATTGGTCTAGCTCTTATGGCTTGAGCTATGGTCTGATTGTCATCATCTTCATTAATCGGATCTTGATGACTTTCAGTATGACAGAATTCTTGAGTTTCAGCAACAGTTTTTCTCCTTTTCGGACTTGCTGAATTCAACTCAGATTCTGCTTGTCTTTTAGAACTTTGTTCTCTTTCAGCAAGAGGTTTTATAGTCAGTGGCGCTTCAGTAGGGGTTTTCTTCCTTGAAGATCTCTTTTGCTTATCTTCCCCCTTAGACATGGATTGCATCATTGGAGTAATGTGCAAAGAGAAGAACTCATTGCAATTTTCAGCTAGAGTGCTTAGGCTGTTGTATTTCATAATGATTGCTTGCTGATCAGAGGTCAGCTTTGACAATTCTTTTTAATACTCACCATATTCTCCTCATGTCTGCGCTCTGTTGCGACTTTATCTTCAATGAAAGTCTGAGCCTTGACTAATGCAGACTTTGCCAACCGGAGTGCTTGACTTACATCTTCTTCATAGTTTTTGTGGTAAAGACTGATATCTTTTTGAGCTATTGTAAAAGTAGTAGTGCGTTTCAGCACCGTAGCCAATATCTTTCCAATATCAAGCGGACTCTCAGCAAGCAGTGCATCATCTTCTGCTTTGCAAGCTTTGTGGACTTCCATAAGTGCCAAAATACTTGGAGTAAAATCCTCCACACGTGGAAACGGCACTAAATTTGGGGTCAAGGAATGAACTTTGAGCTCTGAAGCAAATTGATCGTCTTTTGTCAGCAATTGACTTCTCAAGTCATCTCCTATACTATGTTCGTAGTCAGGAGGAGGAATTTCAACCACTTTGGGGTCTTTCTTTGAATTATCATCCTCATTTGCTGAAAGATCATATTCATCCTCAGATTCATCAAGGCCAGCAACCTTGGAACCTAAATCGGCAGCTTCATTCCTTTCTGGTTGAGTGGTTGCTGATGGCAACGCTTCAGACTCAACGACTGGAGTTTCACCAGTAGTAAGTTTTAATTGAGTAGTTGCTGAGGGCAACGTTTGAGACTCAATTGCTGGAGTTTCACCAGTAGTAGATGGAAGGGAGGGGACTTCCTGTGGCTTTACTCCTGAAGATTGAGCAATATCCAAATTCTGCGTATGCCTTGCATGAATTTGGAGACTATTTTGAAATGCTCTTTGGTAATCTTCATCCATTTCTTCTTCATCATCAAGGTTTGGATCAGTGACCTTGGCATCGAGTAAAGATAACTCGGCATCAGAAAGCTTGCCTTTCCCAAGTTTCAAAGCGGCTCTCTTTATGGCGTATTCTTCCTGAGTATCAGTGCCTTGAACAGGTGCTTGAGTACTTGTCTCAGCAGGAGCAGGTTGAGATTCTTGCTGAGTTGGTGTTTGTTCAGCTTGCTGAATGTCTTGATTCTCAGTTTCAGCAACTGTCATTTTGAGTCCACCAGCATCAGGACTAGGACCTTGATTGTCATCATCGTCGTCCTTTTTGTCCTTAGAATCTTTCCCTTCATCATCACTGGGATCAGTCGGGATGTTTTCATCTTCTTCCTCTTCATCATCATCTGTTAATATGACCAACTCGAGATGCTTGTACAAAGCAACACTCGTTTACTTCCTCTTCTTCATTGATTTTGTGGGGATCAGCCACCACGGGTACAAAAGAACCCTTGAGCATCACAACTTGTTCAGCTGGAGAGGCACTCTTAATTTGGCCTTCATATTCTCTCTGATTTGAGCAATCAGATTCGAGCTCATTAGCTGAGAATATGACATGCCTTCCGGAAGTATAGAGTGGACAAAGGTCTCGAGCTTCAGCAAAGAAGACCTCTTTTTCTCGTTTGATAGATGAAGATGAAGGTCAGAAAAGTCCATCCTTCTGTACCTTTGCCAGTTGCTGACAGACTTAGCAACTCTTGACAAGTAGTTCTCTTGAAGTCTAAGTAAAGTTCTTCAGAACTTACTTTTGGATCTTCAGTGATGTGAACCACTTCAGTGGTCTCCTTTTGAGCCTGAAAAAGAATAACATTAAGTTCAGGAAGGTTTGGATAATAGTCTTAGAGTCCAAAGCTGAAACATGATTTACCTACTGAGTTTCAGCAAGCTCATGTTGCGCACTTGTTTGTGCAGGTACTATTTCCATTCCTTGAGGAGCTTGAGAAGCATCCTCCATTTGTTCATCCTGAAATAAATGTGAGTTAGATACAAGTACTAAGTTGTCAAACTTAGTTGTATTACCAAAAACTTTGACTACCTGCTGAGGCAGGAACTGTTGATTCTGGTGCAGAGGCTTCAGCAACAGTCTGACTTGTATCTTGAGAAGTCTGTAGAGAAATCATAATATTAGCAAAAGATTGAGTTTCAGAAAGTGAAGATTTGCTTATGGTTGAGTTAACTACCTGCTGAAGAAGGACAAGTGGTGACTCAGTCCTTTCAGCATTAATAGCTTCTTCAATTTCTGGGACTGTTTCTTCAGCAGACTTCTTTTCTTCTCTTTTTGAGAAGGCTGTGCGGTTTCAGCAAATCTCCCTTGTCTCTGAAATGACAAGTTGAGCAGAAGCATCTGACCCTCACTGCTTGTCATAAAAACATCGATTGATTTGTTGGTTTTTCTTCAATGCCAACTCCATTTGATGGCTTATTTCTTCGCCACAAGCTGAACTTTGTCAATTGATGTTTTTGGTGAGCTGGGGCCAGTAATTCTCAGCATTACGAGATGCGTCGTCGAATAATGCTTCTTGTGTTGTTTCAGCAACCTCTGGGACTTGAACCATTGCGGTCTCAGCAACTGGTTCTTCAGCAACTTGATGAGTTGCTTGTTCAGCAACCATCTTTTAGCAACGGCAGCTTCAGCAAGTGCCACGGTTCTTATATCAGCAGCGATATCAATCACTGGTTCCAGAGTCTGATCATCAAGATGATCTACAATGTAGATATCTGGGATTGGGGCAGGAATTCATTCCACTGCCTTGTGGTCTAGCTCAGTAGATGAATCACATTAGTTGATTGTTGAAGGCTTCCGCAAACACTTCAACGTTGCGACATAGGTTTCAGTAACCCCTTGTCAACATCTACTGGAGCTTTTTTTCAGCAACTGCTTGAGAATCGTCCGAGAGATATGAACAATTGGTACTGACCTGCGAGCCAGTGTTTTCTTTCTTGGGTTATTTGCCTTTTCACCTCTTGGGGAAGGTGTTACTAGGACCCTGCATGTCTGAGTGTGCCAATCATCAGCTACTCCTCTTTTGTCTTCTAAGATTATCTCCAGTGGTTCCTCAACAAGTGAGTCAGTAGATTGCATTTTCAGCAACATGTGTAG
>CM051458.1:65990725-66011149 GCA_028274465.1 Plantago ovata | reverse complement strand
AAGGGTATGTGAGTTTAAGCACAAGTGAGAGTTTGATCACGTTGTTGACACACTTCAACTCTTTGCCGGATGACCTCTATTTATAGTGAAAATAAGGAGCCGTTTGAATTTCAAATTCTAAGGCTTTTGTTCCTTAAGATGTCACTATCTTGCTTTTGTACTTTCAGCAGCGTCCTTTGTTGTCTTCTAGTCTTCATGTCCTTCGCGTGCATGCTTTGTATTTAATGCTCATTTGAATGAAATTCAAACAGTAACATTGGAGCGCAAATGCAAGTACTTTCAGCAAGAGGTCACAAATGTTCATCAGCAAGTGGTCAGTCTCAGTTTCAACAAGCACAACCTACTCTGGCGTTTAGATTTTCACTTATGCAATGCTGTTACTGAAGTTTCCACTTTCTGAGCAACATGTGCCTTTGTAGATACCAGTCTTCAGAAATCTTCTATTCTTCAGATCTTCGAATTCTTCAAGTTTCTGACCGGTTCTAAATGCTTCAATAGTTTGTTTGTGTAAACAAAGTACATCATCAGCAAATGCTTCAATAGGTTGTATTTCTTTTCAGAAAACAAGATACATCATAAGCGGTAAAACTAACCTATCTAGCACCTACTCTAAGTCTTCAGCAAACGTTCCTCTTTTACAATGACCTTAAAATTCTAAATTCCTATGGACCTTAAGAGTACTAATTACTGGACTTTCCTTAATTTAGCATGGTTAATTGCTCATCAAAATTACAAGTTTCCTAACAAAACCAAATGCAAGTATATTTATCAAAATACAATAAACAAAAGAACTTACAATGAAGAGTTGATACAATCACAAAGTCCTTCCTTGCGCACTATAGGAATAAACGAATCCCGTACAGATTGCAACAACCGTTGGACTTCCAACAACTTCTCAAAGGAGTAACAACAACAAGAAATGGGGAGTAGAGTCGATAGTTGGACTATCTCTCCTTAAGACAAATACTTGCCCCGCTCGTCGTGCTTACGGAATTTCGGCAATCTGTCTCACAGGATAAAACTACTCTAAGACGACTAAGGAGCACTCCAATAGTCGAATCTAGCGAACTTACTTTGAGTATGATAGAGTGCAAATAGAAAGAAAATGAAAAGAGAAGTATCAAATGCCTTGGATGTGTGTTTGAGAATGAACCCCACTCCCATATTTTTACTTCTCAAAGGCTTCAATGAAGGGGCATGAAATCCCTTCAAAAGGTTTCAATGAATGGTAACCAACCATTCAACAAAATGCCAAAAGGTGGGAAAAACCCGCCAGACATGTGTGTTGGACAAAATCGCCAAAAGTCAAAACCTTTCACAAGTGTTGTGATGGTCCAGTGGAATGAACTTGCGCCTGTTAATGAATAGGTCTAAGGTTCGATTCCCAACAGGTGCAGTTTGTTTTTGACGTTTTTTCCACCTTTTCTTGTTGGAAACCATTGTGAAAGTTCACAAATTCACCAATTCAACTTGTTTAACTTGTAAATTAATTTTCTCATCCACTTTGAGTAATTAATTACAATTAAACACAAATGAATAATATTCCAACAATGCATTTTGCACAAAAATATGCAAATCTCATTTGCCTTTTGTCCATGAATTTTAGCACAGTGGTACCAACTGTATTTTTACGATCGACTTAATTCATTCATGTATTGACCGATACACTATGTGCATTAATCACCTTTCACCCTACGGGATTTTAGTGACTTAACGCTTTGGTGACATCCATTTCAACAAATGGATAATGGCTTGTTTCCAACACTTTGGACGCATATGACCAATATATCAAATGAATTGAAATCTCAATCATTTCACTAAAATTCCCAACAGTATCAAAATCAATGGAGCAATAATCAATCATAATCAAACCAACAACTTATATGTACCTTGGTGATCCAATCTTGATACACACGAGCACTCAACACAACGGCTTAGTATCAAACGGCAAAATGGTTATTAATTTTTAATCTAGTAACTCAAGCCCTCTTAAGAGTTAAGTACCAATATATTTACGGGACATCCAACTCCTAGTCCACGTTTAATAACTACTCCCGACACCACCATAATCCATATTAAATTTTCAGTCCATGAAAAAAATAATAAATAAAAGTCCGACCCGTCAATTTTTATCCATATAATTTCAGCTCCAAAATATAAAAAATAAAAAAAAACTTTTAACTCAAAAAGTTTCGGGTTATTACATCATCCCCTCCTTTAAAAAAGTTTCGTCCTCAAAACTTAAACCACTACGTTTTCACTACGCAACTATGACAAGTTGACAACCGTCCAATTTTCTAATCCCCGAATCAACGAATTCAGCCCTAATAGTTTTTACTCTAATCCAATAATACCAACTTCACTAGCAAAGAATCAAGTCCACTTTTGGTATAAAACCAAATCATCCTACTCCCAATTCCATTCTGTTAAACTCAAATCAAAGTTTAATCACCACATCCCTAGACATTAGAGCTTCGAAACCTCAAGATCAAATCAATAAATATACTTCAAAACTTCCAAGTCCAAATAATTATTCCAGCTAGCCTACTAAATTCTCAATACTTTAAATGCATGAAAATTCTACTGTGCCACTCTGATTATCATCCAACTAAGTAGTACTCCACGCTTTTACCAAACATCCAGGAATAGCAACACTAGTTTTGTACTGTCTAAAATTTAGCTACACAAGTTCCTTGATAGCTCCAAAATTCAACACCACGGTTCTTAGAATAATTCCAAGATAAGAGACTCAAACTCTCAAATAACCGAACTCAACTTCTCGAAGATCCAAACTGATACTCCTCAAAATTTAAACCCAAAACAAAACACCCAAAGATTGAAACTTATGCTTTATACCATTTGTAACACCTCAAAACCAAAATATGGAACGTTCGGCCATGTATCGTGACATGGGCTCACGCCAACATGAAGCCTCTACTTTAAATCCTGAAAGACAATGAAATCAACTCGAATGGTAATACAGAGCTACTAAAAAAGCCCAGCACAATGAAATACATTCTATACAAGTCCTTAAAATTACAACCACCCGAGTACAACAACTAAAACTTTTAAAGAAAATCAATCTTCACCTAAATAGTCTTCAAGATCCAGAACACATGTAAGCTCCATCCCGCTATACTCCAACAAAATATCATCATGCTTGCACAACCAACAATACACTGAAAGGGGGAGCAAGGGGGTGAGCTGGGAGGCCCAGTAAGTAATTATATATATGCTTCCAAACACACTCACAATCACACTAATACACATAAACATATATACGTAATAACCAAAATATAATAAAATAAAATAAATCAGCATAATTCACAATCAAAGTCAAATGCATTCCAACTGTTATCCCGTTGGCGGCCAAAGATATCCCAACTGTTATCCCGTTGGCGGTCAATATGCTTCCAACTGTTATCCCGTTGGCGGCCAAAGTATCAAAACAAATCACAAACCAAATACCACATATAATATATATACATATATTAATATGACCAAGTATGAGTAGAGACATATACAAAACTACTTACTATGAATCCAAAATACTCCGTTGCTGCCAAATCCAAGAAATCAATTTCGATCATAAACCATTGCTGGAAAAGTCTACATCAGCCACCAATGAACCTCAAATCCACCGATGATCATCTTCTAAGGTTAATTACACTTTTCTCCAAAAATCCATACATTAACCCCCTCGGTAACTAATGACCATGGCTCATGGCCACCAATCCATCACGGGAAACTAGAAATACATAATAGCAGTATCAAAATCAATGGAGCGATAATCAATCATAATCAAACCAACAACTTATATGTACCTTGGTGATCCAATCTTGATACACACGAGCACTCAACACAACGGCTTAGTATCAAACGGCAAAATGGTTATTAATTTTTAACCTAGTAACTCAAGCCCTCTTAAGAGTTAAGTACCAATATATTTACGAGACATCCGACTCCTAGTCCACGTTTAATAACTACTCCCGACACCACCATAATCCATATTAAATTTTCGGTCCATGAAACAAATAATAAATAAAAGTCCGACCCGTCAATTTGTATCCACATAATTTCAGCTCCAAAATATAAAAAACAATACTTTTAACCCAAAGAGTTTTGGGTTATTACAGATCCAGTTCTTCTTGCATTGCCTTGATCCATTCAGAATGCTTTAAAGCTTCTTCTATGGTTTTGGGCTCAATTTCTGAAACAAAGAAAGAGAACAAAACTTCTACCTCAACAACAATTGCTTCTTCAGAAAGTTATTGATTAGTAGATACTTTGGATCTAGTCACTTGGCGTTTGTCAATATCACCAATCATATCCGTAGAGGGGTGATCTCTAATCCACTTATTAACAGGTTTTCTGCTCTTTGGATCTGGATATGTTTGCGTTTCAGCATATGACTCTTCAGCATGTACTTGTTCAGTACTACTGGGATCTGGTTGTGTCTCTGCTGAAATTGATTCATCAGCAACTGCTTGTTCAGCATTGCCGGTTTGAGATAACTCGTCAGCAGACACAGGAGGTTGTGTAGTTTCAGCAACATTGGGAGCAACTGCGTCTTTAGCCGGAAATTCTTAATCATGAACTACATTTATCTTGTCATGACTTGGAGTTGGAGTGTCATTGTCAGAATCATCATTAAGTTCAATAGATTTGACATTTCTAGCATTGGATTCAGTTCTTTGCTTGTGTATGAGTAATTTCTTCATACATTCTCATATTTCTTCTTCAGCAAGGACTCCTTGCGTCTTTTCATAGAATACAACATGCACTGATTCTTCAATCTTTTGTGCCTTTTTGTTGTAAACTCTATAAGCTTTGCCATGTAAGGAGTAGCCAAGAAATATCGCTTCATCTGCCTTTGGTTGAAATGTTCTTAAGTATTCTCTACCATTGTTAAGAACAAAGCATTTGCAACCAAATACTCTTAGATGAGTAATGTTAGGAGGTCTTCCAACAAATAACTCATAGGGAGTTTTGTTGTATTCCTTAGTTATCAAGCATCTATTTTGAGTATAGCAGGCTGTATTAATCGCTTCAACCCAATAAGCTTCACTTATTTCAGTGTCAGCAAGCATTGTTCTAGCTGCATCCTTAAGGGTACGATTCAGCCTTTCAGCAACATCATTTTGTTGAGGTGTCCTTACTGAGGATAACTGATGTTGTATGCCTTTGGAAGTGCAATACTCAGTTATGTACTGGTTTACAAACTCAGTATCATGGTCTGTTCTGATGATTTTTACCTTGTCATTTTTCATGACTTCGAGCTTATTCAGCAAGTTAGGTATTTCAGTCCTTGTTTCAGACTCGTGTTTGATGAAAATTACCCAAGTGAATCTTGAATAATCATCTACCACAACCAGACCATACTTTGCCAACATAGCTTGTTGAAGAAGATTCAAACAAGTCCATGTGCAAGAGTTGTAAAGGTTTTGTAGTTGACGGTAATGCCTTGTTCTTGAAAGAAGTTTTGGTTTGCTTACCTTGCTGACATGCAGTGCAAACACCATCCTTCTTAAAAGTAACCTTAGGTAATCCAACTACAAGTGCCTTTTTAGACAGCTTATTGAGCGTCTTGAAGTTTAGGTGACTTGTTCGTTTATGTCATAACCATGCTTTTTCAGCAAGGCAATCATGATCTGAGATAAGGCATTTTTCAACGATTGCTGAAGACCAATCTACGGTATAGAGACCTCCTGATCTTCTAGCAACCATGATAACCTTCTTTGTCTCAAAGTCAATAAGTTTACATTCATCACTTTTAATTTTGATGAAGTAACCTTTGTCAGCGAACTGACTCATGCTGAAAAGGTTAAACTTAACATTTTTGACATAAAGAACTCTCGAAATGGTAATGCATCCTAACTTCACGTCAACATAGCCTTTAGTAGAACCAAAGCCTCCACCAGCAAACCTTATTGTTGGACGTTTAGACCACCGTCTATAGTTTATAAGGTTTTTCTTATTGCCCGTCATGTGCTTCCCGCAGCCACTGTCAAATTGCCAAATTGCATTGTTTGTCTTTGTGGTTGAAGTCTGCACAATCAAGAGCAAACAAGTTAATTATCCAATATTGGATGTCCATTAACATGTTCAAGAAAACGTCTATTGGAAACCCAAGTCTTGAGTTTTTTGATCTTGACTTGTTTTCTACTTGATGAGGAACTAAATGGTTTAGAACCGAAAGACCTTTGATCATTGCTGATCAAGTCCACTTTCTGATGTGGTGTCTTGCTTGGTTGAACCTTTTGCTGAATATACTTTTCAGTAAGTTCTTTTCTAGCAAGGTTCCTTCTAGTCCTAGCATTTTGAGTATTGTCAATACTCTTGGGCTTGGATTTGTTCAACTCTTTGAAGTATCTCTGCTGACTTTGCTTATACTCATGAAATAGTTGACTTTATTTGATTTTGAACCTAAGTCCACTTTTTGGAGTATGCTGAGTTTTTATTTCAGCAATCTTACTTCATTCAGGTTTGTCAGCAAAAGTCTTCTGATTACTTTTAGTAATCTTGCCTTTAGGCTTAACAAATTGCTTTTCAGCAACTTGTTTGTCGGAATGCTTTACAACATCCTTTTTCTGAGAAGTTTTCTTTTCAACAACCTGTTTTCCTTTTGAAGTCTTGTTACTTTGACTAGCAACAGCGGGCTTCTTGGTCGTAGGTACTTGATTGCTCATTTCAACAACCTTAGATGGACCAATTTGATAGATTTTTTGTTGACCACTATTAGTTGCACGAACAAAGGTAATTGGTGATTTGTCTTTACTCAAGAGTATTACATCATCACCTTCATACGTGGCACCTAAACCTTCTTTCTGAGATGGATCTCTCAGATAAGAGTTTAGTTCAGTTAGCGTGTTACTAGCATCCGCATAAGATTTAAAATTGACTTTCATCTTTTTCATCTCTTGTATTTCAGCAAGTAACTTTAGAATTGAGGACTGATATTCTTTCAATTCCATTGCCATTTCAGCATTTTTCTCTGTAGCTTCAGCAACTAACTTCTTGAGATGCAATATTTCAGCATCCTTCTTTTCTGACTCAACGCTCAGCAAGACGTACATTTCAGTAGTTTGCTTAGTCAGAAGTTCAGCATTCTGTAGTTTCTCTTGCTGTTTGCTCAGAGTTTTCTCAAATCTTTCGATTTCTCCTTCAATTATATCAAGGTCAATGTCATCCTCACTTTCTGAATCAGAGTAGAGGTAGGACAATTTACCTGATCGTCCATGAGGCAGAACTCGTAGTTTGACACATCTGGATAAGCTTCCATAGCTATTCCACATACTTCATTGCCTATCTCTACGTCCAGAGTGGATTCCTCTTCTTCAGTGTCTGAACTATCTACCTCACTGTCTTCAGAGCTTGTTTCAATGCAAAGGGCATCGATTTTTGCTTGAAATTTTTTCTTTTCTTCAGCAATTAAAGCCTTCTTGAACTTCTTCTTCTTTTCAGCAGATTTCCCTTTCAGTAAGGGGCAATTTGCTTTGAAGTGTCCAGTCTTTTTGCAATAAAAGCAAAGATCATTGCCAAGTGCTGGTTCTTTAGAGGAGTTTGCTTGCTGAGCTTGCTTGTTCAGAGAGCTAGCTTCATTTTTGTACTTATGGTAGTTGTTTCCAAGATGCTTTTTCAGCTTCTCTTTTGCTTTTCGCCTTTCAAGTTTCTTACTGATGAATTTCTTCATGTTTCTAATTGCAAGAACATTTTCATCAGCATGCTCTTTATCATTCTTCTTTTCAGAAGATGACGGCTTGGCAGCAAAAGCAATGTTTTGCGATTTTTCAGCAAACACAATTTCTCTTTGCTTTGTCTCATAGTTGATAGTAGCAAGATGAGAGAACAACTAAGTTGGAGTGATATTTGGCATTCCTTGATTACAGTAAAAATTCTGAGTGTGGATCCATTCTTGATTCAGACTTTTAATAATGGTTTTCACCTTTTCAGAATCTGAATAGAAGTTTCCAACACCTAAGGCACCCATTTCACTCACTAGGGTTGTGAATCTGAAATCCAAGTCTTCCTGTGACTCATTGGCACCTTGTTTGAAGTTTTGAAACTTCAACTTTAGCACTTCGAGTTTATTTTCCTTGGTTTTGTCAGATCCAACACAAAGATCTTGAACCATTTTCCAAGCTTCCTTAGCAGTTTTGGCACCCCACAGTTGCACTGTATAGTATCTAGAGTAGATCGAATAATGATGTTTCTTGCTTGGCCATCAAGACGGAATCTTTTGGCTTCATCTGAAGTCCATTCCTCTCTGGGTTTTGGAACGACGGTATCGACCGGTTCACCTAAGATAGTTTCCTTTGCAGCTTCTGTGGTTTTGTGAGGAAAGCTTCTCTCATGTTTAGTGATCTTGATTGGTCCATCGTTTATGACAGTAACCATCTCATCACTAATGGCCTCAAGATGTAGCATCATGTTGTTTCGCCATTTTTCATAGTTTTCCAGCTTCAGCAAGGGAGCCTCCCCTAAAGACATCCTGTCAGCAAATGACTACCAAACTGATCAAGTGAAAGTGATTTACGGAAAGCACCTAAGGGGATCTAGGTTCAGTGCTGAAGGTTAAAGAACCTCCAGCTCTGATACCACTTGTTGGTCCCTTTAAACAACAAGAAAAGACTAGAGGGGGGGGGGGTGAATAGCTTTTTCAAATTTTTCGTCGTTTAAAACTTTCTCAGCAAGTGCTTATTACTTTTCAGTAATGAGTTTGTTTGTACTTAACTTTCTCAGCAAGTGCTTATTACTTTTCAGTAATGAGTTTGCTGATACTTAAAAACAGAGTGCGAAAGACTTTTACAATAAGTGCTTTTATCAGAGAACTAGTTTCAGCAAGTGAGCAAAATGACAGTGTACGATAAATGTAACTTGCTGAAAACTAAGTGCAGTAAAGTAAATCACACAAACACTTTTATAGTGGTATCTAAGAGTGGCGTAATCTCTCAACTAATCCACTTTGTCCTTTCTAGGACTGAATCCACTATGATAAGATATGAGGTTCCTTACAAATCCTATCACTAATGATTCTCATAAACCAAAGCACACATTCCTTATTTCCAACCTAAACTAGAGAACTGTAACCTTGTTCTCCACCAAACTTGGGACTATAATCAACAACACTATGCTTGATTAATTCCCCCTGAATTTCACGCTTGTAAAGGGTGTTTATCAGTTAGAGAGGTTTGGGATGAGATGACTTGAGTATAACTTTTCATCTATAACAAGTTATCTAAAGAAACAAAACTTGTAATACTTTGCATTAAGCAAGTTTGTTGTTTTTGGTGTCAAGACTTGTTCTTGTTTAAAAGAAAGAACACTTAACTAATTTCTTAGTTGTGAATGTTCTACTTCTTCACAAGTAGCTTTTGTTTCAAGATTAAGTCTTGGAACGGATGAATAGGCAGTAAAGAGTAGAGAAGGATTTGAGTGTTTAAAGCACAAGTGAGAGTTTGAGCACGTTGTTGACACACCTTCTACTCTAGCCTGATGACCTCGATTTATAGTGTCTCAAGGTAGCCGTTTGAATTTCAAATTCTAAGGCTTTGTACCTTAAGATGTCACTATCTTGCTTTTTTACTTTCAGCAGCGTAGTTCATTTGTCTTCTTGTCTTCATGTTCTTCGCATGCCTACTTTGCATTTAATGTTCTTTTGAATCAAATTTAAATATGAACGTTGGAGCCAAAATGCAAGTACTCTGTCATATAGATTTTCACTTATTCAAGCTGTTGCTGAAAATCTCACTTTCTTAAGCAACATGTGCCTTTGTAGATACCTTTCTCAGAATTCTTCTAAGTCTTCAGTCTTCGAATCTTCAACTTTCTGAGTGGTTCTAGGTCTTCAATAGTTCGTTTGTAAAAACAAAGTACATCATCAGCAAACAAAAGAACCTAACTAGTAGCTACACTAAGTCTTTCAGCAAACATTCCTCTTTTACAATGTCCTTAAAATTCTAAATTCCTATGGACCTTAAGAGTACTAGTTACTGGACTTTCCTTAATTTAGCATGGTTAATTGCTCATCAAAATTACAAGTTTCCTAACAATACTCATTTCAAACTTTTTAGTCATGAGTTTGGCAAAATCATCACAAAGTTGTTTGTCCTTAGAACCAAAAATTATGTCATCCACATAAATCTGGACTAAGAGTGCTTTACCATCATGATTCATGGTAAATAAGGTTTTATCAACTTCACCCTTCTTGAAACCATTATCCAGCAAGAACTTAGCTAAGGTATCATACCAAACTCTAGGTGCTTGCTTTAGACCATATACAACTTTCTGAAGCTTATATACCATCTTTGTTTCTGAGGGAAGTTCAAAGACAGGGGGTTGTTCTAGATAGACTTCTTCAGCAAGTTCACCATTTAGGAATGTACTTTTAACATCCATTTGATAAACTATGAAGTCATTATGAGAAGCAAAGGCTAAGAAAATCTAATAGCATCCAATCTTGCAACTGGTGCACAAGACTCATCATAATCCAATCCTTCAATCTGGCAATAACCTTGAGCAACTAAACGTGCTTTATTCCTTGTTACTTCACCAGACTTACTCAGCTTGTTTCTGAACACCCACTTTGTATCAATTGCTTTCTTTCCTTCAGCAAGGGGTACAAGTTTCCAGACTTTGTTCCTTTCAAATTGATCCAGTTCTTCTTGCATTGCCTTGATCCATTCAGAATGCTTTAAAGCTTCTTCTATGGTTTTGGGCTCAATTTCTGAAACAAAGCAAGAGAACAAAGCTTCTACCTCAACAACAATTGCTTCTTCAGCAAGTTCTTGGTTGGTAGATACTTTGGATCTAGTCACTTGGCGTTTGTCAATATCACCAATCATATCTTTAGAGGGATGATCTCTAATCCATTTGTTAACAGGTTTTCTGCTCTTAGGATCTGGATATGTTTGCGTTTCAGTAAGTGACTCTTCAGTATGCACTTGTTCAGTACTACTGGTATCTGGTTGTGTCTCTACTGAAATAGGTTCATCAGCAAATACTTGTTCAATATTGCTGGTTTGAGATAACTCACCAGTAGACACAGGGGTTGCGTAGTTTCAGCAACATCTGGAGCAACTGCGTCTTTAGCCGGGAATTCCTTATCATGAACTACATTTATCTTGACATGACTTGGTGTTGGAGTGTCATTGTCAGAATCATCATTAAGTTCAATAGGTTTGACATTTCCAGCATTGGACTCAGTTCTCTGCTCGTGTATGCGTAGTTTCTTCATACAATCTGATATTTCTTCTTCAGCAAGAACTCCTTGTGTCTTTTCATATAATACAACATGCACTGATTCTTCAATCTTTTGTGCCTTTTTGTTGTACACTATATAAGCTTTGTGATGAACGTGTATTTTACACTTTCATTCGAGTCTTTTTTCACCAATTTAGCTATCCTCTATGTTAATTTAGCTATAGTTTAGTGCATTTTATTAGAATAGTGTCACGTTTCCCTTTAGTTTGTATTTTACAGGTTTTGGGTGAAAAACGAGGTTTTCTGGGCAATTATATTGAAGTAGACGAGGAATTGGTGTTCCGAAGGCATTTTTGGAGTATCTATAAGATTCCGGATAGGATTTGAAGTCTAAGGGTCGAGTCTGAAGGCTAAAAGGTCACTAGAAGATAAAAACCGAGTCCGAAAAGGAAAAGAAATCCAAAAACGCGTCGAAAACGCGTCAATTGCCGACAGCACCTCCCGGGCGATTCCTCGGGACGTGGGGCGTTTCGCCCCACACTAGGCCATTCGCCCGGTGTGTGGGGCGACTCGCCCCACACCTGCCGAACACCTATATATAGTTGCTCAGTTTCTCCGTTTTTTCATACTTTCCCAGACCTTTTCTCTCACCTTTCTCATTAGTATTAGGTAGGAATTCTCCAGAGCCTGTTCTGGGGATTCTTAGCATAGGAGACACTTTTTCTTATCGTTTTGGAGCTTGTAAGATCGCGATTCTTCGGAGATTGACAACCTTCGGTAACATTGTATCTTACAGTTTTTCTATTCATATTTATTTATCTTTCAACATGTTTTCATTCAATCTTGCTATGATTTCTGTTGATTGCATGCCATCTATGAGTAGCTAAATTTATCGTTGGTGATAGTATGTGATTTCTTAGCGAAGGGTTAATAATTATGCTGATGGCGGTAAAGCGAATCAGACTTTGAGTTATTGCTTTATTTCTTTGATCTATCTAAAACCTCTATCTTCGTAGTGTTGAATAATAACGGAACACAATTGGACAATTCATTGATCAAAGATCTCTATGCAAAACGATCGGGTACTTCATGCATGATTATTAACCTGCTATGCTTTGAATGATAATACTATCACTAACTTCCATTATCTGATAAGAAAAACCTGTGCTAAGTAGTTTGTTGATTTTATATTTTTTAGTTAGATTAGATAAAGCTAGTTATAGTCCTTAGAGATCGACACTCGAGGTTATTTTACTGCTACACTACGATTTTTGTTGTAGTCGTGAATTGCCTTTGGCTAAATACAAATTTATTTGATTAATTAGAATCTGACAAATTCCGGTTCATCAAATTGGCGCCGTTGCCGGGGACTATACTCCTTTTTTCTGTTTAGCTTTTTTATATTTTCAGCATTCAATTCCTAGTCTTAGTAGTATTAGTTGTTTTCGATTTTATAAGTGATTTCCAAAACTTTCTTGATCTTCGAGATTTCTAACGAGACTAATTTTCAGTTTTGAGTTACTCCTGTTCCAGATTTCCAGGTATGACGACCTTGAAAGCTCGCTTGACACCTACATTCTCGCAAGTCAAGAAAGGGTTAGCTATATACTTGGAAGAAGAGTTATCGGGGTATGACGTAACAAGTTCTGTAGTGAGAAGGATACCGAGGTTCGAAGATGGAGTGGGGATGAATCCGTTAAGCTTCATCAGGTCCTATGAGGAAGAAATAGCAAAAGTTCCAGCAAAGGGGTTCACCGAGGACTAATTATGCAGGGAATTATTTTCTTTTGCTCTGGGATATGAACCGAGGATTTGGATAGCAAGGTTAGCACCAGGATCTCTAAGAACCTGGAGCCAAGTAGTAGAGGAATTCTTGGCGCGTTTCATGCCTTACCATGAGACGATTGCACTGCGGAATCGGATCGAACACTTCAAGCAAGGAGAGTCGAGCGGTTCTGTGACACCTATGAACGTTTTCAAAAGTACGCCAATGGATCTGCACAATCTGAGAAGATAATGTCGAGTCAAGTCACCAACGTAGATTCAAATCGGGGCGAAACTAACGGCTTATACGAAGGATATTCTGAAGACGAAGATATCAGTGAAGAGGAAGAACTTGCGTTTTACGCAGGGATTAAGGCCATTGAGAGTGTTTTCGAGATAGCACACGCAGGACAAGCTGAAAACAATTTTCGCATCGAAAAGGCTTTTGAAGCAGTCGAAGTAACTGAGCAACTTATCAAGGAACTTAGCTTGTTGAAGTGTGAAAAGTGCGGAAAAGCAGTCGAAGATGCCCCCTTGGAAGTGGGGGGGCGAACCGCCCTGTGTGGGGGGCGAATCGCCCCCCACAGACAGAGAATTTGGGGCGACTCAGCCCTCCCCAGGCGACTCGCCCGGGATAGGGGGTGAATCGCCCCCCAGCTCCAGGGAACTGGACGACCCCAGTTCCCCCGTTTTGACACCTGAAGCTGATCCCGAGCCACTTCAAACTGTTACAACCGAGGAAACTGAGTACGAAGAAGTGAATCTACTACTGGAGGAAAGATGACCAAAATACCTAACTTCGTGCGTCCTAAACGTGTTGAATCTACTGGGACCGAAAATGCAGGACCAAGCACAGGACAAGAGGTTAGCGAAAGTTCCAAAGAACCTCAAGAGAAGGGTGATGAACCAAGACCATCTGTAGAGGACATAGTTGTGTTGGTAAAGTCACTGGCCAGTGCATCGATATATTATGATAGTCATAAGTATATCTTCGTGACCAAGCAACTCCCTGAGACGCCCGTGGATGTATTATTGGGATAGACACATCATCGATCCTAGATGCATTCGAGTTAGTCAGATGAAGGGACGTTACCATCGCCGCGTTGAGCGCAACAGACTTCGCAACGAAAGGGTTTGCTTTGAGAAACCTCTCAAACGTCCTCATGTATTAATATTGCAAACGGAACCGTCTAGGAATTCCATTTTGCCTAGTCTAGGACTTGCTTAATACAATGAGGCCCTATGGGTCACACTATGTGGTGATTCAGCTTATCAGAATATCCTTGAAGATTGAATCGCAATTGATTTGGAATTAATTGTGATTGATGGATTATTATTGATTTGGAATTAATTATAATATTTATCGGCTCAATTAATGATTTGGAATTATTAATTGAATTGGCTAATTAATTGTATTTTATGTAAATACAATTAAAGATTATATTTTAGAATATAATAGATGTTTGATTTGAAAGGATATGTTAATTTAGAATTAACATATGCACATGGGCAAAATCTACTTGGAGTTTGAATTGCCTTAGAACTATAAGTGGGTCCCAAAATCGGGTCCCACCTATTACCCCTGGGAGAGCGCGCGCGCGCGCAGATGGTATAGGGCAAGGGGTTCGACTCCTTCCTCTGTTAGAAGTCCAAGGGATAAGTTAGATTTTCCTGATTGAGTTTTAATTTGATTGGGAATGAATCTAGACTTGAAATTGGTTTCCTAGTGCGATAAAAATTAGATTCTTATTCCTTTACGAAGTCTAATTGCTTATGCTTTAGGCTTCTATTGACTACTATATATAGTAGACTATTAGAGAGCTTTTGACATAGACATTCACACAGTTAAATACCCAGTTTTCTTAGAGAAAATAAAAGCTTTCCCCCTCCTCTATAAGCCACACGCTCTCCACCCTCTTGCCGGAGGAAAATCGCCGCCCCGTCTTCTTGGTCACACAAAGAATATCCTAGCATTCTTCCGCTAGGTTGTTCATCCGTGGATACCAAGGTTGAGGTTCTAGGAGCTGGAAACTAGCTCTTATTGTCTTGCAGATAATCAGAGTATTGCAGATATCTTCGACTTCGACGAAGGAGAAGATACACTGGATTATTACGAAGACTTGGAACCTGCTTTGGAAGTAAGGTTAGTCTTCTAATTGACGTGTTTACATATATACGGCATATACATAATCAATTAACCTGTATGTTAAGAAAATTTTTGAAATTCCGCTGTGTACCTTAGGGGTAACTCTGACCGTATTTTCTTAAAGTGGTATCAGAGCCAGGTTAATTGATTACGTATATACGTATATATGTTGTATGCTTTTATAGTTTATGTGGATGCAATTGATTCTATGATTAATTCGATTTTCAAAAGTTTTGTTTTTTATATAAATTTAGAATTTATATTTTTTCAAAAAAAATATATATAAAATATATATATATCGACCGGCCGCCTGCGGGCGCGGCGCCCGTGCCGCAGGTGCCGGGCGCCCGCGGCCGCAGGCACGGTAGGGGACGGGACTAGGTCCCGTCCCATATTTTAATATATATATATTTTTCGAGTTGGACCCAAAATCGAATTTTTGAAAATTTTGAGGATTGAATTTTATAATTGGAATATAAATATGATTTAATTGTAATTTGTTTTAACTAGAGGGGTTAAATTTAATTAGTATAAAGTTAAATGGCTTATTTGTAATTTATCAATTTATTGTTTATTGCAAATTAGTCCTTCTACTTTTGAATTTTAGATTTAACACCTCCAAGGTTTCAAAAATTACAATTAAGTCCTTAGGGTTTTCGAAAATTTCTACTTGGTCAATAGAATTTTTGATTTTTCAATCTAGTCCAAATTTTCAATTATTTCATAGAGATTATAAGTATGGGATTATAATTTTCATAATGAAATTATGAAGTCATTTGGCATCCACATAGGCTACTACTTGTTTTGTTTGCTCGATATGCTATTGTTTGACAATGCATGTTTAAATACCATGTATTTACTTTCCGTTCGACCGCTATGCATGCGAGGGTAGGCGGCGCCCTCTTATACGTCGGACCGCATATTTTATGTATGGGTAGGCGGCACCCATTATGTGTTTGACCGCGTTTAGAACTAGAATGGATAGGCGGCATCCATTACGTGTAGACCGCTCATGCATGATGGGTAGGCGGCGCCCTTATTTGTTTGTAGATGACTGATAACAACCCTCAAGCGACAAGCCCCAACCAATATAAGTACAGAAATATATATATGTATGTATTTCTGAGATGCTTTCCATAGGGTGCTTTAATTCTGAACTTTCATTGCGTTTTCTTGTATTGGCGACCTCGTCTTACAGACTCGCAGTGGTAGTCAGATTAGAGTAAGCCTATGGTTATAACTTACTGCATATTGTATCTAGCGACCTCGATAGGTACAATATGTAGAGCATTGGGTTAAATTAGATTTAACAACCAAGAGTTGCGTGATGCAATTGGATAGTCCTACCGGTCATATTATGCTATGCGACCAGCCCCCGTTGGAGTATAGCATAGTATGGATTTGGATCTTGGCCCCTACGGTAACTTGTTGGACATTACCCGTATGTTTGTTTTGGGGGCAAGCATATGTGAAAATAGTGGGAGCTAAACAACTAAAGGACCTTGTTGTTTAGTTATGTTGACTGTGTATTTAGAAGTAATATTTCAATAGTTGATTTATTATTTTCGTTCTATATTTTTCTCCTTAGGAAATTAGAAATGGCGAGTATCTCGCTCCGTGCTGTCTTAGAGAAGCAAATTTTGACCGGAACAAACTTCCTAGATTGGATCAGGAATATACGTTTGGTGCTGAGGTACGAAAAAATTGAGTACGTCTTGGACGAAGTCATTCCCGTGTGCCCCGAAAATCAGACTGCCGATCAGGTTGCTGCTTGGAATCAAGCCAACAAGGCAAAGTCTGATAAGCATCTTGAGGATGCTAGATCCGCGCAGTGTATTATGCTGGCGGCATTGAGCAATGAGCTGTTGATGAATGTGTATTTTACACTTTTATTTGAGTCTTTTTCACCTATTTTAGCTATCCTCTATGTTAATTTAGCTATATTTTAGTGCATTTATTAGAATAGTGTCACGTTTCCCATTAGTTTTTATTTTACAGGTTTTGGTTGAAAAACGAGGTTTTCCGGGCAATTATATTGAAGTAGACAAGGAATTGGTGTTCCAGAAGCCTAATTGGAGTATCTGAAAGATTCCGGATAGGATTTGAAGTCTAGGGACCGAATCTGGAGGGTAGAAGGTCACTAGAAGGCAGAAACCGAGTCCGAAAAGGGGAAGAAATCCAAAAACTGCGTTTCGGGCCGAAAAACACTCCCGGGCGAATCGCCCGGGACGTGGGGCGATCGCCCCACACCAGGCGAATCGCTCGGTGTGTGGGGCCCTTCGCCCCACACAATTCGAAGCCTATGTATAGTTGCTCAGTTTTTTCTCCGTTTTTCATACTTTTCCAAACCTTTTTCTCTCACCTTTCTCTGTAGTTTTAGGTAGGAATTTCCCAGAGCCTGTTCTGGGGGTTCTTAGCTTAGGAGATACTTTTTCTTAGCAGTTTGGAGCTTGTAAGATCACGATTCTTCGGGGACTGACAACCTTCGGTAACATTGTATCTTACAGTTTTTCTACTTATTTTTATATATCTTTCATCATGTTTCATTCATTCGTGGTATGATTTCTGTTGATTGCATGACAACTATGAGTAGCTAAACTTCTTGTTGTGATAGTATGTGATTTCTTAGCTAAGGGTTGATAATTATGCTAATGGCTATATCGCGCATTATACTCTGAGTTATTGCTTTATTTCTTTGATCTATCTAAATCCCTATCTTCGTATTGTTGAATAATTATTAAACACAATTGGACAATTCATTGATCTTTTGATCTATCTAAATCTATATCTTCGTAGTGTGAATAATTACAACTCGACAATTCATTGATCAAAGATCTCCATGCAAGACCGAGGAATTTATGCATGATTATTAACCCGTTATGCTTTGAATGACCATACTATCACCAATCTCCATTATCTGTTAAGAAAAACCTTTGCTAAGTCGTCTGCTATTTTATATTCTCAAGTTAAATTAGATAAAGCTAGTATAGTCCTTAGAGATCGACACTCGAGGTTAATTCTACTGCTACACGACGGTTTAGTTGTAGTTGTGAATTGCCTTTGGCTAAATACAAATTTATTTGATTAATTGGAACACGACAATTCCCGTTTCATCAGCTGCAGAGGCAACATGAAAGCATGTTGTCGTATGAGATGCTGAAGCATCTTGAGTCACTCTTTAAGACGACAGCTAGAAGTGTTGAATTTGATTTGATCAAAGATACACAGATGCAAGCTCAATGAAGGAGGGAACATGTCTGAAACATGTTCTCAAAATGATTGGTCTCTTTGAAAAGCTTGCCGATGGCGGTGCTAAGCTAGAGAACAAGATCATGGTGATCTTTGTCCTTCAATCATTGTCGAGTTCGTATTCGCAGTTCATCATTAACTACACGATGAATGCGAGGACGTAACACTGCCCGACTTCATATCTGCTGAAGACATATGATCAAACTCTTCCTAAGAAGGAAAACTCGATCATGTTTATTGGGCAACCGTCTAACCCAAACCCGAGAAACAAAGGTGCTAAGGGTAAGGGAAAGTCGGGAGCCAAGGCTAACACTTCGAGTGATAAGCCTACGTCTGAACCAGAAAAGGAAGTTTAAGAGAAGCGGAACGGTACGCACAATGTATGTCTTTTCTGTAAGCAGAAAGGACATTGGAAGAAAGATTGCCCTAAGCTAAGGCAGATCAAGCTAAGAAGCCACCGGCTTCTAGCTCAGGTATGTTTGTTATTGAAATGAACATGACTACTTTTGACTCCAATGGTTGGGTATTAGATACAGCCTGTGGCTCACACATTTGTAATAATGTGCAGGGGCTAATTGATCACAGGCTAGTCAAGCAAGGTGAAATCGACTTGCATGTTGGGAACGGCAAATCCAGTTGAAGCCAAACGCGTTGGACACTGAAAGATAGATTTACCTTCGGGACAATGTTTAGAACTTGATAACGTTTATTTTATTCCATCCATTGTCAGAAATATTTTTCCATTCCATTGTTAGACAATATGGGTTTTGCCTTTCGATTTTCGAATAATACTTGTTATTTTCATTGAATGACCAGTATTATGGAAAGGCTCGCTTAGTGAATGGTTTATATATTTTGCAAAGTAGTCTACCTTTATTTCAAATACATAACAAACAACCGTCTTCAAGTAGGAAGAATAATCCATCTTATCTATGGCATTGTCAGCTAGGCCATATCAATGAAAACACGGATTCAAAGACTAAGGAAGTTGGACTACTTAGAACCATTTGATTTTGAATCATATGGTACATGCGAATCATGTGTTAAGGGTAAGATGACGAACAAACCTTTTGTTGGACAAGGTGTTCGTGCCACTCGCTGCTTAGAGCTCATACATACCGATGTATGTGGACCTTTTAAAGTCCATGCGCGTGAGGGTTATCCTTACTTCGTTGCCTTTACTGACGATTTCTCAAGGTATGGATATATTTATCTTATGAAGAATAAATTCGAGACTTTGGGAAATTCAAGGAGTTTAGGAATGAGGTCGAGAATGATTGAACCTAAGGATAGTCACTCTTCGATCAGATCGAGGAGGTGAATACCTTAGTGAAGAATTTATCGACTACTTGAACGAAAATGGAATTCAATTGCAATGGACTCCTCCTAGAACACCACAGTTAACGGTGTGTCTGAGAGAAGGAATCGAACCCTGTTAGACATGGTGAGATCAATGATTGGATTCTCAACTCTTCCAAAATATCTTTGGGGATATGCACTACAAACTGCAATCTACATTCTGAAACGCGTTACCATCTAAATCAGTGGAGAAAACTCTTTATGAGTTAGGAAGGGAAAGAAGCCCTCACTGGGCTATCTTAGACCTTGGGGCTGTCCTGCGTAGTCAAACTGATGCTCACTGATAAGTTATGAAGCCCAGAAATTCAGAGGCCTTAAAGGGGTTGAGAACGCTACTCATGTCCACAGGGTGAACCTTTCTTTTCGGGCTCCACCTATAAGAACTTCAGAGTTTAAGGCTGCTTGCTCTGGAGCAGCCATTCTAGGAGGGGTGACCCACTGGGAAGTTCCCGGTGTGTGCAAGGCCCGAGTGAGGACAAAGTGCGCGGATTCGAACCCGTGTTGGTCTGTGGGCCAGAGCATCACCCCGAGAGAGCGCACATGCGTAGTAACCTTGCTAGCCCGTTGGGCTGTTTGGCGTCTGCGGCACGTTTAGTGGGCCGGGTCGTTACAAGTGGTATCAGAGCGGGGACATATCCGGAACTGCAGGAACTAACTGCCATACGGGGCAAAGTGCTACACCGTACTGACGGTGGGAGCCACCT
>CM051458.1:65969827-65990625 GCA_028274465.1 Plantago ovata | reverse complement strand
TGAGTTTCAGAAAGTGAAGTTTTGCTTAAGGTTGAAATTAAGCTAAACTACCTGCTGAGGAAGGACAAGTTGGCTCAGTCCTTTCAAGCATTAATCAGCTTCTTCAGTTTCTTGGGAATCTTTCTTCAGAAGACTTCTTCTCTAGCTCTTATATTTATTAAACAAGGACATTAGATTGATCAAAGATCGCCATGCAAGACCGAGGAATTTATGCATGATATCGACCCGTTAGGCTTTGAAGGATCATACTATCACCAATCTCCATTATCTGTTAGAAACCCCTTTGCTATTACGTCTGCTTGTTTTATATTCTCTAGTTAAATAGTAAAGTAGTTATAGTCCTGAGGGAACGACACTGAGTCATTCTAAACTGCTACACTACGGTTTTTCGTTGTAGTTGTGGATTGCTTTGGCTAAATAACAAATCTATTTGATTGAATCGGGACCCGACAAAAACCCGCGTTCATCATAATTTAAAGGAAACTCAGAGTTATTACTTGCTTGCAGAATTTGAACAATCACTTCTTGCTTTTTCACATTCCAACACCTGCAATTACTCCTTAGCCAGTTTGCAACCACCTTTCTCCCCCCTTTAACTACTACTCTAACACGCTAACCTACCTAATGATTTTGAATACTTAGCCTAATCAAAACGCAGACAAACCGAAGTAGCAGTATCAAGTTAAGTTAATCTGAATTCAAGCCAATCTCAAGAAAGAAAAAAAGCTCTTATCAAAAATGGTAAAGTCAAACAATCAATCCAACCACCAATCCCGGCATGTCTGAGGCTTTCAGTCCGTAAGGAGAGCTGCAGCTGAGGGGGCATTCAGGAAGGAAGTGCGAAGAGGGGAAGAGTGCGTCCCAGAAAAGTTTCAGGTTGAATTCTGTCGTCTTCGATATTCAAGATTTTTTAATATAGTCATGTTTCTTTCAATCTCTTCAGATTATTTTGTTGCAGTTCTTAATTATCTGTAGTTACTTTAAAGCTTATCTATATCCGAGATGTGCATGTTAACCGTCAATCATACATTCATCTAATCTATACCGAGATGTGCATGTTTAACCGTTAATCATACATTCATCTATTGTAAATCAATTTGCCAGCATATGTAAACTCGATTTTTCTCTACCATCATGAATCCGAACATTTTTTGTGGCTATCTATCCATTATTTTTAGCATAAAATTTACTCATTGTTTGAAGGTTTGAGAACTATTTTTATGAACTTTAAAATTTCTTTTATTCATTTAACTGATGAATTACGTCAAAAACTGTTTAAGTCCTTTGGAGTCAGCTTTTAAGTTACTGTCTTTTTTATTTCATCCCTTGCAAATTTGTGGATTTGATAAAATAGCTTTAAACCGTCTTATTAGACATTGGGTTCGATGATTGAAATTTACCAATATGACATGATCGGTAGTTTTGTTCTTCAACATGCCAACTTGAAAAGTAGTACTCTCCATAGTTCCCGATTTATATTTCTTTCTTTGTGATGAACTTTCAACTCATTGTTCTGCTGTCTACAAGTCTACTTGAAATAGATGCATTACTTACCTCTAAATCTCTTTCAAGTTGCAGCTACTCCTTACTCGCATCCGTGGACAATTAAGTAAATTATGGGGGCTTGTGATGAAGTCTGACGGAGAGCCTCCGGTCTATGCTGATGGATCCATGCTTGGATCCATGTCAAAGACCGAATGCAATTCGGCTACGGTGAGCTCATGAGAGCGGTGATGGGGAGAGTTACTGGACCTCTCCACATGGGTGCTTTTGGTTTCAGTCAAATGGCTACAAGATTCTCGATGCTCTTATCTCCCGGGCTGGAGAACATGGATGACATTAAGCTCATGTACATGGTTGTCTGCTTGGCAAGAAACTTGCTCAAGAATATATGTTGCAAGAGCTGAGGTCATTTACTCAACAAATATACCATTCCAAATGATTTACGAGCTCCCGATGGAATAGAGAAAGATGGATACCACCAGACGCTACAACTGGTTCGAGCTTTCAAGAATGATACTAAGCAAGGAGAAAGAGGAGCTGGAAAAGGACCCAAACGAGAGGAACTGGTTCGTTCTCAACTAACCGCGCAGGGAGTCGCATGATGCTCCGCAACCTTCCCGGGACAAACAGATTCCGAAGACCTCTCCCTTCATTTGGAACGGTCGTTGGTAAACATGCAGTAGACCAACAAGTAAAAAAGTTTCACTAATCAGAGATGTTGCTACTAAGTATGGATTGAAGTTTCCTTTTTAAGACATTTCAACTGTTTTCATGTTTTGTTATCCTTTTTACTTGTTGGTTGTTATTTTGGATTTCAACTCTACTCGATGGCATTAGTTGTCAATGATCTACTATTAATCATGAATATTAAGCATTCAGGATCCTCTTGCATCTTGTCTGTAGAAATCTCCTCAAGTTGGCCCTTTTTTTGTTGTATGACTGTTGAATTGCATGGCATTTGAGAATTCTACGCAAACATAGTCATGTTCTTGATGCACCAAAAACCAGTACAAGATCACACCACTAGAGTGCTTCACAATTCAACACTTTATCACCACATTACAGTAATCGATCCATCTACACCAACAATCTGTCGATAAATCGGTACCTAAGCACCAATTTGAAGGCGTCTCATAAATTGTGCACATTTGAGAACCGGAATGACACAAATATTCGGCCCTAGGCAAAAGTGTCTTGCTAATTACATCCACAACAATGCAACCTGAAACAAATGGCATCACTTCCAAATTTTTTGATAAACTCCATCTCATTTCATAACCAAGGTATGAAATTGTTACAGTAAAAACATTCAAACTCTGGTTTTTGAGGGAAATTTCCCCCAAAAAATGATTAACAATTAATGGTTCCAACTACTACAACAATATATAACTCTCCAACTCTAACACACCTACAAAAGCTTATACAAATTTCACACTTTTATATCCCTCCTAAACCACCAACAACTATGAAGTCAGTCCAAGAAATGAACCAAACTAGGAGCCGGGATTATTAATTGTCTCTTTTAGTCAACATCAACAGTCCCTATCGCCATACTGCCACTGCAATAAACTCACCGTGAAGACTGCAGCTCGGCCGACATCGATCATCCGTGTCGTCGTTTCCACCGCTGCCCCTGGTTCAAAGTAAGTCATACTGTCTCTATTCAATTATAGCAAACACCTCTGCCTATCAACATGGCATTGCCTATATGTAACCTGCTGAACTATTGATTTCATCATGAATGTCTGTAACAGATGCCAAATGGTTGTTCTTTCAAACATTCAAGGATGAGGCCTTGTCACCGTATTACAAGGTAATTATAAACAATCTCCTCTCACAAAACCGTTTGAAGATCAGAGAAATTGAAGCTCTCAAGGCTGCAAGAAGAAGTTCGAGGTGCGCCTCAGACAAAACAACCTCGATGGACAGCCAGGCTGGCTACGGCTGGCCGGTGCACGGTTCCGGTACTGACGCAAGCGAGAAGAAAAAGACACCGGCAAATAGAAATTCGCATAAAATTATCATTATTTTGCCCGTGGAAATTGGATCCCCCTTTAATTATAGCTTTAACCCTATTGAAATCTTGGTGTGTGGCTTGTACTCACGATTTGGATCTCTCAATCATTGAATTCAGCTGTTCTTCTTTGAAACAAGTATCAACCCTAATCCCCAATTTTCTAATCGACCAAAAAAAGGCCGCGTATTTCAAAACTACCGAGGGGTATTTCTGTCAACAACGTTTGTTAAATTGGTTTTTTTAGAACCAAACATGGAAAAGGAAAACTGGTTAAACTAATATTTCCTAGTGCAATATAACAAACCAATCATGGAAATGTTCAAGTTTCCTAGTACATTTCCTACTTTCTATAATGAACCGGATTTCCTTGGAAAAGAAACATTTCCTTTTCCTACTCAGAACCAAATAGCCCCTTACTGAAAAGTATGTTCAGCAAAAGGGTCAACCAAACAAGACACCACATCAGAAAGAGGATTTAATCAGCAATGATCAAAAGTCTTTTGGTTTAAACCATCTAGTTCCTCAGCAAGTAGAAAACAAGTCAAGATTGAAAAAGTCAAGACTTGGGTTTCCATTGGACGTTTTCTTGAACATGTTAATGGACATCCAATCTTGGATAATTAACTTGTTTTCTCTTGATTGTGCAGACTTCAGCCACGGAGACAAACAATGCAATTTGGCACTTTGACAGTGGCTGCGGAAAGCACTTGACGGGCAATAAGAAAAACGTTATAAACTATAGACGGTGGTCTAAAGGTCCAGCAATAAGGTTCGCTGGTGGAGGCTTTGGTTCTACTAAAGGATATGGTGATGTGAAGTTAGGGTGCATCACTATTTCAGGAGTTCTTTATGTCAAAAATCTTAAAGTTTAACCTTTCAGCATGAGTCAGTTTGCTGACAAAGTTTACTTCATCAAAATCAAAAGTGATGAATGTAAACTTATTGACTTTGAGACAAAGAAGGTAATCATGGTTACTAGAAGATCAGGAGGTCTATATACCATAGATTGGTCTTCAGCATTCATTGAAAAATGCCTTATCTCAGAACATGATTGACTTGCTGAAAAAGCATGGTTATGGCATAAACGAACTAGTCACCTAAACTTCAAGACACTGCATAAGCTGTCTAGAAAGGCACTTGTAGTTGGATTACCTAAGGTTACTTTTAAGAAGGATGGTGATTGCACTGCATGCCAGCAAGGTAAGCAAACCAAAACTTCTTTCAAGAACAAGGAAGTACCGTCAACTACAAAACCTTTACAACTCTTGCACATGGACTTGTTTGAATCTTCTTCAACAAGCTATGCTGGTAAGAAGTATGGTCTAGTGGTGGTAGATGATTATTCAAGGTTCACTTGGGTAATTTTCATCAAACATAAGTCAGAAACAAAGACTGAAATACCTAACTTGCTGAATAAGCATGAAGTCATGAAAAATGACAAGGTAAAAATCATCAGAACAGATCATGGTAGTGAGTTTGTAAACCAGTACATAACAAACATATATTATATTACGTTGACCTGTGTAATAGTATATATATGCCCTCTATAAGGGCTGCATGCCCTTAATAAGGACTGTCTATAGGACATATACACTATCAATCTCCCACTTGGACTAGAGCCAGTCACCTTTATGCCTAATACCCAAATTAGCATAATGTCTTAAGTGGACTTCCACTGATAAGACCTTGGTGAAAGGATCTGCCACGTTGTCCGTGGTAGAGACACGTTCTATACTAACTTCTCCTCTATCAATAATCTCACGTATAACGTGATATTTTCTAAGTACATGTTTGTTCTTGTTTGTAGATCTAGGCTCCCTAGCTTGAGCGACGGCGCCCGTATTGTCACAATAAATCGTTATTGGACTAGGAGCAGGAACAACCCTCAATTCCTTCAAGAACTCTGAAATCCAGACAACTTCTTTCGATGCTTCTGATGCAGCAATGTACATGGCTTCTGTGGATGAGTCAGCAACCGTGGCTTGCTTAGAACTCTTCCAACAGATAGCTCCTCCGTTCAATTTGAATACGTATCCTGTGTGTGACTTAAAGTCATCAGGATCTGATTCAAATCCAGCGTCGACATACCCAGACATCTTTAATTCTGGTTCTCCACGAAACACCAAGAACATCTCTTTAGTCCGTCGAAGGTACTTAAGAATGTTCTTTACAGCAGTCCAGTGAGGTACTCCTGGATTCTGTTGGTGTCGACAAGTGACACTAAGCGCATATGCCACATCGGGCCTTGTGCAATTCATTGCATACATTATAGACCCTACTGCCGAAGCATAGGGCACACGACTCATTGCATTTCTTTTTTCATCAGTTTGAGGACCATCCTTAACTGATAAGACAATCCCATGCCTAGCTGGGAGAAAGCCTCTCTTTGAGTCGTCCATCTTATAACGCTTCAATATTTTATCGATGTAGGTGGACTGTGTTAATCCTAACATCCTCTTGGATCTATCTCTATAGATCTTGATCCCTAGGATGCAGTTCGCTTCACCCAAGTCCTTCATTGAGAAGGTACTTGATAACCAAACTTTAGTCTCTTCTAGCATAGAGACATTGTTTCCCATGATCAAAATGTCATCAACATAGATGATCATGAAAACGACTCCCTTGTCGCTGTGCCTAGTGTAGACACAGGGATCTTCCTTGCTTCTGATGAAGTCAAACGATTTGACAGCTTCATCAAAGCGGATATTCCAGCTCCTAGATGGATCTTTGTAATTTGCATACAACAGTTGGCCTGGTTTACTAATAAAACCTTCTGGCTGTACCATATAGACCTCTTCCTCAAGGTTGCCATCTGCCAGATCTCATAATCATAGTAGGCAGCTATCGCAAGTAGAATTCGAATGGACTTCAATTTTTCTACCGGTGAAAAGGTTTCATCGTAATCGATGCCATACCTTTGCGTGTAGCCTTTTGCCACAAGTCTAGCCTTGTGCGTTTGTACCTTGCCATCGGCATCTGTCTTTCGTTTAAAGACCCATTTGCACCCAATAGGTCTAACCCCTTGGGGAAAGTCTACCAAGTTCCAAACTTGGTTCTGGTACATGGACTCCATTTCCAATTCCATGGCCTCTTGCCATTTGTCTGAGTCAATATCAATTATTGCCTCTTTGTAGGTCTCGGGATCTTCCCGATCTGATAAGCCGACATCAAGTTCACTGATGTCTTCTATCATAAGGCTTTGCTTCTGAGGTCCTTTTAGGATCCTCTTCGACCTACGGAGCTCGACTGGTTCTGGTGCTTTTCTTTTCTGGCTTCGTGTAACACGAACATTATCAGTGGGCACTGATGCAGCAGGTCGCGCTCCGCGACCCTGTTCCCTTGCGGGAGGCTGCTCTTGTGCAACTTGTTGCACAGGTTGGTTGACAACGGGTTCTATTGGTGTGGTTTCAACTGTTGATCTAATCACAGGACTCCCACTGACTATGACATGCCTAGCAAGTGTCATATCATTACCCTTGTTTGCTTCGAAAGCTCCCACTGAACTTGAGTCCAAATCAGAAGATTTAGAGAACTAAAGTTCGCGCGTGTCAAAGTCTTGAATTTCTTCAAGTTCTATCATGTCATCTAACCTCTCTTCTTCGAGGTATTCTGCTTCTAAAAACTTGACGTTTCTAGATACTATACTTTGACACCCTTGGCATCTAACTTGTAACGACCCGGCCCACTAACGGGCCGAGACCCAGTCCAACGGGCCGGCAAGGTTACTCATGGGCGCTCTCTGGGGTGATATGCTGGCCCCACAGACCAACACGAGTTCTAATCCGCGCACTTTGTCCTCACTCGTGCGCACACCGGGAACTTCCCAGTGGGTCACCCATCCTAGAATTGCTCCAGAGCAAGCACGCTTAACTCTGAAGTTCTTATAGGTGGATTTCCGAAAAGAAAGGTGCACCTTGTTGACATGAGTAGCGTTCTCAACCCCTTTAAGCCTCTGAATTTCTGAGGCGTTACAATCACCCCCTCTTAAATTGCGCAACGTCCTCGTTGCGCGCTGCCCCGAGACCAACCATCCGTTCAAGATTCTAGAGGTGGCCCCTACGGGCTCAAGAGGTGGCTCCCACCGTCGGTACGGTGTAGCACTTTGCCCCGTATGGCACTTAGTTCCTGCAGTTCCGGATAGTCCCGCTCTGATACCACTTGTAACGACCCGGCCCACTAACGGGCCGAGACCCAGCCCAACAGGCCGGCAAGGTTGCTCATGGGCGCTCTCTGGGGTGATATGCTGGCCCATAGACCAACACGGGTTCTAATCCGCGCACTTTGTCCTCACTCGTGCGCACACCGGGAACTTCCCAGTGGGTCACCCATCCTAGAATTGCTCCAGAACAAGCACACTTAACTCTGAAGTTCTTATAGGTGGATTCCCGAAAAGAAAGGTGCACATTGTTGACATGAGTAGCGTTCTCAACCCCTTTAAGCCTCTGAATTTATGGGGCATTACATAACTTATCAGTGAGCATCAGTTTGACTATCGTAGGACAGCCCCAAGGTCTAAGATAGCCCAGTGAGGGCTTCTTTCCCTTCCATAACTCATAAGGAGTTTTCTCCACTGAATTAGATGATACGCGGTTCAGAATGTAGATTGCAGTTTGTAGTGCATATCCCCACAAATATTTTGGAAGAGTTGAGAATCCAATCATTGATCTCACCATGTCTAACAGGGTTCGATTCCTTCTCTCAGACACACCATTTAACTGTGGTGTTCTAGGAGGAGTCCATTGCGATTGAATTCCATTTTCGTTCAAGTAGTCGATAAATTCTTCACTAAGGTATTCACCTCCTCGATCTGATCGAAGAGTGACTATCCTTAGGTTCAATTCATTCTCGACCTCATTCCTAAACTCCTTGAATTTCCCAAAAGTCTCGGATTTATTCTACATAAGATAAATATATCCATACCTTGAGAAATCGTCAGTAAAGGCAACGAATTAAGGATAACCCCCACGCGCATGGACTTTAAAAGGTCCACATACATCGGTATGTATGAGCTCTAAGCAGCGAGTGGCACGAACACCTTGTCCAACAAAAGGTTTGTTCGTCATCTTACCCTTAACACATGATTCGCATGTACCATATGATTCAAAATCAAATGGTTCTAAGTAGTCCAACTTCCTTAGTCTTTGAATCCGTGTTTCATTGATATGGCCTAGCCGACAATGCCATAGATAAGATGGATTATTCTTCCTACTTGAAGACGGTTGTTTGTTATGTATTTAAAATAAAGGTAGACTACTTTGCAAAATATATAAACCATTCACTACGCGAGCCTTTCCATAATACTGGTCATTCAATGAAAAATAACAAGTATTATTCGCAAATCGAAAGGAAAAACCCATATTGTCTAACAATGGAATGGAAATAATATTTCTGACAATGGATGGAATAAAATAAATGTTATCAAGTTCTAAACATTGTCCCGAAGGTAAATCTATCTTGCAGCGTCCAACGTGTTTGGCTTCAACTGGATTGCTGTTCCCAACATGCAAGTCGATTTCACCTTGCTTGACTAGCCTGTGATCAATTAGCCCCTGCACATTATTACAAATGTGTGAGCCACAGGTTGTATCTAATACCCAACCATTGGAGTCAAAAGTAGTCATGTTCATTTCAATAACAAACATACCTGAGCTAGAAGCCGGTGGCTTCTTAGCTTGATCTGCCCTTAGCTTAGGGCAATCTTTCTTCTAATGTCCTTTCTGCTTATAGAAAAGACATTCATCTGTGCGTACCGTTCCGCTTCTCTTAAACTTCCTTTTCTGGTTCAGACGCTTAGGCTTATCACTCGAAGTGTTAGCCTTGGCTCCCGACTTTCCCTTACCCTTAGCACCTTTGTTTCTCGGGTTTGGGTTAGACGGTTGCCCAACAAACATGATCGACTTTTCCTTCTTAGGAAGAGTTTGATCATATGTCTTCAGCAGATTATGAAGTTCGGACAGTGTTACGTCCTTCGCATTCATCGTGTAGTTAATGATGAACTGCGAATACGAACTCGGCAATGATTGAAGGACAAAGATCACCATGATCTTGTTCTCTAGCTTAGCACCGGCATCGGCAAGCTTTTCAAAGAGACCAATCATTTTGAGAACATGTTCAAACATGTTCCCTCCTTCATTGAGCTTGCATCCTGTGTATCTCTTTGATCAAATCAAATTCAACACTTCTAGCTGTCGTCTTAAAGAGCGACTCAAGATGCTTCAGCATCTCATACGGCAACATGCTTTCATGTTGCCTCTGCAGCTGATGAAACGGGAATTGTCGGGTTCCAATTAATCAAATAAATTTGTATTTAGCCAAAGGCAATTCACAACTACAACGAAAATCGTAGTGTAGCAGTAGAATAATCTCGAGTGTCGATCTCTAAGGACTATACTAGCTTTATCTAATTTAACTTGAGAATATAAAATAGCAGACGACTTAGCAAAGGTTTTTTTTAACAGATAATGGAGATTGGTGATAGTATGGTCATTCAAATCATAACGGGTTAATAATCATGCATAAATTCCTCGGTCTTGCATGGAGATCTTTGATCAATGAATTGTCCAGTTGTAATTATTCACCACTACGAAGATATAGATTTAGATAGATCAAAAGATCAATGAATTGTCCAATTGTGTTTAATAATTATTCAACAATACGAAGATAGAGATTTAGATAGATCAAAGAAATAAAGCAATAACTCAGAGTATAATGCGCGATATAGCCATTAGCATAATTATCAACCCTTCGCTAAGAAATCACATACTATCACCAACGAGAAGTTTAGCTACTCATAGTTGTCATGCAATCAACAAAAATCATACCACGAATGAATGAAAACATGATGAAAGATATATAAAAATAAGTAGAAAAACTGTAAGATACAATGTTACCGAAGGTTGTCAGTCTCCGAAGAATCGTGATCTTACAAGCTCCAAACTGCTAAGAAAAAGTATCTCCTAAGCTAAGAACCCCCAGAACAGGCTCTGGGAAATTCCTACCTAAAACTACAGAGAAAGGTGAGAGAAAAGTTCTGGAAAAGTATGAAAAACGGAGAAAAACTGAGTAACTATATATAGGCTTCGAATTGTGTGGGGCGAAGGGCCCCACACACCGGGCGATTCGCCTGGTGTGGAGCGATTCGCCCCACGTCCCGGGCGATTCGCCCGGGAGTGTTTTTCGCCCCGGAAGGCGTTTTCGACGAGTTTTTGGATTTCTTCCCCTTTTCGGACTCGGTTTCTGCCTTCTAGTGACCTTCGAGCCTCCAGATTCGGTCCCTAGACTTCAAAACGGAGAAAACTGAGCTACTATATATAAGCATTCGAATTGTGTGGGGCGAAGGGCCCCACACACCGGGCGATTCTCCTGGTGTGGGGCGATTCGCTACACGTCCCGGGCGACTCGCCCGGGAGTGTTTTTCGGCCAGATACGCGTTTTCGACGCGTTTTTGAATTTCTTCCCCTTTTCGGACTCGGGTTTTGCCTTCTAGTGACCTTTTAGCCTTCAGACTCGACCCCCTAGACTTCAAATCCTATCCGAAATCTTTCAGATACTCCAATTAGGCTTCTGGAACACCAATTCCTTGTCTACTTCAATATAATTGCCCGGAAAACTTCGTTTTTCAACCAAAACCTGTAAAATAAAAACTAAAGGGAAACATGACACTATTCTAATAAAATGCACTAAAATATAGCTAAATTAACATAGAGGATAGCTAAAATAGGTGAAAAAGACTCAAATGAAAGTGTAAAATACACATTCATCAGCAGCTCATTGCTCATTGCCGCCAGCATAATACACTACGCGGATCTAGCATCCTCAAGATGCTTATCAGACTTTGCCTTGTTGGCTTGATTCCAAGCAGCAACCTGATCGGCAGTCTGATTTTCGGGGCACACGGGAATGACTTCGTCCAAGACGTACTCAATCTTTTCGTACCTCAGCACCAAACGTATATTCCTGATTCAATCTAGGAAGTTTGGTCCGGTCAAAATTTGCTTCTCTAAGACAGCACGGAGCGAGATACTCGCCATTTCTAATTTCCTAAGGAGAAAAAATATAGAACGAAAATAATAAATCAACTATTGAAACATTACTTCTAAATACACGTTCATCAAATTCCCCAAACCGAACCTTTGCTTGTCCTCAAGCAACTAAGCTAGACCCTAATACAAAAAACAATAGAACACGGGAATGACTTCGTCCAAGACGTACTCAATCTTTTCGTACCTCAGCACCAAACGTATATTCCTGATTCAATCTAGGAAGTTTGGTCCGGTCAAAATTTGCTTCTCTAAGACAGCACGGAGCGAGATACTCGCCATTTCTAATTTCCTAAGGAGAAAAAATATAGAACGAAAATAATAAATCAACTATTGAAACATTACTTCTAAATACACGTTCATCAAACTCCCCAAACCGAACCTTTGCTTGTCCTCAAGCAACTAAGCTAGACCCTAATACAAAAACAATGGAACACAAAAATGGAGTCTCATGCCAAATGAAATGAACTAATCTATTGAATCTATCAAAAAACATATGAACAAAAACCATACAAATCATAACATGGATATTGGTTGAAGAATGCCTCGATTGACTCATACATATTCACATAAGCACTTATGTCAAGACAAGATAGTCTCTCGTAACAATCTCTACCTGGACCTAGTCAGTGACGACGTAATGAAACATGTTAAAATACAAATGGTTTTCCGTGCCTATGAAACTGAGGACTTACTGTTGTTCACCAGGTTAAGACTTTTCCTCAAAGAGGTCGAACCAATAATGGCTCTCATCAAACGAAGGAGGGTTCCCTAAAAAGATAACTCTCCCCTATTCTACCCATCTCTTTGTAAGAAAATACGGTCAAAGTTACCCCTAGGGTACGCAGTGGAATTTCAAAAATTTTCTTAACATACAGGTTAATTGATTATGTATATGCCGTATATATGTAAATACGTCAATTAGAATACTAACCTTACTTCCAAAGCAGGTTCCAAGTTTTCGTAATAATCCGGTGTATCTTCTCCTTCGTCGAAGTCGAAGATATCTGCAATACTCTGATTATCTGCAAGACAATAAGAGTTAGTTTCCAGCTCCTAGAACCCCAACCTTGGTATCCACGGATGAACAACCTATCGAAAGAATGCTAGTATATTCTTTGTGTGACCAAGAAGACGGGGCGGCGATTTTCCTCCGGCAAGAGGGTGGCGCGCGTGTGGCTTATAGAGGAGGGGGAGAGCTTTTATTTTCTCTAAGAAAACTGGGTATTCAACTGTGTGAATGTCTATGTCAAAAGCTCTCTAATAGTCTACTATATATAGTAGTCAATAGAAGCCTAAAGCATAAGCAATTAGACTTCGTAAAGGAATAAGAATCTAATTCTTATCGCACTAGGAAACCAATTTCAAGTCTAGATTCATTCCCAATCAAATTAAAACTCAATCAGGAAAATCTAACTTATCCCTTGGACTTCTAACAGAGGAAGGAGTCGAACTCCTTCCCCTATGCCATCTGCGCGCGCGCGCTCTCCCAGGGGTAATAGGTGGGACCCGATTTTTGTACCCACTTATAGTTCTAAGGCAATTCAAACTCCAAGTGATTTTGCCCATGTGCATATGTTAATTCTAAATTAACATATCCTTTCAAATCAAACCTCTATTATATTTCTAAAATATAATCTTTAATTGTATTTACATAAAATACAATTAATTAGCCAATTCAATTAATAATTCTAAATCATTAATTGAGCCAATAAATATTATAATTAATTACAAATCAATTATAATCCATCAATCACAATTAATTCCAAATCAATTGCGATTTCATCTTCAAGGATATTCTGATAAGCTGAATCACCACATAGTGTGACCCATAGGGCCTCATTGTATTAAGCAAGTCCTACTCTATGCAAAATGGAATTCCTAGACGGTTCCATTTGCAATATTAATATATGAGGACGTTTGAGAGGTTTCTCAAAGCAAACCCTTTCGTTGCGAAGTCTGTTGCGCTCAACGCGGCGATGGTAACGTCCCTTCATCTGACTGACTCGAATGAATCTAGGATCGATGATGTGTCTATCCCAATAATACATCCACGGGCGTCTCAGGGAGTTGCTTGGTTACGAAGATATACTTATGACTATCATAATATATCGATGCACTGGCCAGTGACTTTACCAACATAATTATGAAGACTATGAGCAGTACTCTCCTGTGCTACACATGAGAGGTGAATCCTTCACAGAAACACTTATCATCCCCATTTGTATGTAGCCATAATCCTGGATCGTGTCTTAGGTCAACTGCTTATTCAGAGCTGACATCGACGGGTCCACCAAGGATATGGGGCAACAAATGTGATGATAAAGTCCTGTAAGTCCAAAGGATGACTGGCATCACTTCGACAATTTACCGGTTCCCATAGACACTTCGGTGTAGAGTATACATCGATGGGAGTGTCCGGTGGGTACTTCCATTGTTCGGTAATCATCCATCGAACAACTATGCGCAGTTATGGGAACGTTTCTTGATTGTCCAACAATTCGTTCCGTGGGATCGACTCACACTTGCTCCAACAAGTATAACCTCCACGCATACTAGTCTCATCTGGTTCATTCAGACCCTACATCTGAGACGAACCTCGACTAGGGAGAGTTTGGGATAGATGATAACTCACATAGCTCCCACTATCTGTGTGATCGGTCATCTATCCGAGGGGACATGTTTAATATCAATACAGACAGAAATAGAGATATGACATGCTGCATGCCTGGTGTAATATAAATATGAAAGCGATACTCAATAGTAAATGTCCAACAAGTTACCGTAGTGGCCAAGATCCAAATCCATACTATGCTATACTCCAACGGGGGCTGGTCGCATAGCATAATATGACCGGTAGGACTATCCAATTGCGTCACGCAACTCTTGGTTGTTAAATCTAATTTAACCCGATGCTCTACATATTGTACCTATCGAGGTCGCTATATACAATATGCAGTAAGTTATAACCATAGGCTTACTCTAATCTGACGATCACTGCGAGTCTGTAAGACGAGGTCGCCAATACAAGAAAACGCAATGAAAGTTCAGAATTAAAGCACCCTATGGAAAGCATCTCAGAAATACATACATATATATATTTCTGTACTTATATTGGTTGGGGCTTGTCGCTTGAGGGTTGTTATCAGTCATCTACAAACAAATAAGGGCGCCGCCTACCCATCATGCATGAGCGGTCTACACGTAATGGATGCCGCCTATCCATTCTAGTTCTAAACGCGGTCAAAAACATAATGGGTGCCGCCTACCCATACATAAAATATGCGGTCCGACATATAAGAGGGCGCCACCTACCCTCGCATGCATAGCGGTTGAACGGAAAGTAAAATACATGGTATTTAAACATGCATTGTCAAACAATAGCATATCGAGCAAACAAAACAAGTAGTAGCCTATGTGGATGCCAAATGACTTTATAATTTCATTATGAAAATTATAATCCCATACTTATAATCTCTATGAAATAATTGAAAATTTGGACTAGATTGAAAAATCGAAAATTCTATTGACCAAGTAGCAATTTTCGAAAACCCTAAGGACTTAATTGTAATTTTTGAAACCTTGGAGGTGTTAAATCTAAAATTCAAAAGTAGAAGGACTAATTTGCAATAAACAATAAATTGATAAATTACAAATAAGCCCTTTAACTTTATACTAATTAAATTTAACCCTCTAGTTAAAACAAATTACAATTAAATCATATTTATATTCCAAATATAAAATTCAATCCTCAAAATTTTCAAAAATTCGATTTTGGGTCCAACCCGAAAAATATATATATATTAAAATATGGGACGAGACCTAGTCCCGTCCCCTACCGTGCCTGCGGCACGGGCGCCGCGCCCGCAGGCGGCCGGTCGATATATATATATTTTATATATATATTTTTTTTTGAAAAAATATAAATTCTAAATTTATATAAAAAACAAAACTTTTGAAAATCGAATTAATCATAGAATCAATTGCATCCACATAAACTATGAAAGCATACAACATATATACGTATATACGTAATCAATTAACCTGACTCTGATACCACTGCAAGAAAATACGGTAAGAGTTACCCCTAGGGTACGCAGCGGAATTTCAAAAATTTTCTTAACATACAGGTTAATTGATTATGTATATGCCATATATATGTAAACACGTCAATTAGAAAACTAACCTTACTTCCAAAGCAGGTTCCAAGTCTTCGTAATAATCCGGTGTATCTTCTCCTTCGTCGAAGTCGAAGATATCTGCAATAGTCTGATTATCTGCAAGACAATAAGAGTTAGTTTCCAACTCCTAGAACCTCAACCTTGGTATCCACGGATGAACAACCTATCGGAAGAATGCTAGGATATTCTTTGTGTGACCAAGAAGACAGGGCGGCGATTTTCTTCCGGCAAGAGGGTGGCGCGCGTGTGGCTTATAGAGGAGGGGGATGATGAATGTGTATTTTACACTTTCATTTAAATCTTTTTCACCTATTTTAGCTATCCTCTATGTTAATTTAGCTATATTTTAGTGCATTTTATTAGAATAGTGTCACGTTTCCCTTTAGTTTTTATTTTACAGGTTTTGGTTGAAAAACGAGGTTTTTCGGGCAATTATATTGAAGCAGACAAGGAATTGGTGTTCCAGAAGCCTATTTGGAGTATCTGAAAGATTCCGGATAGGATTTGAAGTCTAGGGGTCGAATCTGGAGGTTAGAAGGCCACTAGAAGTCAGAAACCGAGTCCGAAAAGGGGAAGAAATCCAAAGACGCGTCGAAAACGCGTTTCTGGCCGAAAATTACTCCCGGGCGAATCGCCCGGGATGTGGGGTGAATAGCGCCCTTCGCCCCAAACAATTCGTAGCCTATATATAGTTGCTCAGTTTTTCTCCGATTTTCATACTTTTCCATACCTTTTCTCTCACCTTTCTCTGTAGTTTTAGGTAGGAACTTCCCAGAGCCTGTTCTGGGGGTTCTTAGCTTAGGAGATACTTTTTCATAGCAGTTTGGAGCTTGTAAGATCGTGATTCTTCGGAGATTGACAACCTTCGGTAACATTGTATCTTACAGTTTTTCTACTTATTTTTATATATCTTTCAACATGTTTTCTTCTATGATTTCTGTTGATTGCATGACAACTAGTAGCTAAACTTCTCGTTGGTGATAGTATGTGAATTCTTAGCGAAGGGTTAATAGTTATGCTAATGGCTATATCGCGCATTATACTCTGAGTTATTGCTTTATTTCTTTGATCTATCTAAATCTCTATCTTCGTATTGTTGATTAATTATTGCACACAATTGGACAATTCATTGGTCTTTGACCTATCTAAATCTATATCTTCGTAGTGTTTGATAATTACAACAGGACAATTCATTGACCAAAGATCTCTATGCAAAACCGAGGAATTTATGCATGATTATTAACCCGTTATGCTTTGAAGGACCATACTATCACCAATCTCCATTATCTGTTAAGAAAAACCTTTGCTAAATCGTCTGCTGTTTTATATTCTAAATTAGATTAGATAAAGCTAGTTATAGTCCTTAGAGATCGACACTCGAGGTTATTCTACTGCTACACTACGGTTTTTGTTGTAGTTGTGAATTGCCTTTGGCTAAATAACAAATTTATTTGATACGTTGGACCCGACATCCAATCAGTTCATCAAATTGGCGCCGCTGCCGGGAACTATACTCCTTTTTTCTGTTTAATTTGTTTATATTTTCAGCATTCAACTCCTAGTTCTAGTAGGTTTTAGTTTTCCTATTTAATCTCTCTCTGATACTCCTTTCCTAGTTTGTTACAGATAGTGTATGCCACATACACGATCTAGAGGAACACCGCTTGCTGATTCAATTGCTGAGATCGACAGAGTCTACCACCAAAGAAGGCGACTTCTTCAAAGGCGTTAACTAGAGGAAATAGAGGATACCGATTTCTCTGAATATTTACACAGTCTTTTCAAGCAAATCGACGGAATGGCAGAAGCTAGACCACTGAAAGCATGGGTTCAACCCTCCAAGGATCGTATGAGGGGACCGGCAATTGTTCTTTCGTCTGCAACTCGAGATCTGAAAATCAAGAACCACGCGTTCCAACAACTTCCGAGGTTTTATGGCTTAGAAAGGGAAGATGTGATGGGGTACTTGCACGATATCGATGATTTCGTCAACCCACTCCCACGACCCGGAGCTGAAATAACAATGGATGAGTTGAGGATGAAGGTTTTTGCTATGGGGCTTGGCGACAGAGCCAATTCATGGTTGAGTTCTCTACCAGCAGGCTCGTTGGACACTTGGGAGTAGGTTTTTTCAGCTTTCATGGAAAAATACTTCCCTCACACCTTGACTACCGCGCTCAAGGCGAAAATCACTGGATTCAAACAAGACTATGATGAGACCATCTACACCGCGTTTGAGAGGTTCCAAGATCTCACGAACAAGTGCCCTCACCATGGTTTTGAGCTTTCTGACCTAGTCCAACACTTCTACAATGGACTAACCTTCGAGAACCAACAAGTGGTGGATTTCCAATGCCGAGGCAATATTTGGGAGGAAACCGCAGAAGCCGTCTGGGCAGTTTTCGAAAGGCTTGCTAAGGGTTCGCAGTTCAAGGACCCAAGGGCAATGGTTAGGAGACGTGGACCTGAAGCTCCACCGACTCAAGAAGCCCCTATGTATAGGGGGAATGGGGATCAATTCGAGTGCTTTACCAACGAATAAAAGCAAGTCCTCAAGAGCGCCACTGGAACACCTGTTTCGAACGAAGTTTGCCGAATATGCAAGAACTATGGGCATGGGACTCATATGTGTAGATCGGAGCTTGCGTATGATGATGGCAACTGGGCTCAAGGAGGCGAAGAGGAAGCCTTTGCTACGGAGTTTGGTACTCAAGAAGCTAGCTACGGACAAGATGGTAGGAATCCTCGAGGTGGATTTTGGAGAAGAGGGTTCCGAAACAATCAAGGATATGCACTAGCTAGCCAAACTTATGGCCCTAACCAAGACCGTAGTAGGCTTAACTATGGTAATGACCACTGCGAAAACCCCGCTCCGAAAGAGCAACCGAAGTCGAAGTCGGCTCAACTGATGGAGAACTTGCAAAAGATGGTTGATCACACCCAAAGTTTTCTCAAACGTTATGAAGAAGATTCTGAGAAGACTAGGGCAAGACTTGATAGGTTGGAAGAGAGCACTAGACTTGATCGACCGAGGAGCAAGTAGGGAGCAAGGCAAACTGCCTAGCAACACTGAGAAGTCGATGTCTATTACCTTGGTGGGTGATCTACCTGTCGAAATCACCATCAAGAAGGTTGCTAAGTGCGAGTGTTGCAAGGGGGAAGTGCCCCACAGACTAAGGAAGAAGAGAAGGACCTTGGTTCTGACGAGAGTGAAGAGGAGCAAGAGGATTCCGAGCCACTCCCTCAAAATTTCGATGTTAAGGTCGGGATTGGTGAGCTTGAAGATGTCCGTGCCACACTAGACACGGGATCTTACTCTAATGTGCTCCCTATAAATGTGTTCAAGAAGAGTAGCCTTGGAAAACTATCTAAGCATAAGGCTATTGTGCAACTGGCGGATGGATCCTTTGTGAGACCCGAAGGCGTTGTGAAGAACGTATTGGTCAAGATTGGTGAAGCTTTTGTATACACCAATTTTGTAGTTATGTCGGCGTCTACACCTGGGACTGAGGATGTCGTTCTCTTGGGGCGAACGTTCTTGACTATGCTACGCTCCGTGATGGACATCTACCGAAGGACTTGCACTATTGAGGTGGATGGCAAGCGACATGTGTTGCGAGCCATATCTGATCCACCTGATACTTCTCACACTATTAACTATTGTGGTCTTGCTGCCTATGTTCATTCTTATTCACAGGTTCGTGGCATGAGGAGGAGATCCATGAAGGGGAAGTCTAGTACCCTCAAGAAGAAGAGCTAGGCGCAAACAGGAGTCGAGTCAAAGACTTAAACAATGGCGCTATCCGGGAGGCAACCCGGAGTTTTTATCGTTTTCTTTACCGTTTATTGCATGCATTCATTCTTGAACAATTTGCTTGTGAATTTGTTCGTCTCTGTGTCGTGTGTGCTTATGTTATGGTTGAGTGAGATTTTTCGAGTGGATTTATGAGAAAAAATGGGTTTCGGGATTAAAAACCGCGTTTTTGCGGAAGATGTCGTCTCCCCGCATCAGGGAGTGGGGGGCGAATCGCCCGTATGGGCCCCCGCACCGGGGGCGACTCGCCCACGGTCTCTGCTGGGTTAAAATCCGAGAAATCCTCTTTCACTCATTTCTCATCTCCTCACCATTCTTACTCCCCAAAAAATCGAAATCGCGAAAATAGCTTCAAATCTTCATAAAACCTTCATTTCTCCACCAAATTTAGTGTTCTATAGCTTCAATCGAAGCCCATTACGTGCTCCTCTTTTCATCGGAACAGATTTCACCCTAGTGCATTCGTTTTCCAGATCTGAGGTATCTTCTTATGAACCCTAATTTTTCAAATTTGTGGGTTTTCTAATTTGAGCTTCAATTAGGCTTTATGATGTATGGGTAGGTTGTTGTGTGATTAGAAGCATTATTTACTATCAATTGCTGCTCAATTATGCTTGTATTGTTGATTTGGGAATTTTTGCTACTAGATGTTTTATCTTGTTATGCAATGTATCTTTTTCTTCGATTCCTTACTTATGATTGTGTTTACTGATGTAATAATGATGGATTGATGGTAGAATGCATAATGTTGAGTATGAGGATTTATGATGCTAGAATTTTTCGCTACTATGGTATGAATTGAGCCTTATTATTTAGGGTATTGTTGTCTAGCAAGAGCATAATGTGATGTATTGCATGTAGTAGTTACATTGGTATGTTGCATGTTGAAGAATCTAGGCTAGACATAACGGATTGGGGAGTTCGATGTTGATTTATCACTTTGTGTTTCGTTCTTACATTAGCATATGCATGGGTCAGTTTTGTGTCATACGAGGTACTAATTGTTGTTTGTAGGAACCTGCCAAGGGAGAGGAGCACTCCCGTATGATTACTCTGAAGTATTTGAGGGGGATCGATTACACCATGGTCAAGAGATGATCTCGTTAGAGGTACTGTTCGAGCCACGGGCTCTATGCAACAACGTCGGATTATCAAAAGACGAAGGATCTAGAGTACACCTGAGTAAAGGCTCCTCTGCCTTTTCATGCACACGCCGCAAGGGACGGAAACAATTATTACGTCAG
>CM051458.1:65841361-65969727 GCA_028274465.1 Plantago ovata | reverse complement strand
TAAATGGTGTGTCTGGAGAGAAGGAATCGCACGCCTGTTAGACATGGTGAGATCAATGATTGGATTCTCAACTCGTCCAAAATATTGTGGGGAAGCACTACAAACTGCAATCTACATTCTGAACCGCGTATCATCTAATTCAGTGGAGAAAACGCCTTATGAGTTATGAAGGGAAAGAAGCCCTCACTGGGCTATCTTACCTTGGGGCTGTTCCTACGATAGTCAAACTGATGTCACACTGATAAGTATGTATGCCCCATAAATCAGAGGCTAAAAGGGGTTGAGAACGCTACTTCATGTAAACAATGTGCACCTTTTTTTCGGGAAATCCACCTATAAGAACTTCAGAGTTAAGTGTGCTTGTTCTGGAGCAATTCTAGGATGGGTGACCCACTGGAAGTTCCCGGTGTGCGCACGAGTGAGGACAAAGTGCGCGGATTAGAACCCGTGTTGGTTTCATGGGCCAGCATATCACCCCAGAGAGCGCCCCATGAGCAACCTTGCCGCCTTTGGCTGGTCTCGCCCGTTAGTGGGCCGGGTCGTTACAAGTTTATCAGAGCGGGAACTATCCGGAACTGCAGGAACTAAGTGCCATACGGGGCAAAGTGCTACAACACCGTACCGACGGTGGGAGCCACCTCTTGAGCCCGTGGGGCCACCTCAGAATCTTGAACGGATGGTTTTTTCTCGGGTCAGCGCGCAACGAGGACGTGCGCAATTTAAGAAGGGTGTGATTGTAACCCTCAGAAATTCAGAGGCTTAAGGGGTTGAGAACGCTACTCATTCCAACAAGGTGCACCTTTCTTTTCGGAAATCCACCTATAGACTTCAGAGTTAAGCGTGCTTGCTCTGGAGCAACTAGGTGGGTGACCCACTGGGAAGTTCCCGGTGTGCGCACGAGTGAGGACAAATTGCGCGGATTAGAACTCGTGTTGGTCTGTGGGCCAGCATATCACCCCAGAGAGCGCCCATGAGTAACCTTGCCGGCCCGTTGGACTGGGTCTCGGCCCGTTAGTGGGCCGGGTCGTTACAAGTTAGATGCCAAGGGTGTCAAAGTATAGTATCTAGAAACGTCAAGTTTTTAGAAGCAGAATACCTCGAAGAAGAGAGGTTAGATGACATGATAGAACTTGAAGAAATTCAAGACTTTGACACGCGCGAACTTTAGTTCTCTAAATCTTCTGATTTGGACTCAAGTTCAGTGGGAGCTTTCGAAGCAAACAAGGGTAATGATATGACACTTGCTAGGCATGTCATAGTCAGTGGGAGTCCTGTGATTAGATCAACAGTTGAAACCACACCAATAGAACCCGTTGTCAACCAACCTGTGCAACAAGTTGCACAAGAGCAGCCTCCCGCAAGGGAACAGGGTCGCGGAGCGCGACCTGCTGCATCAGTGCCCACTGATAATGTTCGTGTTACACGAAGCCAGAAAAGAAAAGCACCAGAACCAGTCGAGCTCCGTAGGTCGAAGAGGATCCTAAAGGACCTCAGAAGCAAAGCCTTATGATAGAAGACATCAGTGAACTTGATGTCGGCTTATCAGATCGGGAAGATCCCGAGACCTACAAAGAGGCAATAATTGATATTGACTCAGACAATGGCAAGAGGCCATGGAATTGGAAATGGAGTCCATGTACCAGAACCAAGTTTGGAACTTGGTAGACTTTCCCCAAGGGGTTAGACCTATTGGGTGCAAATGGGTCTTTAAACGAAAGACAGATGCCGATGGCAAGGTACAAACGCACAAGGCTAGACTTGTGGCAAAAGGCTACACGCAAAGGTATGGCATCGATTACGATGAAACCTTTTCACCGGTAGAAAAATTGAAGTCCATTCGAATTCTACTTGCGATAGCTGCCTACTATGATTATGAGATCTGGCAGATGGCAACCTTGAGGAAGAGGTCTATATGGTACAGCCAGAAGGTTTTATTAGTAAACCAGGCCAACTGTTGTATGCAAATTACAAAGATCCATCTAGGAGCTGGAATATCCGCTTTGATGAAGCTGTCAAATCGTTTGACTTCATCAGAAGCAAGGAAGATCCCTGTGTCTACACTAGGCACAGCGACAAGGGAGTCGTTTTCATGATCATCTATGTTGATGACATTTTGATCATGGGAAACAATGTCTCTATGCTAGAAGAGACTAAAGTTTGGTTATCAAGTACCTTCTCAATGAAGGACTTGGGTGAAGCGAACTGCATCCTAGGGATCAAGATCTATAGAGATAGATCCAAGAGGATGTTAGGATTAACACAGTCCACCTACATCGATAAAATATTGAAGCGTTATAAGATGGACGACTCAAAGAGAGGCTTTCTCCCAGCTAGGCATGGGATTGTCTTATCAGTTAAGGATGGTCCTCAAACTGATGAAAAAGAAATGCAATGAGTCGTGTGCCCTATGCTTCGGCAGTAGGGTCTATAATGTATGCAATGAATTGCACAAGGCCCGATGTGGCATATGCGCTTAGTGTCACTTGTCGACACCAACAGAATCCAGGAGTACCTCACTGGACTGCTGTAAAGAACATTCTTAAGTACCTTCGACGGACTAAAGAGATGTTCTTGGTGTTTCGTGGAGAACCAGAATTAAAGATGTCTGGGTATGTCGACGCTGGATTTGAATCAGATCCTGATGACTTTAAGTCACACACAGGATACGTATTCAAATTGAACGGAGGAGCTATCTGTTGGAAGAGTTCTAAGCAAGCCACGGTTGCTGACTCATCCACAGAAGCCATGTACATTGCTGCATCAGAAGCATCGAAAGAAGTTGTCTGGATTTCAGAGTTCTTGAAGGAATTGAGGGTTGTTCCTGCTCCTAGTCCAATAACGATTTATTGTGACAATACGGGCGCCGTCGCTCAAGCTAGGGAGCCTAGATCTACAAACAAGAACAAACATGTACTTAGAAAATATCACGTTATACGTGAGATTATTGATAGAGGAGAAGTTAGTATAGAACGTGTCTCTACCACGGACAACGTGGCAGATCCTTTCACCAAGGTCTTATCAGTGGAAGTCCACTTAAGACATTATGCTAATTTGGGTATTAGGCATAAAGGTGACTGGCTCTAGTCCAAGTGGGAGATTGATAGTGTATATGTCCTATAGACAGTCCTTATTAAGGGCATGCAGCCCTTATAGAGGGCATATATATACTATTACACAGGTCAACGTAATATAATATATGTTTGTTATGTACTGGTTTACAAACTCACTACCATGATCTGTTCTGATGATTTTTACCTTGTCATTTTTCATGACTTCATGCTTATTCAGCAAGTTAGGTATTTCAGTCTTTGTTTCTGACTTATGTTTGATGAAAATTACCCAAGTGAACCTTGAATAATCATCTACCACCACTAGACCATACTTCTTACCAGCATAGCTTGTTGAAGAAGATTCAAACAAGTCCATGTGCAAGAGTTGTAAAGGTTTTGTAGTTGACGGTACTTCCTTGTTCTTGAAAGAAGTTTTGGTTTGCTTACCTTGCTGGCATGCAGTGCAATCACCATCCTTCTTAAAAGTAACCTTAGGTAATCCAACTACAAGTGCCTTTCTAGACAGCTTATGCAGTGTCTTGAAGTTTAGGTGACTAGTTCGTTTATGCCATAACCATGCTTTTTCAGCAAGTCAATCATGTTCTGAGATAAGGCATTTTTCAATGAATGCTGAAGACCAATCTATGGTATATAGACCTCCTGATCTTCTAGTAACCATGATTACCTTCTTTGTCTCAAAGTCAATAAGTTTACATTCATCACTTTTGATTTTGATGAAGTAAACTTTGTCAGCAAACTGACTCATGCTGAAAAGGTTAAACTTTAAGATTTTTGACATAAAGAACTCCTGAAATAGTGATGCACCCTAACTTCACATCACCATATCCTTTAGTAGAACCAAAGCCTCCACCAGCGAACCTTATTGCTGGACCTTTAGACCACCGTCTATAGTTTATAACGTTTTTCTTATTGCCCGTCAAGTGCTTTCCGCAGCCACTGTCAAAGTGCCAAATTGCATTGTTTGTCTCCGTGGCTGAAGTCTGCACAATCAAGAGAAAACAAGTTAATTATCCAAGATTGGATGTCCATTAACATGTTCAAGAAAACGTCCAATGGAAACCCAAGTCTTGACTTTTTCAATCTTGACTTGTTTTCTACTTGCTGAGGAACTAGATGGTTTAAACCAAAAGACTTTTGATCATTGCTGATTAAATCCTCTTTCTGATGTGGTGTCTTGTTTGGTTGACCCTTTTGCTGAACATACTTTTCAGTAAGGGGCTATTTGGTTCTGAGTAGGAAAAGGAAATGTTTCTTTTCCAAGGAAATCCGGTTCATTATAGAAAGTAGGAAATGTACTAGGAAAACTTGAACATTTCCATGATTGGTTTGTTATATTGCACTAGGAAATATTAGTTTAACCAGTTTTCCTTTTCCATGTTTGGTTCTAAAAAAACCAATTTAACAAACGTTGTTGACAGAAATACCCCTCGGTAGTTTTGAAATACGCGGCCTTTTTTTGGTCGATTAGAAAATTGGGGATTAGGGTTGATACTTGTTTCAAAGAAGAACAGCTGAATTCAATGATTGAGAGATCCAAATCGTGAGTACAAGCCACACAACCAAGATTTCAATAGGGTTAAAGCTATAATTAAAGGGGGATCCAATTTCCACGGGCAAAATAATGATAATTTTATGCGAATTTCTATTTGCCGGTGTCTTTTTCTTCTCGCTTGCGTCAGTACCGGAACCGTGCACCGGCCAGCCGTAGCCAGCCTGGCTGTCCATCGGAGGTTGTTTTGTCTGAGGCGCACCTCGAACTTCTTCTTGCAGCCTTTGAGAGCTTCAATTTCTCTGATCTTCAAACGGTTTTGTGAGAGGAGATTGTTTATAATTACCTTGTAATACGGTGACAAGGCCTCATCCTTGAATTGTTTGAAAGAACAACCATTTGGCATCTGTTACAGACATTCATGATGAAATCAATAGTTCAGCAGGTTACATATAGGCAATGCCATGTTGATAGGCAGAGGTGTTTGCTATAATTTGAATAGAGACAGTATGACTTACTTTGAACCAGGGGCAGCGGTGGAAACGACGACACGGATGATCGATGTCGGCCGAGCTGCAGTCTTCCACGGTGAGTTTATTGCAGTGGCAGTATGGCGATAGGGACTGTTGATTGTTGACTAAAAGAGACAATTAATAATCCCGGCTCCTAGTTTGGTTCATTTCTTGGACTGACTTCATAGTTGTTGGTGGTTTAGGAGGGATATAAAAGTGTGAAATTTGTATAAGCTTTTGTAGGTGTGTTAGAGTTGGAGAGTTATATATTGTTGTAGTAGTTGGAACCATTAATTGTAATCATTTTTTTGGGGGGAAATTTCCCTCAAAAACCAGAGTTTGAATGTTTTTACTGTAACAATTTCAATACCTTGGTTATGAAATGAGATGGAGTTTATCAAAAAAATTTGGAAGTGATGCCATTTGTTTCAGGTTGCATTGTTTGTGGATGTAATTAGCAAGACACTTTTGCCTAGGGCCGAATATTTGTGTCATTCCGGTTCTCAAATGTGCACAATTTATGAGACGCCTTCAAATTGTGTGCTTAGGTACCGATTTATCGACAGATTGTTGGTGTAGATGGATCGATTACTGTAATGTGGTGATAAAGTGTTGAATTGTAGAAGCACTCTAGTGGTGTGATCTTGTACTGGTTTTTTGGTGCATCAAGAACATGACTATGTTTGCGTAGAATTCTCAAATGCCATGCAATTCAACAGTCATCAAACAAAAGGGCCAACTTGAGGAGATTTCTACAGACAAGATGCAGAGGATCCTGAATGCTTAATATTCATGATTAATAGTAGATCATTGACAACTAATGCCATCGAGTAGAGTTGAAATCCAAAATAACAACCAACAAGTAAAAGGATAACAAAACATGAAAAACAGTTGAAATGTCTTAGAAAAGGAAACTTCAATCCATAACTTAGTAGCAACATCTCTGATTAGTGAAACTTTTTTACTTGTTGGTCTTACTGCATGTTTACCAACGACCGTTCCAAATGAAGGGGAGGTCTTCGGAAAATCTGTTTGTCCCGGGAAGGTTGCGGAGCATCATGCGACTCCCTGCGCGGTTAGTTGAGACGAACCAGTTCCTCTCGTTTGGGTCCTTTTCCAGCTCCTCTTTCTCCTTGCTTAGTATCATTCTTGAAAGCTCGAACCAGTTGTAGCGTCTGGTGGTATCCATCTTCTCTATTCCATCCGGGAGCTCGTAAATCATTTGGAATGGTATATTTGTTGAGTAAATGACCTCAGCTTCTTGCACATATATCTCTGAGCAAGTTTCCTTTGCCAAGCAGACAACCATGTACATGAGCTTAATGTCATCCATGTTCTCCAGCGGGATAAGAGCATCGAGAATCTTGTAGCCATTTGACTGAAACCAAAAGCACCCATGTGGAAGAGGTCCAGTAACTCTCCCCATCACCGCTCTCATGAGCTCACCGTAGCCGAATTGCATTCGGTCTTTGACATGGATCCAAGCAGTGGATCCATCAGCATAGACCGGAGGCTCTCCGTCAGACTTCATCCACAAGCCCCCATAATTTACCTTAATTGTCCACGGATCTGCAGGAGTAGCTGCAACTTGAAAGAGATTTAGAGGTAAGTAATGCATCCTATTTCAAAGTAGACTTGTAGACAGCAGAACACATGAGTTGAAAGTTCATCACAAAGAAATATAAATCGGGAACTATGGAGAGTACTATTTTCAAGTTGGCATGTTGAAGAACAAAACTACAGATCATGTCATATTGGTAAATTTCAATCATCGAACCCAATGTCTAATAAGACGGTTTAAAGCTATTTTATCAAATCCACATAAATTTGCAAGGGACTGAAAATAAAAGACAGTAACTTAAAAGCTGACTCCAAAGGACTTAAACAAGTTTGAAGTAATTCATCAGTTAAATGAATAAAAGAAATTTTAAAGTTCATAAAAATAGTTCTCAAACCTTCAAACAATGAGTAAATTTTATGCTAAAAATAATGGATAGATAGCCACAAAAATGTTCGGATTCATGATGGTAGAAAAATCGAGTTTACATATGCTGGCCAAATTGATACAATAGATGAATGTATGATTAACGGTTAACATGCACATCTCGGATATAGATAAGATGAATGTATGATTGACGGTTAACATGCACATCTCGGATATAGATAAGCTTTAAAGTAACTACAGATAATTAAGAACTGCAACAAAATAATCTGAAGAGATTGAAAGAAACATGACTATATTAAAAAATCTTGAATATCGAAGACGACAAGAATTCAACCTGAAACTTTTCTGGGACGCACTCTTCCCCTCTTCGCACTTCCTTCCTGAATGCCCCCCTCAGCTGCAGCTCTCCTTATCGGACTGAAAGCCTCAGACATGCCGGTGATTGTTTGGATTCTACCATTTTTTGATAAGAGCTTTTTTTTCTTTCTTGGAGATTGGCTTGAATTCAGATTAACTTAACTTGAGACTGCTACTTCGGTTTGTCTGCGTTTTGATTAGGCTAAGTATTCAAATCATTAGGTAGGTTAGGCGTGTTAGAGTAGTAGTAAAGGCGGGGAAAGGATTGGTTGAAACTGGCTAAGGAGTAATTGCAGGTGTTGGAATGTGAAAAAGCAAGAAGTGATTGTTCAAATTCTGCAGCAAGTAATAACTCTGAGTTTCCTTTAAATTTATGATGAACGCGGGTTTTTGTCGGGTCCCGATTCAATCAAATAGATTTGTTATTTAGCCAAAGGCAATCCACAACTACAACGAAAACCGTAGTGTAGCAGTAGAATGACTCGAGTGTCGTTCTCTCAGGACTATAACTAACTTTATCTATTTAACTAGAGAATATAAAACAGCAGACGTAATAGCAAAGGGGTTTCTAACAGATAATGGAGATTGGTGATAGTATGATCCTTCAAAGCATAACGGGTCGATAATCATGCATAAATTCCTCGGTCTTGCATGGAGATCTTTGATCAATCTAATGTCCTGTTGTAAATATTAAGCACTACGAGAGCTAGAGAAGAAGTCTTCTGAAGAAAGATTCCCAGAAACTGAAGAAGCTGATAATGCTGAAAGGACTGAGCCACAACTTGTCCTTCCTCAGCAGGTAGTTAATTCAACCTTAAGCAAAACTTCAATTTCTGAAACTCAATCTTTTGCTAAATTTATGATTTCTCTACAGACTTCTAAAGATGCAAGTCAGACGGTTGCTGAAGCCTCTGCACCAGAATCAACATTTCCTGCTCAGCAGGTAGTTAAAGTTTTTGGTAAAACAACTAAGTTTGACAACTTAGTACTTGTATCTAACTCATATTTATTTCAGGATGAACAAATGGAGGATGCTTCTCAAGTTCCTCAAGGAATGGAAATTGTACCAGCACAAACAAGTGTGCAACATGAGCTTGCTGAAACTCAACAGGTAATTCATGTTTCAGCTTTGGACTCTAAGACAATTATCCAAACCTCTCCTGATCTAAATGTTACTCTTTTTCAGGCTCTAAAGGAGACCACTGAAGTGGTTCACATCACTGAAGATCCAAAAGTGAGTTCTGAGGAACTTTACTTCGATTTCAAAAGAACAACCTTATCAAGAGTTGCTAAGTCTGTCAGCAACTGGAAAAGGTACAGAAGGATGGATTTTTCCGATCTCCATCTTCATCTATCAAATGAGAAAAAGAGATCTTCTCTGTTGAAGCTCGAGACGTTTGTCCACTCCATACTTCCTGAAGAAATGTCATATTCTCAGCTAATGAGCTCAAATCTGATTGCTCAAATCAGAGAGAATATGAAGGCCAAATTTAAGAGTGCCTCTCCAGCTGAACAAGCTGTGATGCTCAAAGGTTCATTTGTACCTGTGGTGGCTGATCCCCACAAAATCAATGAAGAAGAGGAAGTGACGAGTGTTGCTTTATACAAGCATCTCGAGCTAGTTATTTTCACTGATGATGATGAAGAGGGAGAAGATGTAAACATCCCCACATCCCAGTGATGATGAAGGGAAAGATTCAAAGGACAAAAAGGACGATGATGATGACAATCAAGGTCCTAGTCCTGATGCTGGTGGACTAAAAATGAAGTTGTTGAGACTGAACAACAAAACAATCAGCAAGCTGAACAAACACCAACTCAGCATGAATCTCAACCTGCTCCTGAAAATCAAGCACCTGTACAAGGCGCTGATACTGAGGAAGAATACGCCAGAAAGCGTGTTGCATTGAAACATGGCAAGAGCAAGCTTTCTGATGCCGAGTTATCCTTACTCGATGCCAAGGTCACTGATACAAACCTTGATGATGAAGAAGAATTGGATGAAGATTACCAAAGAGCACTCCAAAATAGTCTCCAAATTCATGCAAGGCACACGCAGAATTTGGATATTGCTCAATCTTCAGGAGTAAAGCCACATGAAGTCCCCTCCCTTCCACTTACTACTGGTGAAACTCCAGCAATTGAGTCTCAAACGTTTCCCTCAGCAACTACTCAATTAAAACCTACTACTGGTGAAACTCCAGTCGTTGAGTCTAAAGCGTTGCCATCAACAACCACTCAACCAAAAGGGAATGAAGCTGCTGACTTAGGTTCCAAGGTTGCTGGCCTTGATGAATCTGAGGATGAAGATGATCTATCAGCAAATGAGGATGAAAATTCCAAGGAAGACCCCAAAGTGGTCGAAATTCCTCCTCCTGACTATGAAAATGATGAAGGAGATGATTTGAGAGGAGAATTGCTGTTACAAGATGATCAATTTGCTTCAGAACTTAAAGTTCATTCCTTGACCCCTAATCTAGTACCGTTTCCACGTGTGGAGGAGTTTACTCCAAGAATTTTGGCACTTAGGGAAGTCCATAAAGCCTGCAAAGCTGAAGATGATGCACTGCTTGCTGAGAGCCCGCTTGATATTGGAAAAATATTGGCTACTGTGCTGAGACGCACTACTACACTTACAATAGCTCAGAAAGACATCAGTCTTTATCACAAGAGCTATGAAGAAGATGTAAGTCAAGCACTCCGGCTAGCAAAGTCTGCATTAGTCAAGGCTCAGACTTTCATGGAAGAAAAGGCCGCAACAGAGCGCAGACATGAGGAGAATATGGAGAGTATTAAGCAAGAATTGTCAAAGCTGACTTCTGATCAGCAAGCAATCATAATGAAATACAACAGCCTAAGTACTCTTGCTGAAAATTGCAATGAGTTCTTCTCTTTGCACATTACTCCGATGATGCAATCCATGTCTAAGGGGGAAGATAAACAAAATAGAACTTCAAGAAAGAAAACCCCTCCTACTGTTGAATCGCCACTGACCATAGAACCTCTTGCTGAAAAAGAGCAAAGTTCTAAAAGACAAGCAGAATCTAAGTTAAATTCAGCAAGTCCCAAAAAGAGAAAAACTGCTGCTGAAACTCAAGGATTCTGTCATACTGAAAGTCATCAAGCTCTGAATGAAGATGATGATGATGATGACAATCAGACAATAGCTCAAGCCATAAGAGCTAAACCAATTACAGCCTTAACTCCATCTGGCCATTCAAAGCATTTCTCTTCTGACTCAAGATCTTCAGCAAGAGATCAAGACAATGCAAAGTCAAGAAGAAGAAGGCAAAGACAGGAAGAAAAGAGGTTGGCCAGCATTGCTATTGGCTCCGGCATTGAATATACAAAGACCAGCAATGATGAAACCACTCAGAACGTGATCAGAAACGTTCATGGTTGCTGGATCTTAAAGCTGGAAGATTTGCTGGTAAATGAGTTCTTTCCAACAGCCATACTGAACCAAATGTTCACTTGGATTGATCTCAAGGTAAAAAGGAAAGAAAGGGCTGAGTCCCTACCAAGAAATATTGCTGGGAGATGGTTGAATCTGGAAGTCTGGGTAAGAAGAACTGCAATTGGTAAGTCTATAAGACAAGAACCTGAATTGATAAAACCAATTGGCATTGCTTATTACTCTGACCCCGTGACCAAGAAAACAAAGAAGAGACTTGGATTGATTCCTTATGAGTATTTCTATCTCACTGCTAAGGATCAAGAAGAAGATCTTCTCTGGCTAAGAAAGATTCATCCTAAAAGCATTTCAGATACACAGCTTCTCCATGCCAGCAATTGGGGCATGCATTTGTTGGTAACTCACTACATGGAAATGAATGCTGAAAAGCATTATCATACTGCATGCAAAAATGCAAGGATTCTTCAAATACAAGTCCGTAGGCTACTTGAAAATTACGCAAAGGACTGTATTGAATTCACTGCACTTGCTGAGAAGAGTGTAAGAGAGATTTTGAGAAAATCCTCTGAAAGAGCTTAACTCTCTGTAATAGTTCTGTTTAAGTTTTGTTTGCTGATTCTGTGTAGTTATCTCTGCTCTTTCTTGTAAACTTACTGAAAGATAACTATCAGCAATGAAGCTTTTGACTCTTATTTGTTTTTGATTATGCAATTTACTTTTGCTTACTGTTTAATTATTCAAGTATGCTTGCATTAATCAATTGATTTATTCAACATCAGAAACCTCTAAAAGGGTAAAAATTAATTTAGCCATGGATTGCTAACGTAAAAAAGGGGGAAATTTGTTAGGAAACTTGTAATTTTGATGAGCAATTAACTATGCTAAATTAAGGAAAGTCCAGTAACTAGTACTCTTAAGGTCCATAGGAATTTAGAATTTTAAGGACATTGTAAAAGAGGAACGTTTGCTGAAGACTTAGAGTAAGTGCTAGATAGGTTGGTTTTACCGCTTATGATGTATCTTGTTTTCTGAAAAGAAATACAACCTATTGAAGCATTTGCTGATGATATACTTTGTTTACACAAACAAACTATTGAAGCATTTAGAACCACTCAGAAACTTGAAGATTTCGAAGAACTGAAGACTAGAAGATTTCTGAAGACTGGTATCTACAAAGGCACATGTTGCTCAGAAAGTGGAAACTTCAGCAACAGCATTGCATAAGTGAAAATCTAAACGACATAGTAGGTTGTGCTTGCTGAAACTGAGACTGACCACTTGCTGATGAAACATTTGTGACCTCTTGCTGAAAGTACTTGTATTTGCGCTCCAATGTTACTGTTTGAATTTCATTCAAATGAGCATTAAATGCAAAGCATGCACGCGAAGGACATGAAGACTAGAAGACAAACAAAGACGCTGCTGAAAGTACAAAAGCAAGATAGTGACATTTTAAGGAACAAAAGCCTTAGAATTTGAAATTCAAATGGCTCCTTATTTCACTATAAATAGAGGTCATCCGGCAAAGAGTTGAAGTGTGTCAACAACGTGATCGTACTCTCACTTGTGCTTAAACTCACATACCCTTCAATACTCTTTACTGCCATTGATCCGTTCCAAGACTTAAAGCTTGAAAAAGCTACTTGTGAAGAAGTAGAACTTACATGGCTAAGAAATTAGTTAAGTGTTCTTTCTTTCTTTCGAACAAGAACAAGTCTTGACACCAGAAACAATCAAACTGGTTTACTGCAAAGTATTCAAAGTTTTGTTTCTTAGATTACTTGTTGTAACTGAATAAGTTATAATTAAGTTTTCTCATCCCAAACCTCTCTAACTGAAAATACACCCTTTCAGGCGTGATATTCAGGGGGAACTTAATCAAGCATAGTGTTGCTGATTAAAAGTCTCAAGTTTGGTGGAGAACAAGGTTTCGTTCTCTAGTTAGGTTGGAAACAAAGCAAGTGTGCTTTGGTTTCTGTTTGGATCGCTCTAGATAGGTGTTGTAAGGAACCTCAATCTTATCTTAGTGGATTCAGTCCTAGAAAGGACAAAGTGGATTAGTTGAGAGATTACGCCACTCTCAGATACCACTATAAAAAGTGTTTGTGTGATTTACTTACTGTACTTAGTTTTCAGCAAAGCATATCTATCTGTACACAGTCACTCACTTCACTTGCTGAAACTATCACTTACTGTCAAAGCACTTATTGTATCAAAGACTTCCGCTCTCTGATTTTAAGTATCAGCAAACCTAGTTACTGAGAAGTAACTTGCGCTTGCTGAGAAAGTTAAGTATCAACAAACTCATTACTGAAAAGTAATAAGTACTTGCTGAGAAAGTTTTTAAACGACGAAAGTTTGAAAAGACTATTCACCCCCCTCTAGTCTTTTGTTGTTGTTTAAAGGGACCAACAAACATCATACTATATATAAAACCTCAATCTTCAGTGCCACGTTGACCAATGACATGCATTTATTCAAGTCATGTTTGACATGTCAATTTTCAGATTATTTGGAGTAAAAAATAGATTTCTATTATCTCAGATAGAAAAGAAAAACACATAACCAGCGTGAGCAGACAGAAAAACGCAGACACCATTCTTACAGACTCCATTCAGCTCGCCATACATCATCGAAATCTACTCACACAACTATTTCCCCATACATCATCGAAAATGAGATCATCCTATACGCACAGTATTCTTAAATCTTGGGATTCATGCTGTCAATCGATCTATGATTCTGTTGCCCTAATAATTGGGGATTTTGGGTTCCCGAATCTACTCCATTCATCTACGCACAGTACCATCAAAATCGATCTATCATCAAAATACAGTGTATCATTAATGGTCTCGCCGTCTCGGGGTTACAGTCATCAATGGTTTCGGTATGTGGAGATCCGTTTTAGGTACGATTCAGACTCTGTGAATTCTGCCCAATTTTGTTTCTTTCACTAATTTTCACTTCCAGTTTTTAATGTGGTTTTTTTTCTTATTTTTCCTTTTTATGAATTTTGTTTAATTTCAAAACATTATTTTACAGACTTATTTCCCCAATTTTCCGTTTAATTCGAAAGCACGATGTATGTCAGTTATTTCCCCACCTCTTAGAGATACTCCGTTGTTTTCGGCATGATTATATATATAACTTCTCACAATTTTAGTTGCACAGCTTTATCAGACTTTGAAATCTTAAATCATTTACAGTCTTCTTCTTGCTGTCAAGGTGAATTTCTTATTCTTACTGTATGTTGTATGAAAATGTGGTGTCTTTTTTAAACAACCAGTTCATGCTTTTCTTATTCAAATTTGTGATGAAAGTGTTATATTTAACAATCATGTGTTTTTTACTGCAATTTAAATAATTAAATTTAATTTCCCTCTAATTATTTTTCAGACATTTTTCACCCGTATGTTTTAAAATTATATTTCCCCACGATGTATCTCAGTTTCGCCACTATCTAAGAACGTTATCTGTTTACACATGATTGTATAACTGCACGTTTACAGTTTTACGTGCACAACTTATATAATCAATAACACATATTCTGCATCAAATCATTCATTCTATATTTAAAGTCAGCAGTCCATTCGATTAATAATTTCTGCATACTTTCTCTGTCCAGAACATGGGTGATCGCTACCCGCGCATTGTTGTAAAGGACCTTACAGTCAACTCCACGAAGAACTCTATAGTGGGTAGGGTGTTACGATGATACCCCGTCCTTGACCGCACAAATGCGGCAATAGGCTCTGAGATGATAATCATGGATTCTGGGGCAAGTCTGCATAACTTTTTTTTTTTAATTTTGTCCATATATAACAGTAACCTAGATATTTCTTATTCCTCTCTCATGATCTCTATTTTCTCAGGGTTCGAAGGTATCAGCATGGGCAGCTAAACATCCCTCGGAGAAGTTGGGACCTTTAATTGATGAAGGTCAGGTTCATATAATTAGCAATTTCAAGCTCATGGAGAACATAAAAACCTACAAATCTTCTAGAATCAACCATAAGTGGAAGCTGGACTTTGGGATGAACACAAAGATAGCATTGTTTCCTGGAGCTGAGATCCCGCGCCAAGGTTTTAACTTCATAAGGTTCAATGACATACCTCATGTGGATGCTGAGTTCACAGTAGGTAATACATTCAAATCTAAACGACTTCACACTATATATATATTCCCTTTGTGAAATAAGATGTTCATGTGTCTCTGAAATGTTTCCCAACAGATGTTGTCGGCAGGTACTGTTCACATACATCTATTGCACGTATTGCCGCACGGAGCGATGCAAGGAAATTGGATATAACAATTTTGGACCAACAGTTAACTTTTTTCCCTTTCTAATTACTAATTTACTTTTCTTTAACACTTAATGTTTTAAATGAAGTCCTTATATACTCGGAGGAATAGAAAGTTGGTTTGTGCATTGTGGGAACGTTGACCAGTTCCTGGAGTTCATGAAATCCAGGGGAGACAAGACAGATACGTTCACAGTGGCGATTCAATTTGGATCTGTGTCAAAATACAGAGGTCTTAATTCACTTCTAATTCACTAATATATCTTTGCCAGACCTAACTTTATACCTAACATGTTGTGTATGAGCTTAAAGCACTAGATATGTTGTTGCATCTTTCTGATCCACTATCACACAACACATATTGTGAAGCAAAAGAATTAGCAAAATAGTTTTTCGAACTTTAATTAGCTGAACATGTACTTTACCCGTGGATATATGCCCAAATTATAAAAAGACTATTTCATTGAATTCTTATGATTCTCCATGTAACTCCTATTACTCAAGTACACTGGAAATTATGTTCCTGTTTTCATATTTTTGGATCTGTATCTAATTGATTCTCTTAATAAAGCACATGTAAACTTATTTATTACTTGGTTCCCTTATTTTCAATTGTGTAATAATAGAGGTTTGCCGTGTCACGACTATGAGGGGTTCAAGAATACTTTATCTGGATCACCCATCCCATCAGAAGAGATATCTTCTTTTTTCAGCAGGTACTGCGTTTTTTCCCAATTAGTTCCTCAGATGTTTAGAATCTACTCTAAGTTTCCTCAATTAATTTTCTTTGGGCTTCATGAATTAAAATCTACTCTCACAAACTATTCCTTTTATGAACAAATTCGGCCTGTTGAAGAACAATCTTCCCTCCAGAGCTCATTCGACGATGCTCAGCTCTCTTGGTTTCCTCCTAATAGTTGCAAATCAGTTCAAGAGATTTTCAATTGTACTCAGGTGCCTAATAATTTTCAGTTCCTTCTACTTTTACGCTTATGATGTTGTTTTATGCATACGATCATGGTTTACTTTGCCAACTAATAATCATGATGTTTCTCAATTTTAACTTATTAGTAGTCGTACTTCATCTCAATTCACCCGTCTATTTTCCACATTGTAGTCGGGGCTGTACACCACAGTTGCTGAAATTAGCGAAGTCGATGATAAAGAATGGTGTTACCCATCTTGCAACCACTGCAACAAGAGGGTTAGGGAAACCACAAAGGTTGGAGATTCATGTCCACGCTGCTACAAAGTTGTCGAGGTGACAACTTCCAGGTTAGTATAAACATCAGGCTGTACTCATTACTGCTGGAGCGTATGTCATCTATGTAACCTTCATGATTGCAAGATTTTTTGTTTTGTAGTTACTACGTAAGACTTGAGCCTTATGACAGCACACACAGAATCTACCCCATACTTTGTGCTTTTTGAGAAGGCAGGAACTGCTGTGTTTGGAAAATCATCTGCTGATATGTTGTGCAGTTTAGCTGAGGTTAGATCATCTTTATTTTCACCTTCTCAAAATAGTTACACACATGTTTGCATTATGATTGAAGTCTTGCATATTATAGTTTGGTAGAAGTCTACTTTTACATTACATTTACTTTATTCTACCTGCAATCTCATAGCTCGCTACCACGTGTATGCATCAATAGTGTTCCACATAGATCAGTCTATACGACAACATGTTATAGTTACTTAACATAATCTATTTTTCCAGGAAAATCGTATTGGAGGATTTCCAGATCAGATTACTGCTTTGTGCGAAAAAGAATATATGTTCAAAATCCAGGTTGATGTGGACTTTAGCATCAAGAAACAGAAAAAAGATTTTCATGTCAAAGAGATGAGCACTGACAAGGAATTGATTGCAGAGTTTAAGAGAGGGAATACCACAACTGTAAGTGTGTTATTATCTTTTTGGAATAATCGTAGCCATTATAACTTTTTGTTCTCAATCTGGATATTTACTTTCAAGTTTAAAACGCAGAAAGGAAATTCTTTATCAGGCAAAGAAAATGAAGCAGAGCCATCCACTGTCACACTTAACTCAAATGTACATTTCTCATTTCCCATGTATTTTAACATCTTTCATGTCTTTAAGATTCACTCATTTTATGATTAAACCTCTCTGATTGCAGCCATCTTTTGGGGATACAGTGGCCTCTACTGCTTCAAGCTTTCTTAGTGCCGAAATTACCCCACAGGTGGGAGATGGTAGAAACACGTTGTTTTGGATGGAAAGATGGGGTGGAAAACTAACATGTTGTGTATGAGCTGAAAGCACTAGATTTGTTGCTGCATCTTTCTGATCCACTATCACACAACACATATTGTGAAGCAAAAGAATTAGCAAAATAGTTTTTCGAACTTTAAATTAGCAGAACATGTACTTTACCCGTGGATATATGCCCAAATTATAAAAAGACTATTTCATTGAATTCTTATGATTCTCCATGTAACTCCTATTACTCAAGTACACTAGAAATTATGTTCCTCTTTTCATATTTTGGATCTGTGTCTAATTGATTCTCTTAATAACGCACATGTAAACTTATTTATTACTTGGTTCCCTTATTTTCAATTGTGTAATGTAAGGGAAATTCAAGATCAATAATTCATCTTTGTCGGCTCAGCAATTCCTTTAGCCCGGTTAACCTATTCCAATCAAGTGCATCACCAAGACCACAAAGGTAGTCTACCAACACAAGCCCAATAAACCACTAACACGAAGTATATGGGGTAGAGAAGGCACAAAGCAAAGAGGGAGTAGGAGGAAGAACACACAAAGCTTCGAAGATCTCTTTTCTTCTCTAATGGTGTAAGTGTGAATGTGGGCGGTAGTAATTTCACGGCTGCTCCTACAACTAATGGAGCAAGACACATGTATATGGATGACTAGGGTTAGGGTAATGGTTTTGGGCTTGGGCAAATGGACTTGGTTAATTGGGCCAACAACTAATGGGCCAACTAATTAACAATCTCCACCTTTGGCCCACGATGGTGCACTAAAGACATAGGAACCGGAGGACTCATCATCGCCGACCCACGTACAAGTTCACAAAGAAAATGCAAGTGGAAGTTTGAGTATCCACAAAGAAAACTCTATGATCACAAAGATCAATGGGTATTAACCAGGGACCGCACACACAAAACATACAAAGCAAGTAGGCAATTACCACGCAAAGCAACACACAAAGCATGCAATGCAACCACAAAGACATATATAAGCATAACATACACAAAGCATGCGATGCAACCACAAAGATGACTATCAAGCATAGCAAACACAAAGTATGACATGCGAGATAATACATACACAAAGCAATCATCTAATATCAAAGTTTAACATCCTCTGACACGACAAAAGTTTATTAACATGCAAACACTTAGTACCCATATCAGCAGGACTAAACTGAGAAGCAACCTTGGCCAACTTAATAATACCCTTTTCAACTATATCACGAATGAAATGGAACCTAACATTTATATGCTTAGTCCTATCATGAAACACAGGGTTCTTACAAAGGTGAATAGCAGATTGACTATCAGAGAACACAACCACATCTTGTTCAAGAAAACCAATTTCAGACACAAGACCCTTTAACCACATAGCTTCTTTGAAAGCTTCAGTAAGAGCAATATACTCAGCTTCAGTAGTAGATATGGAAACAATAGGTTGTAATTGAGATTTCCAACTAATGCACGAACCACAGAAGGTAAACACATAGGAAGTGGTGGATTTACCATTATCACTATCTTTAGCATAATTAGAATCAGCATAGCCAACAAGTTTCACACCTTCAGTGCACTTAGAGAAAGTCAAGCCAAAATTCACAAATGATATCAAATATCTCAGGAGCCACTTCAAAGCATTCCAATGAGGCATACCAGGATTAGACATATATTTGCTTAAACAACTCATAGGGTAAGCAAGATCAGGTCTACAACTAACCATGAGGTACATAACTGAACCTATAGCATTTGCATAAGGCACCTTCTTCATACTATTCATTTCAGAATCAGTCTTGGGAGACTTATACTTACTTAACACAAAGTGGGAAGCAAGAGGCACATCCGTAGGATCAGCAGACAACATGTTAAATTTACTCAAAAGCTTTTCAACGTATGAAATCTGATTTAACACAAGAGTAGATTTATTTCTATCCCTAACAATGTTTATGCCAAGAATCCTTTTTGCATCTCCTAAGTCTTTCATAGCAAAGTTTTCACAACGACACTTTTGCACATGCGCAATAGACTTCAAGCAAGGACTGATGATCAACATATCATCCACATAGATCAATAGAAACAAAGGCACAGAAGCAGTATTCTTAAAATACAAGCAAGGATCAGAATGACTTTTGACAAATTCCAAAGATTGCATGCATTTGTCAAATCTTATATTCCATTGCCTAGGTGACTGTTTAAGACCATACAAAGACTTTTTCAACAGACACACATAATCACGCTTCTTGGGATCTACAAATCCCTCAGGTTGTTTCATATAAATCACCTTGTCAAGTTCACCATGCAAGAAAGCAGTAGTCACATCCATTTGTTTCATTTCCCAATCAAAATGTGCAACTAAAGCAAGTATCATTCTAACAGTAGTGAATTTAACAACAGGAGCAAAGATTTCAGCATAGTCTATTCCCTCCTTTTGAGTAAATCCCTTAGCAACAAGCCTAGCTTTAAATCTAACATTTTCAGACTCTTCCTTAACCTTAAACAACCACTTACATTCCACAATAGAACAGTAACTATCAGGTTTAGGAACAAGAACCCAAGTTTCATTGACACGTAAGGAGTCCATCTCACTTTTCATGGCCACACGCCACTTATCAGATTGTTTAGATTTCAAAGCTTCATCATAAGTTTTCGGTTCATTGCAAGCAAGATATTCAAACACATTGAAGGCAAAATCAGAAATATTGCTCACAAAGTCATTATTGAAAATATTTGGATTTTTCTTAGGAACTCTCTTTACTCTATCCCTAGTAAGGGCATAGTCATGCAATTCATTTTCATCATGCTCATCATGCACATCATGCTCATTTGGCAAATTATCATGCACATTTTCATTAGGCAACTCATTCTCATGCACATTTCCATTAGACAACTCATGCTCATCTAACACATCATGCTCATCTAGCACATTATGTTCATATTTCACATTATTTTCATCCAACACATTAGGCATATCAAGAGAATTTTCATCATGCTTAACAGGTAAATTAGCAGGCATGTGCTCCACCTTAATGGAAGCACCATCAGATTTGGAACCAGAAACAGTCAAAGGCACAGATAAGCAAGGAAATTCAGTCTCATTGAATATCACATCTCTGCTTATCACAACTTTAAAGCCAGGTTCATTTCTATTCCACAATCTATAACCCTTAACCCCTTCAGGATAACCAAAGAAAATACATTTCTTAGACCTAGGATCAAGTTTATCACCCTTTTGATGAACATATGCAGCACAACCAAATACTTTCACATTAGACAAACCAAGTGGTTTTCCAGTGAAAACAACTTCTGGGCATTTCCCTCCTAGGGGAACAGAAGGCGACCTATTTATGAGATAAGTCGCAGCATATAAAGCTTCACCCCAAAACTTCTTAGAGAGCCCAGATGAGGCCAACAAACACCTCACTTTCTCTAGAAGAGTTCTATTCATTCTTTCAACAACACCATTTTGTTGCGGGGTGTAAGGAACAGTTCTATGACGTTTAATACCAAGAGAAGCACATTAACCATCAAGTTCCTTATTGCAAAACTCAAGACCATTATCAGTTCTAAGCACTTTAATTTTCTTTCCTGATTGTTTCTCAACAAGAATCTTCCAGTTTTTAAACTTATCAAAAACATCAGATTTTCTTTCTAACAGACAGACCCAAACTTTTCGGGAAAAGTCATCAATCAAAGACAAGAAATAGTGCTTCCCTCCATGAGTAGAGACACTAGCAGGACCCCACACATCAGCATGAACATATTCAAGCACATCAGAACACTTAGTCACATTGGGGTAAGAGGAAACGGGGAACTTAATCTTGTGTTGTTTACCTAAAATACATGATTCACAAAATTGCACATAAGTCACACAATCATCACCAAAATGACCACTCTTATGCATAATGTCAAGACCTTTATTACTCATATGTCCTAACCTATTATGCCATAACACAAATTTATCATCTTTCACAGCATTCACATAGCCAAGAACAAGTTCAGCACGACAAACATACAAGTTATTTTTCTTTTCAGCCTTAAACAAAACAAGAGAACCCTTCAAGATTTTCATAGTCCCATTCCCCCACTTTCCCTCCAAACCATCATCCTCAAGAGCTGCACAAGAAAGCAAATTATAGCGCAAATCAGGAACATGTCTCGCATTCTTAAAAGTAAACATAGAGCCAGAAGAAAACTTAAGACATACATCACCAGTTCCTAAGACATTGAACTTTTTCTCATTAGCTAAAGACACATAGCCATTTTCAAGCTCTTTATAATTAGAAAACAAATTTCTAAAAGGAGACATGTGGAAGGTACAACCAGAATCAATTAACCACTCATGTTCAGACAAAGAGGTCACAAAGTTCACATAACCATGATCACATAGCATCAAAACATCACCCATATCATGAATAGCCACATTAGCATGCGCATTAACCTTTTTGGGACAATCTTTAATAAAGTGATTCGGATCACCACAATTGTAACACTTTATTTTCCTAGACTTAGACCTCCTCTTTGCTTGCACAAAAGGTTTCTTACCATTGTTATCATGCTTTTGGTGTTGACTCCTAGTTTGATACCTACCCCTCACATGCATAACCTCACCAGAATCTCTAGAAGAACTAGCACCACCTTTATTTTGTAACAAATCAAGTTCTTTGTTTTTCAAGCCATTCACAACAATTTCAAGAGTAATATTATCTCTACCATACTTAATAGCAGATTTAACATCATTGTATGAATCAGGAATAGCATTCAACAAAATAATAGGCGTGTATTCATCTATATGCTCATCACCAGACATCTTAATATCTTGAACCAACTTAGTGAACACATCAAGATTCCAATCAATATCCTTAGTTAAATCAAGTTTAAACCTAAAGAATCTTTCCAGGCAAAGAGGTATCAGTGTACATTTCAACAAATTTATTCCAAAGCTCTTTAGCAGATTCAAGAATTCCAACCTTCCTAATCACAGAGTCAGAAAGATACAAATAAATAGTAGAGCATGCCAATTCATTCATATCAAATTGTTTCTCCTCATCATCAGTAGCAGAATATTTTCCAGTAATTGCTTTATAACATTTTTGTTGTTGTAGGGCACACTTAACTTTCTGTCCCCAAACATCAAAATTATTTTTACCGTTAAATGGAATTATGCCATACATAATGGAAGCCATAAAAAACGAGAAAAAACAAAAATGCCACAGAAATGCAATCACATAACCAGCCGGAGCATCCGGAGTAACAGAAAATGAACAACACGACTCCAACCTATACCGGGGCACCTGATCACTAAGGGTTTTAAGCCAATTTACCTGAGCTAAATTTTCTGACTGAAAATTTAGACTTACCGAGCGTAGCTGGAGTACGCAAGAGCGGAAGCAGAGATATATAATTGTAAAGGCAAACCCAAATCCGGACAGCAACGTAAGATTTTCAAGACAACAAATGTCAACAACTAAAATCAGCAAGCAGCAGCAACACCAAACCGTCACAAGCAGCTGTAGCAGTCCATAAAACTCCAACAATTTGGACACCAGCAAGCCGCACAAGAAGTAGCAAGCAGACATCTCCGAATCAAAAGGAACAAAAAGAACAGAGCAAGGGGCCACCACGAGGAAAAAAAACAGAACACGATCTGAACGGAAACAGTGTCGATCGATCTGGGTAGCAAATCCAAAACGGGACACACCGCGAACGGACATCAACGAACCCAATCAAAAACCAATGGGTCGATCGATCTGACTCCCAAGCGAATTTGGGACAAACCCAAATCAGCCACGAATCCGAACTAAGACGAATTAACAAGAACCAAGCTCTGATGCCACTGTAAGGGAAATTCAAGATCAATAATTCGTCTTTGTCGGCTCAGCAATTCCTTTAGCCCGGTTAACCTATTCCAATCAAGTGCACCACCAAGCCCACAAAGGTAGTCTACCAACACAAGCCCAATAAACCACTAACACAAAGTATATTGGAGTAGAGAAGGCACAAAGCAAAGAGGGAGTAGGAGGAAGAACACACAAAGCTTCCAAGATCTCTTTTCTTCTCTAATGGTGTAAGTGTGAATGTGGGCAGTAGTAGTAGTATTCACGGCTGCTCCTACAACTAATGGAGCAAGACACATGTATATGGATGAATAGGGTTAGGGTAATGGTTTTGGGCTTGGGCAAATGGACTTGGTTAATTGGGCCAACAACTAATGGGCCAACTAATTAACATGTAATAATAGAGGTTTTCCGTGTCACGACTATGAGTGGTTCAAGCATACTTTATCTGGATCACCCATCAGAAGAGATATCTTCTTTTTTCAGCAGGTACTGCGTTTTTTCCCAATTAGTTCCTCAGATGTTTAGAATCTACTCTAAGTTTCCTCAATTAATTGCTTTGGGCTTCATGAATTAAAATCTACTCTCACAAACTATTCCTTTTATGAACAAATTAGGCATGTTGAAGAACAATCTTCCCTCCATAGCTCATTCGACGATGCTCAGCTCTCTTGGTTTCCTCCTAATAGTTGCAAATCAGTTCAAGAGATTTTCAATTGTACTCAGGTGCCTAATAATTTTCAGTTCCTTCTACTTTTACGCTAATGATGTTGTTTTATGCATATGATCATGGTTTACTTTGCCAACTAATAATCATGATGTTTCTCAATTTTAACTTATTAGTAGTCGTACTTCATCTCAATTCACCTGTCTATTTTCCACTTTGTAGTCGGGGTTGTACACCACAGTTGCTGAAATTAGCGAAGTCGATGATAAAGAATGGTGTTACCCATCTTGCAACCACTGCAACAAGAGGGTTAGGGAAACCACAAAGGTTGGAGATTCATGTCCACGCTGCTACAAAGTTGTCGAGGTGATAACTTCCAGGTTAGTATAAACATCAGGCTGTACTCATTACTGCTGGATCGTATGTCATCTATGTAACCTTCATGATTGCAAGATTTTTTGTTTTGTAGTTACTACGTAAGACTTGAGCCTTATGACAGCACACACACAGAATCTACCCCATACTTTGTGCTGTTTGAGAAGGCAGGAACTGTTGTGTTTGGAAAATCATCTGCTGATATGTTGTGCAGTTTAGCTGAGGTTAGATCATCTTTATTTTCACCTTCTCAAAATAGTTATGATGAAACGGGAATTGTCGGTTCCAATTAATCAAATAAATTTGTATTTAGCCAAAGGCAATTCACAACTACAAAGAAAACCGTAGTGTAGCAGTAGAATAACCTCGAGTGTCGATCTCTAAGGACTATAACTAGCTTTATCTAATTTAACTTGAGAATATAAAATAGCAGACGGCTTAGCAAAGGTTTTTCTTAACAGATAATGGAGATTGGTGTCATTCAAAGCATAACGGGTTAATAATCATGCATAAATTCCTCGGTCTTGCATGGAGATCTTTGATCAATGAATTGTCCAGTTGTAATTATTCAACACTACGAAGATATAGATTTAGATAGATCGAAAGATCAATGAATTGTCCAATTGTGCTCAATAATTATTCAACAATACGAAGATATAGATTTAGATAGATCAAAGAAATAAAGCAATAACACAGAGTATAATGCGCGATATAGCCATTAGCATACTTATCAACCACTCGCTAAGAAATCACATACTATCACCAACGAGAAGTTTAGCTACTCATAGTTGTCATGCAATCAACAGAAATCATACCACGAATGAATGAAAACATGATGAAAGATATATAAAAATAAGTAGAAAAACTGTAAGATACAATGTTACCGAAGGTTGTCAATCTCCGAAGAATCGCGATCTTACAAGCTCCAAACTGCTAAGAAAAAGTATCTCCTAAGCTACGAACCCCCAGAACAGGCTCTGGGAAATTCCTACCTAAAACTACAGAGAAAGGTGAGAGAAAAGGTCTGGAAAACTATGAAAAACGGAGAAAAACTGAGCAACTATATATAGGCTACGAATTGTGTGGGGCGAAGGGTCCCACACACCGGGCGATTCGCCTGGTGTGGGGCGATTCGCCCCACATCCCCGGCCACTCGCCCGAGAATAATTTTCTGCCAGATACGCGTTTTCGACGCGTTTTTGGATTTCTTCCCCTTTCCGGACTCGGTTTCTGACTTCTAGTGACCTTCTGGCCTCCAGTTTCGACCCCTAGACTTCAAATCCTATCCGGAATCTTTCAGATACTCCAATTAGGCTTTTGGAAAACCAATTCCTTGTCTACTTCAATATAATTGTCCGGAAAACCTCGTTTTTCAACCAAAACCTGTAAAATAAAAACTAAAGGGAAACGTGACACTATTCTAATAAAATGCACTAAAATATAGCTAAATTAACGTAGAGGATAGCTAAAATAGGTGAAAAAGACTCAAATGAAAGTGTAAAATACACATTCATCAAGTTACACACATGTTTGCATTATGATTGAAGTCTTGCATATTATAGTTTGGTAGAAGTCTACTTTTACATTACATTTACTTCATTCTACCTGCAATCTCATAGCTCGCTACCACGTGTATGCATCAATAGTGTTCCACATAGATCAGTCTATACGACGACATGTTATAGTTACTTAACATAATCTATTTTTCCAGGAAAATCGTATTGGAGGATTTCCAGATCAGATTACTGCTTTGTGCGACAAAGAATATATATTCAAAATCCAGGTTGATGTGGACTTTAGCATCAAGAAACAGAAAAAAGATTTTCATGTCAAAGAGATGAGCACTGACAAGGAATTGATTGCAAAGTTTAAGAGAGGGAATACCACAAGTGTAAGTGTGTTATTATCTTTTTGGAATAATCGTAGCCATTATAACTTTTTGTTCTCAACCTGGATATTTTATTTCAAGTTTAAAACGCAGAAAGGAAATTCTTTATCAGGCAAAGAAAATGAAGCAGAGCCATCCACTGTCACACTTAACTCAAATGTACATTTCTCATTTCCCATGTATTTTAACATCTTTCATGTCTTTAAGATTCACTCATTTTATGATTTAACCTCTTTGATTGAAGCCATCTTTTGGGAATACGATGGCCTCTACTGCTTCAAGCTCTTAGTGCCGAAATTACCCCACAGAAGAGATCCAAGTCTGCCATACTCCCATCCGATAGCAGTGCAGATGTACAGTTCTCTGCCACGAAGATTCCCAAGCGTGAGAAGTGAATGGCTATAAAAGATTGGCCAACATCACTGGATGTTTACTGTGTGCTATTCTCCTTAGGTTTATCGTTTTCAATTTCTGAATCATGACTTTTTTTTTACCTTAGGATTTTCATTTACTACTATGTTTGAACACTTCAGTATTGTCCCAAGTATGTTATATTTATCCAACTGTTCTCTTGGCCTTTTGGTCTTTGATTTCATTCAATTCAGTATGGTTTATACTTAATTTATTAGGACACTCTGCGTTCTTATTTTCCACGTGATATAATGCAGTGAGTTACCACCAGACCATTCACCTATGTACGTATTCGATTCAGATCAATCGGACCAATTGTAAAAGTCTAATTATCTCATATGTACAGCCACATATATTAAAGAAATGAAATAGGTTGTTGTTAGTCTTAATGACTCCACGATGTAACATTGTTGGTTTTCCAGAGGAATACTTTCTTTATTACGACACTCCCCCTTATTTATTTATTTTTGTTCCCATCTAGATTGGAGGAATCCAGGCCCTATAAAACACTCCAGACTATTACAAAAGATAACTCACCGGTCAAACAAACAAACATGAAATTACGTATATATATATATATATATAAGCACTCACCCTTCCCATTGTTATTTATCAAACAAACATAAAAATTAGGAGAACAACATGGCTAAAGTAACGAACACAAAAATTAGACTTCATCCTAATTTCGTGTAACAACACAACCAATCAAGAAGGTTGCACCGATCCAACTATCCTCAATCTTGCGATTGATCTATCAAGGCACCACTTGCTCATCGGAGTCTATTAGTAAAAGATCTTAAACAAGGAGGTTAGTAAATTTCATTCTTCCCTTAAGGAGTCTATTCTCAAGTGTTTCCACCACAGGATATTTTTAGTGGCCACCAAGTGTTTGATAAAAATACACACTCATATTTTTTACTTCAGTAGTCTAATCATTTTTATTTCCATCAATCACGATTCTTTTATTTGTGACTTACATTTTATTCTTCAAATCTACTATAATTATTATTTCAGATCTTAGATGAAAACTCCAGTCATTAGTTTTCAATCAACAAGCCGACTCTTATGCCTACCTGTTGAACTACAAAGACAAATAGTCCTTTGTGTTGCAAGGATATCATGTGTTTGGCTTGCAGCTTTGAAGATGAGGTATTCAACCGTTTGCACTGTTTCTACATTTCATCTATTAAGCTGCAAGGAAATGCAATCACTTTGTGAAGAACCCATTGTCTATCGATCCCTGAAGTTGCCTAAGTTTGATAGCCCTCACGAGAATCTAGGCTTGCGTCCATTGTCTTCAGCTGAGATCATTCTTCATGCGAATTGCCTTCGTCATGGCAATCCAGATATTTTATATCGCTATGCCCTGGTAATCTACATAAATTTCAGCATCCACATGTAAAACATATTGCCTTCTACAGGTATAGTTTTTCCCAATAACATTTTTTTTTAATACAGATTCACCACTTCGTACATCGTCAGTTTAATATAGCCCATGAGTATCTGCAAAGAGCCATGGCTGCCGGACATGAGGAGTCGGATTACTTGTGGAGTGTCTTCCAAATCTTTCATCCACTTCACCATTGCATTAGGGAGATTGGATGTAAGAAAATGCTATCGTACAGTACAAGTACACGAGGGAAAATATATCAAGCTGAATGTCGGATTAAGCTGAATCATATTCTAAAATCGATGATGTTGCGTTCTGGTTGGTTCTTCAATATAACCATATGTGAAATCCATACACCGCAAGGCGCTGGTTCTCCAACAATGTGCACATCATGCCTGGCTTACCAAGAGTTGATCCTTCTGTTTGATAGTCACTTCTTTGATTTATGTGGAACCGTTAAAAATCCAGTGGTGTTGGTATACGGAGAGCAGTATAGCGAATATTTTTAGATTATTTTCGATGTTTCATGTGTTTCTATTTTCCTTATGTTTGTCGTTTTCAATTTCAAAATTAAGACTTTATTTCATTAGGAAGGTTTCAAAAATTTACTATTTTCTAATTTTGTCAGCAACTTGTGTATTACAATGAAATTTAGGTATGTGCATGGCTTATAAGATTTTTTGGTTTTTATCTTGTACCCCTACTGGATTTTCATTGTCTTTTCTGTGTCAAATTCACTCAATTGTACATTAAGGTACAAACATTAATGTACCGTTATCAAGTAAGATATGCTCCATGAATGCATATAGATTTGTATTTCCATTGCATAATTTTTTTTTTGATTCAATGGTTGTTCAAATTTTTAGGTAAACAACACCAATCAACCATCCAAAATATACTTCCATGTTTACTAAATTCACCATACCACACCACACATTGACGCATTCACACGACAAGTACTACTCCAGTACACAGGAACGACACAAGACATAAAAGAAACTGTCCACCCAATATCAACTAACGAAAACAGGTCCTCAACAGACTAATACAACCATTAACTAACTGAAGATCAGTTTCCTCACCCACGTTTAAATAACTGCTGAAGACTATGGAAGCAAAATACATGGTGCAAATTACGAAACAACTTCCCTTTCTGAGACTCACGAATGTGTTGCTGATGCACTCCGTTAACTTGATCACATCTCTCTGTTGTTTGTTCAAAAATTTGGAAGGTATCCTGAATTAATAAGTTTTTGTTATCAAGTTATTATTAATGCACACCAACTGTTTGATAAAAATCCACACTAATATATATTTTTCTTTTCTAAATGGTTTCCACCTAGCCAACCTTCAGATCTCCAGGTGCACATTCATGAAGTGATATTGCCTCTTTAAGTTGATACTTGTTGATTTATACAGCTTTCTGGTTCAACTTGCTGCTTGGTCATATTTTGTTTTTTTAGCAGCCTACACATTATATATAAGTTTACTAATTGTATTTCGGTGTACGAGGCTGCTTGCAAGCTTTATTAAAGGCATATATATTAGGACTGACAACAAGTTCTTTCCTGTGATATTCATAGGTACACCGAGTCCATAAACAACTTCAATTACTGCAGAAGTGAGGGAGTCCGGGAAGCAAAGCTTATTACATGGATTGAAGCAGAACAAATATCGTTTTATCAAATTGGTATTATTACTTGATCATTTACAGAGAATTACTACCAGCATACGGCTTACCTTGGTTTTATTTGCAGCAATTCAATGGACAAGAATGCTTCCAAGGCTAGGAGGGCTGAAAGAAAGTTGATTCTTGCACATAAGCGACAACGGTTGCATGAACGTCATTGCAACACCAGAACACCATTCACACCGATTGTTAACGGTTATTTTTCTGATTAACCTACTCAATATCGCATTTGTGTAATCCACAATTACACCCATGTTTACTACTCTCATATCGTTATCATTGATATACAAATTCTACTGCAAAAAACAATTTTGCAAGCTCTTCCACAAAACAACGAGCAAGTTCTATTTGCAACCGTAAGAAATTTTGCCACCTATATGTACTATTTTATAATGGATGTTCAATTATTAATTAACATCTGATTGTGTAATGACCTTCTCCATTAGGTGCTACAATAAATGATGGAAAGGAAAATGTTAATCCGCTTACGACATCATGTGCCAAACTCTCTGTGTCTGAAAGCTCTGTTCAGCCCAATGACTTACGTAAGAGAAAGTCAGCAAGGACAATGCCTTCTTCTGTATTACATATTCCAGGCCCACATCCTTATTTTGGAGTTCAGATCAATAATGTTGGTAAGCTACTTTAACTTATTTCATATTATATAAAATTCAAGTCTAATCTTTTTACTATTTTCATAAGTTTTCTCTTTACATTGTTGTATTTAGGTACCACACCACGACCTAATTACTATTATCCAACTTTTTCTCCTGGTGTCGGATATTGTTGGTCCCTTTAAACAACAAGAAAAGACTAGAGGGGGGGGGTGAATAGTCTTTTCAAAAATTCGTCGTTTAAAAACTTTCTCAGCAAGTGCTTATTACTTTGCAGTAATGAGTTTGCTGATACTTAACTTTCTCAGTAAGTGTAAGTTACTTCACAGTAACTAGGTTTGCTGATACTTAAATCAGAGAGCGGAAGTCTTTGATACACTAAGTGCTTTTTCAGTAAATGAAGGTTTCAGCAAGTGATGTGAGTGACTGTGTACAGATAGATATGATTTGCTGAAAACAAGTATAGTAAGTAAATCACACAAACACTTTTATAGTGGTATCTGAGAGTGGCGTAATCTCTCAACTAATCCACTTTGTCCTTTCTAGGACTGAATCCACTAAGATAAGATTGAGGTTCCTTACAACACCTTATCTAAAGCGATCCAAACAGAAACCAAAGCACACTTGCTTCGTCTCCAACCTAACTAGAGAACGTAATCTTGTTCTCCACCAAACTTGGTACTTTTAATCAGCAACACTATGCTCGATTAAGTTCCCCCTGAATATCACGCCTGAAAGGGTGTATTTTCAGTTAGAGAGGTTTGGGATGAGATAACTTAATTATAACTTATTCAGTTACAACAAGTAATCTAAGAAACAAAACTTTGAATACTTTGCAGTAAACAAGTTTGATTGTTTCCGGTGTCAAGACTTGTTCTTGTTCGAAAGAAAGAAAGAACACTTAACTAATTTCTTAGTCGTGTAAATTCTACTTCTTCACAAGTAGCTTTTTCAAGCTTTAAGTCATGGAACGGATCAATGGCAGTAAGAGTATTGAAGGGTATGTGAGTTTAAGCACAAGTGAGAGTATGATCACGTTGTTGACACACTTCAACTCTTTGTCGGATGACCTCTATTTATAGTGAAATAAGGAGCCGTTTGAATTTCAAATTCTAAGGCTTTTGTTCCTTAAAATGTCACTATCTTGCTTTTGTACTTTCAGCAGCGTCCTTGTTTGTCTTCTAGTCTTCATGTCCTTCGCGTGCATGCTTTGCATTTAATGCTCTTTTGAATGAAATTCAAACAGTAACATTGGAGCGCAAATACAAGTACTTTCAGCAAGAGGTCACATATGTTCCATCAGCAAGTGGTCAGTCTCAGTTTCAGCAAGCACAACCTACTCTGTCATATAGATTTTCACTTATGCAATGTTGTTGCTGAAGTTTCCACTTTCTGAGCAACATGTGCCTTTGTAGATACCAGTCTTCAGAAATCTTCTAGTCTTCAGTCTTTGAAATCTTCAAGTTTCTGAGCGGTTCTAAATGCTTCAATAGTTTGTTTGTAAAAACAAAGTACATCATCAGCAAATGCTTCAATAGGTTGTATTTCTTTACAGAAAACAAGATACATCATAAGCGGTAAAACCAACCTATCTAGCACCTACTCTAAGTCTTCAGCAAACGTTCCTCTTTTACAATGTCCTTAAAATTCTAAATTCCTATGGACCTTAAGAATACTAGTTACTGGACTTTCCTTAATTTAGCATGGTTAATTGCTCATCAAAATTACAAGTTTCCTAACAAATTTCCCCCTTTTTGATGTTAGCAATCCATGGCTAAATTAATTGTTACCCTTTTAGAGGTTTCTGATGTTGAATAAATCAGTTGATTAGTGCAAGCATACTTGAATAATTAAACAGTAAGCATAAGTAAATTGCATAATCAAAAACCAAAAAGAGTCAAAAGCTTCATTGCTGATAGTTATCTTTTAGAAGTTTAAAAGAAATAACAGAGATAACTAAACAAAATCAGCAAGTAAAAACTTTAACAGAACTATTACAGAGAGTTAAGCTCTTCCAGAGGATTTTCTCAAAATCTCTCTTACACTCTTCTCAGCAAGTGTAGTAAATTCAATACAGTCCTTCTCGTAGTTCTCAAGCAGCCTACGGACTTGTAATTGAAGAATCCTTGCATTTTTGCAGGCAGTATGATGATGCTTTTCAGCATTCATTTCCATGTAGTGAGTTACCCACAAATGCATGCCCCAATTCCTGGGATGGAGAAGTTGTGTATCTGAAATGCTTTTAGGATGAATCTTTCTTAGCCAGAGAAGATCTTCTTCTTGATCCTTAGCGGTGAGATAGAAGTACTCATAAGGAATCAGTCCAAGTCTCTTCTTTGTTTTCTTGGTTACTGGGTCAGAGTAATAAGCAATGCCAACTGGTTTTATCAAATCAGGTTCTTGTCTTATAGACTTTCCAATGGCAGTTCTTACTGAGACTTCAAGATTCAACCATCTCCCAACAATATTTCTTGGAAGGGACTCTTCCCTTTGTTTCCTTTTTACTTTGAGTTCAATCAATGTGAACATTTGGTTCAAAATGGCTGTAGGAAAGAACTCATTCACCAGCAAGTCTTCCAGCTTTAAGATCCAGCAACCATGAATGTTTCTGATCACATTCTGAGTGGTTTCATCATTGTTGGTCTTTGTATACTCGATGCCGGAGCCAATAGCAATGCTGGCCAGCCTCTTTTCTTCCTGTCTTTGCCTTCTTCTTCTTGACTTTTCATTGTCTTGATCTCTTGTTGAAGATCTTGAGTCAGAAGAGAAATGCTTTGAATGGCCAGACGGAGTTAAGGCTGTAATTGGTCTAGCTCTTATGGCTTGAGCTATTGTCTGATTGTCATCATCATCATCATCTTCATTCAGATCTTGATGATTTTTAGTGTGGCAATAACCTTGAGTTTCAGCAGCAGTTTTTCTCTTTTTGGGACTTGCTGAATTTAACTCAGATTCTGCTTGTCTTTTAGAACTTTGCTCTTTTTCAGCAAGCGGTTCTATGGGAAGTGGCTCATCAACAGTAGGAGAGGTTTGGTTTCTCTTTCTGGTACTTCTCTTTTCCCCCTTAGACATGGATTGCAACATCGGAGTGATGTGCAGAAAATAGAACTCATTGCAGTTTTCAGCAAGAGTACTTAAGCTGTTATATTTCTTGATGATTTGTTGCTGATCAGAAGTCATTTTTGACAACTCCTTTTGAATGCTCACCATGTTCTCCTCATGTCTTTTTTCTGTTGCGGCCTTAACTTCCATGAAAGTCTGAGCCTTTACCAATGCGGTCTTTGCTAGCACTGTAGCCAATATTTTTCCAATATCAAGCGGGCTCTCAGCAAGCAATGCCTCATCTTCTGCTTTGCAGGCATCATGGACTTTCTTCAGTGCCAAAATTCTAGGAGTAAACTCCTCAACTCGTGGGAATGGCACTAGGTTTGGGGTCAAGGAATGAACTTTCAGTTCTGAAGCAAACTGATCATCTTTCATCAGCAATTCTCCTCTCAGATCATCGTCTATATCATTTATATAGTCAGGAGGAGGAATTTGAACAACTTTGGGGTCTCTCTTGGATTGTTCATCCTCGTTTGCTGATAGATCATCTTCATCCTCAGATTCATCAAGGTCAGCAACCTTGGAACCTAAGTCAGCAACTTCATTTCCTTTTGGTTGAGTGGTTGTTGATGGCAACGCTTCAGACTCAACAACTGGAGTTTCACCAGTAGTTAGTTTTAATTGAGTAGTTGCTGAGGGCAATGTTTGAGACTCAATTACTGGAGTTTCGCCAGTAGTTAGTTTTAATTGAGTAGTTGCTGAGGGCAACGTTTGAGATCAATTACTGGAGTATCGCCAGTAGTAAGTGGAAGGGAGGGGACTTCCTTTGGTTTCACTCCTGAAGATTCACCAATTTCTAGATCCTGCGTATGCCTTGCATGGATCATGAGACTGTTTTGTAGAGCGCGTTGGTAATCTTCATCCATTTCAACTTCATCATCAAGGTTTGCATCAGTGACCTTGGCATCAGAAATTTGGCTCTTGCCATTTTTCAAGGCAGCCCGTTTTCTGGCATATTCTTCTTCAGTATCAACACCTTGTACAGGTGCTTGATTTTCAGCATCAGCAGGAGCAGGTTGAGATTCATGCTGAGGTTGTGGTTGTTCAGCTTGCTGATTGTCTTGTTCAGTTTCAGCAACTGTCATTTTTAGTCCACCAGCATCAGGACTAGGACCTTGATTGTCATCATCGTCGTCCTTTTTATCCTTTGAATCTTTCCCTTCATCATCACTGGGATCAATTGGAATGTTTTCATCTTCTTCCTCTTCATCATCATCAGTCAGAATTACTAGCTCGAGATGCTTGTATAAAGCAACACTCGTTACTTCCTCTTCCTCATTTATTTTGTGGGGATCAGCCACCACGGGTACAAATAAACCCTTGAGCATCACAGCTTGTTCAGCTGGAGAGGCACTCTTGAATTTTGCCTTCATATTCTCTCTGATTTGAGCAATCATATTTGAGCTCATTAGCTGAGAATATGACATGTCTTCAGGAAGTATGGAGTGGACAACGTCTCGAGCTTCAGTAGAGAAGATCTCTTTTTCTCGTTTGAAAGATGAAGATGGAGATCAGAAAAATCCATTCGTCTGTACCTTTGCCAGTTGCTGACAAACTTAGCAACTCTTGACAAGGTTGTTCTTTTGAAGTTCATGTATAGTTCCTCAGAACTCACTTGTGGATCTTCAGTGATGAGCACCACTTCAGTGGTCTCCTTTGGAGCCTAAAAAAGAACAATATTTAGATCAGGAGAGGTTTGGATAATTGCTTTACAGTTCAAATCTGAAACATGAATTACCTGCTGAGATTCAGCAAGCTCATGTTGTAGAATTTCCAATCCTTGCGGAGCTTGAGTAGCATCCTCCATTTGTTCATCCTGAAATAAATTTTAGTTAGATACAAGTACTAAGCTGTCAAACTTTGTTTTATTACCAAAAACTTTAACTACCTGCTGAGCAGGGAGTGTTGATTCTGGTGAAGAGGCTTCAACAACCATCTGACTTGCATCTTGAGAAGTCTGTAGAGATAACATAATATTAGCAAAAGAATAAGTTTCAGAAAGTGAAGTTTTACTGATGGTTGAGTTATCTACCTGCTGAAGAAGGACAGGTTGTGGCTCAGTCCTTTCAGCATTAACAGTTTCTTCATTTTCTAGGACTGTTTCTTTAGCAGACTTCTTGGCTTGCTCTGTTTGAGAAAGCTGCGTGGTTTCAGCAATCTCCCTTGTCTCTGAAATGACAAGTTGAGCAGAAGCGTCTTGACCTTTAAGCTCACTGCTTGTCATGAAGACAATAATGGATTTGTTGGATGATTCTTCAATCTCCAACTCCATTTGTTGGCTTATAGCTTCCAGTACAAGCTGGACTTTGTCAATTGATGTCTTTGGTGAACTTGGGCCAGTATTCTCAACATCACGAGATGCGTCGTTGAATAATGCTTCTTGTGTTTCTTCAGCAACTTCTGGAACTTGAACCATTGCTGTCTCAGCAACTGGTTCTTCAGCAATTGTGGTTTCAGCAACTTGATGAGTTGCTTGTTCAGCAACCATCTTTTCAGCAGCATCAGCAAGTGCCGCGGTTCGCAGATCAGCAACAATATCACTTGATGGTTCCAGAGTTTGATCATCTAAATTATCTACAATGTAGATATCTGGGACTTGGGCAGGAATTTCATTTCCACTGCCTTGTGGTCTGTTCTCAGTAGAAGGATCAACATTGAGTCGATCATTGAAGGCTTCCGCAAACACTTCAATGTTGCTGACATAGGCTTCAGTAACTACCTTGTCAACATCTACTAGAACTTGCATTTCAGCAATTGTCTAGGAATTGTCTGAGAGGTCATGGACAATAGGTACTGTCTTGCGAGCCAGTGTTTTCTTCCTTGTGTTACTTGTCCTTTTCCTCTTGGGGACTGGGTTTGCTGATGACGCTGCAGTCTAAGTGTCATCATCAGCTTCTCTCTTTTTCTTGTTAGATTTCTTCAGTTTCCCAGCAGAGACGTCAGTAGTTGCATTTTCAGCAACAGGAGTAGTGGTGTCAGCATGATCACCATCTAGAGCAGTTTCAGCTTTGTCACCACCATCTACAGCAGTTTCATCTCTAAGTTGCTGAGTGGTAACATTTGCAACTGTTGTATACCTTTCTTGCTGACTTGTGCTGACAACATCTGCAGCTGTTGTCTTCTTAGATTTTTCAAGTTTCTTGCCAGATATCTTAGGTACATGATGAACGTATTTTTGACGCGTTCATCTTGTCTTTTTCACCTTCTTTTGCTATCTTCTAGCCTTGTTTTTTGGTTAGTTTTGTAGAATTGTGTCACGTTTTGTGTTTTCTGCATTTTCATGCACTTAGGTACGAAACGGCGTTTTTGGAGCTAAAAACGAGCCTTTTTGATGGAAAAGATGGCCCCGTTGAAGTTCCCCAATCTCCATGGCTTGTTCGTAAGTGTTTGAGCATCAATAAGCATCGAGAAGGATGAGTCCAAGGCACCCGAGGGCCATGCGAGGGCAAAAAGATTGAGTTTGAAGACAAAAATCTGCCCAGGAGCCAAGCTAAGCGCCTGGAATAGTGAAGCGCTCCGCTTCAATTTCCAGGAGCTTTGGCACAGAAGCCAAGCGAAGCGCTTGGAGTGCCCGAAGCGCTTCGCTTGCCAAGCGCTCCGCTTGGCTTCTCCAAGCGGTCCGCTTGGCAGCGGTTACGTTTTCGGATTTTCCTTCTTAGATCTGATCTTTGATCATTTTTTGAATATCTTTTGAACTGTAACTTCGTTTTGTAGAGCTCCTAAGCCCCAAAACTCAGAGAAAACTCAGATTACATTGTATTTTAGCTTGGGATTCAAGGTTTTGATTGAGATTCATCCTTTGTAATCATCTACGAAGAGGTTTACTTTGCTTTCACCGATTAGTGACAGCTTTGGTGGTAACTTGTATCACTCTCTTGTCTTGTAGTTTGATATGATGTATTCTGATTATTATTCATATGAATTGATGTCTATGTTGATGAATATGAGTAGCTAAATCTTTTGTGTTGGTGGTAGAATGTAGAATATGCATGCTATGGGTTATGTTTATGCTTACATGAGATTGTGATTCAATCTTACTGCAAATCCCTTCATATGATTCTTAGTTGCCTATAAAATATATTCGAATTGAGTATAGTGACAAACTCTTGGTCAATGAAAGCTATAGGATTGTATGTTAGAGATTTGCAGCATGCTAGATAAATGGTGTTAGTGACAAGCACCTCTAAAGTATTGATAGTGATCTTTTATGATGTGTGTCTTAAAGTTGCCTAGACAAGTTGCTTAGCAGACTTGATCGAAGGTTTTACGCACTGAACTTGTGAGCATATTCGTAACCCATGCATGTGTATTTGATTTCTACCACCAACCGTTTTCCAAACTTGATTTACATAAATCTGATTTCTCGTTGCTATTGTTCAAAGGAAACGATTCTCTAAACATTGAACTCGTTGACTGAAAATACTTGCAAAAACCTCAAGCAAAGCCACGTTAGGTCCCGAGAGAACGACACTCGGGGACAACTTGCCATTGCACTCTAGTTTGTGTAGTGATAAGTGTTCTTAGGCTTTTAAACAAATTTAATTGGTGAAAAACGACATCATCAATTTGGCGCCGTTGCCGGGGACTTAACTCCTTTGGTTGGTATTTTTGTTTTGGTTTTTCAGCCAACATCTCTTCTTTGTCTCATTTCTGTTTTTGTTTCTTTTTGCTTGAGATACTCACTATTTTGTATTTCAGGTGAGTGCATGCCTAGAACCCGAACGGGTGGACCTATTATTGAACCTTTTGTAGACGAGATCGATCGTTTGTTTCAAAGGAGAAGGAGGAATTTGAATCTTGAGTTTGAAGGAGTAGCATCTAGAGCTTCCACTTTTGGAATTCGGGAAGAGTCTTCTTCTTATCTTTTGGAGCCAATTCTTGAATCGGTTTACATGGAAGGTGAAATGGCGGAGAGACCTATACGTACACTTACTAAGCCTACGGTTGGGGCTAGAGGACCAGCAATTGTCCTCAATGATGCCACCAGGAACTTGGAGATCAAGAATCACATGTTCCAACAACTTCCCAAATTCTATGGGATGGCTAATGAGGATGTGATAGGATACTTGAATGAGCTCGAGAACTTTGTTCTCCATCTTGGGCGACCGGGAGCTGGTGTTACGGATGATGATCTCCGCATGAAGGTCTTTTCTATGGGACTAGGTGATCGTGCAAAGGCTTGGCTCAATACTTTGGAGGCCAGGTCTTTGACGACATGGGATCTATGTTTCGACAAGTTCATGGAGCGTTACTACCCCGCTTCCAAGACAATGGCTATGAAGAGCCAAATTAGCTCCTTCGAGCAGAGGTACGATGAGCCTTTCCACGAGGCCTATGATCGTTTCATGGGGTTGCACCATCGATGCCCACATAACGGGTATGATAAAGGTCAGCTTCTCCAATTCTTTTACAATGGTTTACATCCTGAGATTCAATCTCAAGTGGATAGTATTTGTGGAGGTAGTATGGGGGAGTTGCTTCCTTCTCAAGCCCAAGTAAAGCTGGACATGATGTACCGGAATTCCCAAAACCGGAATGTGAGGGCTCGTGTGCTCCAAAAGGAGCAAAAAGGTGAGGCCAAGGTAGTAGTGGAACAAAATGCCTTCGATGGGTTCGCCCATGAAGTGAAGCAAGCTTTGAGGCAAAGAGTTCCTTCTCCTTCTACGGAGGTTTGTGGTGTGTGCAAGAACTATGGGCACCCGGCCTACTTATGCCGTTCTGAATTTGCTAGAGAGCAATATATCACGAACGATGCCCATCAAGAAGTATATGCTGCTGAGGGAGAGCAAGTAGTTGGAGATGTGAACTACGGGCAAGGTTATGGCAATGTGAGGCCACAAAACCGTGGACCCCGAGGTGGGTACTAGAATCAAGGCAACCGTGGTTATTACCATAACTCGGATCAAAATGCCTATGGGCCTAATCAAGATAGAAGTCGTCTCAGCTATGGGAACAATTGGTATGAAGGAGCACCGCCTTCTAATCCTACACCTCCACCTCAGGTTGCTAGTTCGGGACCACAAGGTGGAGGGGTGCTTCCTTCACCTCTTGTCTCTTCACTCAATGATCTGGTTATGAAGACGAATAAATTCATGGAGCATTACTATCATAATGAGGCTACTAACAATCAACGCTTTGAGAAGCTTGAGGCTAGTAGTAGCAACCTCCATAAGAAGCTACAAGAGCTTATAGATCGAGGGGCGAGTAGAGAGCAAGGGAAGTTTCCCGGAAACACGGAGAAGGCTATGGCCATAACTGTGGTGACTGATTTGCCCGTGGAGATCACGGTTGTGAGAGACAATGCACTAGTTGAGGTGCCAAGTTGCAAGGTAACTGAAACTTGCAATGTGAGTGAGGAGCTTGAGACTCCTAAGGTAGTTGTGGAAGAGAAAGTGGTCGCACAATTTGATGCGATAGTTGAGGAAGTGAATGAAAACTCATCGTCTGAGGATGAGTTGGTGGATATGGTGGAAGTGCCTATCCAAGAGAGCTTTGATGTGGAAATCGGCTTGGGTAAGAAGGATGGAATAGTGGCAACTCTAGACACGGGAGCGGGTGTGAATGTCATACCTTTGAACGTGTACGAAGAGTCAGGTTTGTCTGGCTTAAGACCAATGAAATGCATGGTGCAATTGGCGGATGGGTCTATGAAGAAGCCATTGGGTGTGATCGAGAATCTAGTGGTAAGAGTCGCCGGTGTAGGGGTCAAGACGAACTTCATCGTCATGCCTACATCCTCCGCAAAGCTCAAGGATGTGGTTCTTTTGGGTAGAGCCTTCATCAACAAAGTACATATGGTGATAGACATGTACCGTCGTACATGTAGCTTCGAGGTAAATGGCAAGCAACATACGTTGCGAGCCATAGTTAATTGATGTGCTTATGTTGATACTAACGAACTTGTAGGATTCTTTGGTCCTCTTTATGTTCGTCAAGATGTGCAGGGACTTAAAGCTTTGAAGAGCACTTGGACGGGGAAGCCTAGTACCCGATGCAAAATTGATCCCGCATGAGCTAAGATGAGTCGAGCCAACGACTTTTAAACAAAGGCGCTTCTCGGGAGGCAACCCGAGGTTGTAGGTAATTGCATGTATATTAGAAGCATGTTTAAAGTTTTTTTCGTTGTTTAGACAAGTTTTTTGGGGTGAAAATTTAGCAAAAGTTGAAAAAAAAATGGATTTGGAAGCTTCAGGTCCCAAGCGAACCGCTTGGAAAGCCCAAGCGGTCCGCTTGGATTTCCAGTAAGAATCCCATTCTTACTGGAAATCCAAGCGAAGCGCTTGGCGCGGCCAAGCGGTCCGCTTGAATTTCCAGTAGGAATGAAAATTCCTACTGGAAATCCAAGCGGAGCGCTTGGAAGTTCCCAAGCGAAACGCTTGCCAAGCGCTTCGCTTGGCTTTCCTTAAGGAAGCTAAGAGGGGCACTTGAGATTCAAAGCCTCCCCACTTCGTTTTTTCCTCCATTGCCAATTTTTACCCCAAAAATCTCAATCTCACTCAATTCTCCACCAATTCTTGCAATCTTGTGCATTTTACAAAGCCCATCACCTCCTCTATCATCTAAACCGATCAAATTTCACGTTTGAAGCATCCATAACAAGGAATCAAAGGTACCTCTCATGAACCCTAACTTTCTTGAATTTGGGATTTCATCTTAATTAGGTTCAATTGTGTTATGCATTGGTGAATTAGAGTTTGATAATGATTATTGAGCATGTTTCTTACTAGATGTGACGTCTAAATTCGAATTTTACTCCTATTGATTTATGATGAACTCTAGTGCTCGAATTTTCGTTATGTAATTGTTTGATGATTGTTAGCTTTGAATTTGAGTTATGATTATGATTATGGTGATGTTGTGTTTGCATGAGAATGTGTTGGATTGGTTGGGTAATTTAATTGGAGAGTTTGTTTGCTTGGTTTAGATTCGTATGGATTTATCGTAACGAAGTGTTAAAGCTTCTCGATTTTTTCATATGAACTTTAGCAAGCCTTCAAACTCACCATGAGATTACTTGAGTGAGTTTTGACGTCTAAGAGTCGACTTGTTGCGTTATGACTTGTTTTAAACGAAGAACGTATACTTGTCTTAGAGTAGAAGTAGATTGTTTGGTAGTAGTATAAGAGTCTAAGTCTCATTGTCTCTTGAAGTTATCTAATAAGATTTTTTCTAGGTACAATGGCATCAAGAAGATCCAAGAGATCAAGGGGAGAAGGGACCTCGAGTGCCCAACAAACGGCCACACCCGGCGAGCATCGCCAATCGGGGAGGGCAAGGCAATTCGAAGCGAATTTCCATGCCCACAAGCACACGTACATTTCGGAGAGGAGCATTCGCTTCACGGATGGTGAGAGCCAGTTGGATGGTGCCAGAGAGCTCAACAAGCTCATTACTGAGCGAGGCTGGAAGTACTATGGCGAGGTCATGCCAAATTGGGACCAAGCGGTAGTGGAGGATTTCTACATTGCCTTCACGGACTACAATGAACGGACCGCTGAGGTTCCCGTCCGCGGTGTTGGGGTCGAGTTTACTCCTTTGAGCATCACTAGCTTCATCATGCGATTGGATAGGCCACTGACGCGGGATCCAAACCGCCGGCCTGCAATCCACGAGAGATTTGATCCCGCGGAGCTCTATGTCTACGACAGGGAGTCTGATCACTACCCCATGGAGGTACTGAATGGCATTACCGTGGACGATTATGAATTGCCTGATGAGCCACCCCAATTTTGCGCCACAACGATCTCACCTTCGAAGCAAGGATGATGTTGAAGTTCGTTCAAGCCAATCTGATCCCTAGCACACATGATTCCGAGGTTCAGTCCTATTACGGAGTCCTAGTCCATGCTCTCTTGCATGATTTGCCTCTCACTCCTGGCGTCGTCATCTTCGAGGAATTCAAGCGTCGTCGTAATGCCAACCGGAAGCTTGCCTTTGGTAACTTGATCACGGCCATGTGCAATGAGGCCGGAGTTCCCGACCTCGTGCTGGAAAAGAAGCCGAAGAAGTCCATCAACATTGATACGTACAATGAGATGTACGGGACTTGGTGCGCTCAGCAAGGAGAGCCCATGCAACCGAGGGTTACGCGCCATGTGACACCTCCTCCACCTCCGCCTACGGCCGGACAAGGAAGCTTCGACTTCTCGGGGTTCAACCAGATCTTGGTCGATCAGTTTGGTAGCTTCCAAACCACCATGTTGGAGGCTCAGTCGACCCAATTCGAGGGATTTGAAGAGCGCGAAGTCAAGAGGTGGGAGGACTTCCGTGTGATGGAGGAGCAGCGTTGGGATGATTACCAGGGGCGTGTAGATCAGCGTTGGGAGGCCGCTCGAGCAGAGGACACTAGGCGTTGGAGAGCCCACCAAGAGGAGACGATGAACCGCTATGATGCCTTGGCTCGCCGAATTCCGGGGTACCCTTTCCATGATCAGACCGGTGGTAGTGGGAGTGACTTTCCTAACACCCCCTACGACCCCTACTCCTAGAGACACCAGCCGACAGGGGCCACATTTATCGGTAGTATTTGTATATTATCGTTATTTTGGCTCGTTTACTATTGTTGGTTGAAACTCTTTTAATTCGATTTGGTTGTATGATGCTATGACTTTTGACTCTTGTACTCTTTATTTGCTTTTGTAGTTGTGTCCTGTGTGCCTTTTGTCGTGATTAGTTTAGTTTAGTTTTGTCTTGGTGCCTTAGGTGATTAAGAGAGGAAAAACATCGAAAATCTGGAAACAGGGGCCAAGCAAAGCGCTTGGAAGGCCCAAGCGGTCCACTTCAAATTCCAGGAAGTTTTGCAACTTCCTGGAAATTCAAGCGGAGCGCCTGGAGCCTCCCAAGCGCTCCGCTTGGACCCTGTACCTAGATTTTCCTCGTTTTTCCATTCTTCTCACCTTTGCGCACCCGTTCTCACTTGTTTTCTTGAGTCCTTTCAGGTACTACTCATATATAGGAGATTGGACACGAACCTTTATCTCAGGGAAGTGTACTTTCAATCCAATTTTTCCTTTTCTTTCAACTTTTCTTTGCTCGAGGACGAGCAAAAGTTTAGGTTTGGGGAGGGGGTATTGGATTTTTACTCAATTTCATGTGATTTGTCGTGTTTTTTTCAAATTTTTGCATGCATATCATCCCTAGATTAGTTGTTGCACGTTGTTGCGTGTGGAGTTTATTGCCAAGTCTTTTGAACTTTTTTATTGAGTAGACTAAGTGTTTATGGCCATTGATCATATGTTGCATCACTTTGCAAGTAGTTTGAGGCTTGTCTCGCTTGGTTTGTCACATTCGCATGTGCACTAGTTAAGCTTAGTAGTCTCGACATCACCTTGAGTGGTGTTTCTTCTGCTGCGGTTCACGATGGCCTTATGAAATGATGCATGTTAGAGTCTATGGTTGTAACCCGTGTAATTATGTACGTAAGAGGCGACAAGTTCTTCACCTCGATTTGAGATTGCCAAATGCCTAGGAAGGAGGTAGAGTGAGGTGAACGATTCCTTGTATTAAACCTATTCTATCGAATAGGTTTGGGGAGGGGGTTGCTTCGTTGATCTTGTCTTTCGTCTTTGAGTCGTTGTAAAGTTTCCTTTTTCTTTTTCTTTTTGTTTTGTGTCCCAACCTATTCTTTCGAATAGGTTTGGGGAGGTGTCTTTGTAAAAGAGTCTTTCCTCTTTCTTTTTCATCTTTGTGCTCAAACCTATTCTTTTGAATAGGTTTGGGGAGGTGTTTTTGACACTTAGTACTGCTGCTTGCCCCTTTATAAAAGAAAAAAAAAAGAGAAAAAGAAAAGAAGAAAAAGAAAAGAAAAAAAAAAGAGAAAAGAAAATATAAAAAAAAAAAGAGAAGAAAGAAAATAAAGAATAAGACCCAAAAGCAAAAGAAGGGTCGTTGCAAGCCAAAAGCAGTCTAGTAAAGTGTCAAGTGTCATGTAAATATTTGTTTTTGAAGTTATCGAGTTGTAAATTCTATCTTTCGTTTCGTGTCGCCTTTGTCCAAGGCCTGTTCTTGACCACCCTCGTCTTGCTATTCAATAAGTGGTTGAAAGAGGCTCATTCTTGAGAGTCTGGGTAGAATAGGGGAGTGTTATCTTTCTAAGGGAACCCTCCTTCGTTTGATGAGAGCCAGTATTGGTTCGCCCTCTCTTGAGGAAAAGTCTTGCTTGGTGAACAGAAGTAAGCCCTCGGTTTCATAGGCACGGGGCAATTGTAGTATGATAACATGCATCATTGTGTCGTCACTGACCAGGTCCAGGTAGAAGATGTTACGAGAGACTCCTTTGTTTAACCAAGTGCACTTGAGAATGTGTATATTCGCAATCGAGGCATACTTCAACCTATTTGCATGTCATGCTCATTTGGTCTTGTTCATAAGCATTTGGTAGATTCAATAGATTAGTTCACTTTACTTGGCATGAGACTCCTTTTGTGTTGCATTTAGGTTAGTTTGTTGCTTGAGGACAAGCAAAGGTTTGGTTTGGGGAGTTTGATGAACGTATTTTTGACGCGTTCATCTTGTCTTTTTCACCTTCTTTTGCTATCTTCTAGCCTTGTTTTTTGGTTAGTTTTGTAGAATTGTGTCACGTTTTGTGTTTTCTGCATTTTCAGGCACTTAGGTACGAAACGGCGTTTTTGGAGCTAAAAACGAGCCTTTTTGATGGAAAAGATGGCCCGGTTGAAGTTCCCCAATCTCCGTGGATTGTTCGTAAGTGTTTGAGAATCAATAAGCATCGAGAAGGATGAGTCCAAGGCACCCGAGGGCCATGCGAGGGCAAAAGATTGAGTTTGAAGACAAAAATCTGCCCAGGAGCCAAGCTAAGCGCCTGGAATAGTGAAGCGCTCCGCTTCAATTTCCAGGAGCTTTGGCATAGAAGCCAAGCGAAGCGCTTGGAGTGCCCGAAGCGCTTCGCTTGCCAAGCGCTCCGCTTGGCTTCTCCAAGCGGTCCGCTTGGCAGCGGTTACGTTTTCGGATTTTCCTTCTTAGATATGATCTTTGATCATTTTTTGAATATCTTTTGAACTGTAACTTCGTTTTGGAGAGCTCCTAAGCCCCAAAACTCAGAGAAAACTCAGATTACATTGTATTTTAGCTTGGGATTCAAGGTTTTGATTGGGATTCATCCTTGGTAATCATCTACGGAGAGGTTTACTTTGCTTTCACCGATTAGTGACAGCTTTGGTGGTAACTTGTATCACTCTCTTGTCTTGTAGTTTGATATGATGTATTCTGATTATTATTCATATGAATTGATGTCTATGTTGATGAATATGAGTAGCTAAATCGTTTGTGTTGGTGGTAGAATGTAGAATATGCATGCTATGGGTTATGTTTATGCTTACATGAGATTGTGATTCAATCTTACTGCAAATCCCTTCATATGATTCTTAGTTGCCTATAAAATATATTCGAATTGAGTATAGTGACAAACTCTTGGTCAATGAAAGCTATAGGATTGTATGTTAGAGATTTGCAGCATGCTAGATAAATGGTGTTAGTGACAAGCACCTCTAAAGTATTGATAGTGATCTTTTATGATGTGTGTCTTAAAGTTGCCTAGACAAGTTGCTTAGCAGACTTGATCGAAGGTTTTACGCACTGAACTTGTGAGCATATTCGTAACCCATGCATGTGTATTTGATTTCTACCACCAACCGTTTTCCAAACTTGATTTACATAAATCTGATTTCTCGTTGCTATTGTTCAAAGGAAACGATTCTCTAAACATTGAACTCGTTGACTGAAAATACTTGCAAAAACCTCAAGCAAAGCCACGTTAGGTCCCGAGAGAACGACACTCGGGGACAACTTGCCATTGCACTCTAGTTTGTGTAGTGATAAGTGTTCTTAGGCTTTTAAACAAATTTAATTGGTGAAAAACGACATCATCAATACATTCTGCTTGTAGAAGGATCTTCCCACATTGCATACAGATTTCTTGATTGGCAATGGGTTTCTCAGCTAAATCCTGAAATGTTCAAGGATATAGCATATCTTTATTCCATACATAACTGGAAAGGAAGGTGAGACCTTGTTGTCTTCCACCTTTATGTTGAACTTAGTAACACAATCAACAAGCCTGTTGAAAATGTACTTAGCCCAGTTAAGTTCCGTTTTATTTTCATAGATATGCATCAGCAGCGGCCACCTTTTCAGGCCTACTTGGTCTATTCCTCCAACTTGGGAGTCCAAAACTTTAATCAGTAGCAGAGCTACTAGACCAAGTGAATGGCAGAGATGCTTCCTCTTAACGTGCTTTGTCCAAGTCATGGGAGCAATCTCTCCTTTCTTCATTTTCTCATTTCTGACGTCACTGTAGAAGGCTTCAATTTCTTCATCAGTTGCAGTGACGTCATCTTCAGTTCCAGTGGCTGGAATCTGAAATATTTCCGCTAAATCAGTCCATTTCAGGACGATTTGCGTGTTCTGAACTGTAGTAAAGATCACTTTTTCATTGACTCCTTTACTATCAGTTAGGGACTGGATTTCTGCATTATTGTAGAACTCCATAGTGTCCAACATGCTCACTTGCTTAGTGCGAGCAGATATAAAATGCATGAGGCCTTGCTGCTTGATAAATTCAAGCGCCTCTTCATTATCACCGTCGAGTTCTTGTTCATAGAAGTATCGAATGTACTTCTCTTTTGCAAATCCACCCCATTGCATCATCATCTCACACTTTGCAGTGTCAAGATATGAAGGAGGCATAGGTTTTTCTAAGATCCTATCGTTTTTCAACACAACTTTCGTTGTGTTTGATGCCGGAGTAGTCACCGGAGCAGTGCGTTTCTCAGCACTGTCAACCTTAGATGACTTGGAGGACTTAGATGACTGTCTCTTTGGTGCCATTTCTTTTTATAGAGAAGAAGTGTACGAAAAAGATAGTTTGCTTTTTGACCGGAGGTACAGTAGATTCAGGCTAAATTTTGCAGAGAAAGGAAATGTGAGTTAAAGAATTTTGTCATTTCTCTAACTCCTTTATATAGTGTCTCTGATTTGTGAGAAACTCAATCGATTTGAGTTCTCAGCAAGGGTAAAACAGAGAAACAACGGCGTTAGTGGAGCCTTTGCATTGAATGCGTAGTGGCCCACTAACTAAAACCGTCAGAGCATTCTCTCTCTTTGTTTTGTTAACCGTTAGATCAATAACTCCTTTTAATCAATGGCCACGATTGTATTTCATGTCATGATTATTACGAGTTTATCTGTGCCCGATTAACGTCACAAATTGATTTTACCGAGTTTTATGGGATTAGATTGCTTGCTGAAATAGACAAGAATCTTTTCAGCGAGTTTGCATTAATAGCCTAGATACTTGCTGAAAGTTCCCCCTTACTTAGATATCTCATATTTTCTTAAGTTCAAAAAGATATTTCTGAGTTCCAGTATCAGTAAATTCTTTTGTACTCGAGATATCCTTTGGTAAAATCTGAGAAAAGAATTTTGCTCCTTTTCTGAGTTCCCGTCTCAGAATATTCCCTTGATACTTGAATACATGTTTCAGTATCTTTGATTGTCTGAATGCCCGTTTCAGCAATCCTTAAGGTTTTTCTCTTACTGAGTGCCTGTCTCAGCAAGTGATCAAGTTTCCTAACAAATACCCGTTTTGAAGGAATCACTTGCTGAATGCCTGTTTCAGCAATCATGTGTTGACTTATCATTTCTTAGAAGAAATTTGTGGACGGAGCTTTTAAGTAAGAATACTTTGGTTGCTGAATACCTGTTTCAGCATTCTGCCAAATGTACTCTTTATTGAGGTAGTTCAATCAATCCAAGGTTATACCTTAACATTGCGAACCTATTATCTGGTAGGGGCTTGATAAAGATGTCAGCAAGTTGATCATCAGTACCTACTTTCACAACCTCAATATCTCCCTTTTCCACATGATCTCTAATGAAATGATGTCTAATATCAATGTGCTTAGTCCTAGAGTGAAATTTAGGATTTTGCGTGATAGCAATAGCACTTGTATTATCACAGAAGATTGGTGTTTTCTTTGCAGAAATACCATAATCTCTTAATTGTTGCTGAATCCATAGGATTTCAGTTGTGCAACAACCAGTTGCAATGTATTCAGATTCAGTGGATGAATTAGCAACACAGGTTTGTTTCTTGCTGAACCATGATATTAATCTAGTACCCAAAAACTGACAAGTTCCAGAGGTACTTTTTCTATCAAGAGTTGATCCTCCATGATCAGCATCAGAATAACCAACCAATTCTAGTCCAGAATCTTTAGTATACCATAATCCAACATTGATTGTACCTTTGACATATTTCAGTATCTTGATTGCCTTTTTGTAGTGTGATTCTCTTGGATCAGATTGGAATCTTGCACACACACAAACAGCATACTGAATGTCAGGTCTACTTGTTGTTAAATACAACAAGGAACCAATGAGCTTCCTATACTTGTGTTCTTCAACACTTTTATCTTCTTTAGTATAGCCCAATTTGGTACCAACACTCATAGGGATCTTTTCAGGTTTCTCTTCCTCTTTGATCCTAAGGGAAATTTTCAGAATGAACCCCTGTTAGTGCACCTCATTTCATTTTCCCCCCTACTAGTTCAACTATTACGTTTTACCCCAATCGAGTTGACCAAGTCCAAAATTTTCTGAAAATGTGGCTAGCCAAACACTCCCTTAACTTATTTTATTTTCTTTTTCCTTTTTCCTTTCATGTTTTAATTTTATTTTCTTTTTACTTTTATTATTTTCTTATTCTTTTTTTTAATTCCCTCTTCTTCTCCAGCTCCGGCACCGGAATTTTTTCCGGAGCTGCCGGAAAGTACAACTCCGGTTGGAGCTTTTACAGCTCCAATCGGAGCTTTTGAAAGCTCCGATTCGGAGCTTTGAACAGCTCCGGTTGGAGCTGTTAAAAGATCCGATTTGGAGCTTTCAAAAGCTCCGATCGGAGCTGTTTAAAGCTCCAATCGGAGCTTCCCATTGGGCAGCTCCGATCGGAGCTGTTTGGAGCTTTAAACAGCTCCGATCGGAGCTGTCAAAAGCTCCGATCGAAGCTTTCAAACAGCTCCGATGAGCTGTATATTTATTTATTTTTTGTTTTTTTTTTTTTTGTTTTTTTTTTAATTTGTTTTTTTTTCTTTTATAAATAATATGGAGTGAAATATGAATCAATAATTGTGTATGGATCATTTTGTTATAATATTTAAGAACATTTTGAGATTTAGATAACTAATAGGGGTTAATTTAAATAATTTATAGTCAATTTTGTAAAATAGAAAAATTTAGAGTCAAATATGTAATAAAATAGAATTGAAGTTGTTTGGTTTTTTTTGAAAACTAAAACTTAAATGAGGGTAAAATGGTACATTCCAGGCCTTAATTCGTTAAAAGTCAAGGCCGTGGGTTAAAATGTAATTGATTTGCACTAACAAGCGGTAATGCGTAGTTGTTGAACTAGTAGGGGCCAATGTGTAATTGATGAAACTAGCAGGGGATCTTGATGCAAATTACCCTAAACTTTATGAGCATTTCTTTCGCATACTTTGCTTGATTTATGAATATTCCATCTTTGAGTTGCTTGACTTGCAATCCTAGGAAATAATTCAATTTTCCCATCATACTCATTTCAAATTTGTTTGTCATGAGTTTGGCAAAATCATCACAAAGTTGCTTGTCCTTAGATCCAAAAATTATGTCATCCACATAAATTTGAACTAAGAGTATTTTACCATCATGGTTCATGGTAAATAATGTTTTGTCAACTTCACCTTTCTTGAAACCATTATACAGCAAGAACTTAGCCAAGGTATCATACCATGCTCTTGGTGCTTGCTTTAGACCATATACAACTTTCTGAAGCTTGTATACCATCTTGGTTTCTGAAGGAAGTTCAAAGCCAGGGGGTTGTTCTAAGTAGACTTCTTCAGCAAGTTCACCATTCAAGAATGCACTTTTAACATCCTTTTGGTAAACAATGAAGTCATTGTGAGCAGCAAAGGCCAAGAAAAGCCTAATTGCATCCAATCTTGCAACTGCTGCATAAGACTCATCATAGTCCAATCCTTCAGTCTGACAGTAACCTTGAGCAACTAAACGTGCTTTATTTCTTGTTACTTCACCAGACTCACTCAGCTTGTTTCTGAACACCCACTTTGTACCAATAGCTTTCTTGCCTTCAGCAAGTGGTACAAGTTTCCAGACTTTGTTCCTTTCGAATTGATCCAGTTCTTCTTGCATTGCCTTTATCCATTCAGAATGCTTTAAAGCTTCTTCTATGGTTTTAGGTTCAATTTCTGAAACAAAGCAAGAGAACAATGATTCTACTTCTACGACAGTTGCTTCTTCAGCAAGTCCATGAGTAGTAGATGCTTTGGATCTAGTCACTTGGCGTTTATTAATATCACCAATCATATCCGTAGAGGGATGATCTCTAATTCATTTATTAACAGGTTTTCTGCTTGTTGGATCTGGATATGTTTGCTCATCAGCATGTGACTCTTCAGTATGTACTTGTTCAGTACTACTGAGATTTTGTGTCTCTGCTGAGATTGGTTAATGAGCAACTGCTTGTTCAGCATTGCTTGAATGTGGTAGCTCATCAGCAGGCACTGGAGGTTGCATAGTTTCAGCAACTTCCGGAGCAGCTGCGTCTTTTGCTGGAAATTCCTTGTCGTGAACTATATTTATCTTGTCATGACTTGGGGGAGGAGAGTAATTGTCAGAATCATCATTTAGTTCAATTGACTTGATTTGCCTAGCATTAGATTCAGTTCTTTGCTCATGTATGATTAACTTTTTCAAACATTCTGATATTTCTTCTTCAGCAGGCACTCCTTGTGTCTTTTCGTAGAATACAACATGCACTGATTCTTCGATCTTTTGTGCCTTTTTGTTGTAAACTCTATAAGCTTTACTATGCAAGGAGTAACCGAGAAATATCGCTTCGTCTGCCTTTGGTTGAAATGTTCTTAGGTATTCTCTACCATTATTAAGAACGAAACACTTGCAACCAAATACTCTTAGATGAGTGATATTAGGAGGTCTTCCAACAAACAATTCATAAGGAGTTTTGTTGTATTCCTTAGTAATCAAACATCTGTTTTGAGTGTAACAGACGGTATTAATCGCTTCAACCCAGTAAGCCTCACTTATTTCAGTGTCAGCAAGCATTGTTCTTGCGGCTTCTTTCAGGGTACGATTCTTCCGTTCAGCAACACCATTTTGCTGTGGTGTCCTTACTGAGGATAACTGATGTTGTATACCTTTTGAGGTACAATACTCAGTTATGTACTGGTTTACAAACTCAGTACCATGGTATGTCCTTATGACTTTTACCTTGTCATTTTTCATGACTTCAAGCTTATTCAGCAAGTTAGGTATTTCAGTCCTAGTTTCAGATTTGTGCTTGATGAATACTACCGAAGTGAATCTTGAATAGTCATCCACCACGACCAGACCATACTTCTTACCAGCATAGCTTGTTGAAGAAGATTCAAACAAGTCCATGTGCAAGAGTTGTAAAGGTTTTGTAGTAGACGGTACTGGCTTGTTCTTGAAATAGGATTTGGTTTGCTTTCCTTGCTGAAATGCACTGCAAACACCATCCTTCTTAAAAGTAACCTTAGGTAATCCAACTACAAGTGCCTTTTTAGACAGCTTATTCAGCGTCTTGAAGTTTAGATGACTTGTTTGTTTATGCCATAACCATGCTTTTTCAGCAAGGCAATCGTGATCTGAGACAAGGCATTTTTCAACGATTGCTGAAGACCAATCTACGGTGTACAAGCCTCCTGATCTTCTTGCAATCATAATAACCTTTTTAGTCTCGAAATCTATAAGTTTACATTCATCACTTTTGATTTTGATGAAGTATCCTTTGTCAGCAAATTAACTCATGCTGAAAAGATTAAACTTAAGATTTTTGACATAAAGAACTCCAGTAATTGTTATGCATCCTAACTTCACGTCACCATAGCCTTTTGTAGAACCAGAGCCTCCACCAGCAAACCTTATTGTTGGACCTTTAGACCACCGTCTATAGTTTATAAGGTTACTCTTGTTCCCCGTTATGTGCTTTCCACAACCACTGTCAAAGTGCCAGATTGCTTCGTTTGTCTCCGTGGCTGAAGTCTGCACAATCAAGAGCAAACAAGTTAATTATCCAATATTGGATGTCCATTAACATGTTCAATAATGCGTCCAGTGGAAACCCAAGTCTTAAGTTTTTCAACTTTGACTTGCTTTCTACTTGCTGAGGAACTAGGAGGTTTTGAGCTGAAAGACTTTTGATTCGTGCTGATCAAGTCCACTTTCTGATGTGGTGTCTTGCTCGGTTGACCTTTTTGCTGAACATACTTTTCAGTAAGTTCTTTTCTAGCAAGGTTCCTTCTAGCCCTAGCATTTAGAGTCTTTTCAGAACTCTTAGGCTTAATTTTGTTCATCTCTTTGAAGTATCTTTGCTGACTTTGCTTATACTCGTGAAAAAGTTGACTTTGCTTGGTTTTGAAACCGAGTCCACTTTTCGGAGAATGCTGAGCTTTTGTGTCAGCAACCTTACTTGATTCAGGTTTGTCAACAAAGGTCTTCTGATTACTTTTAGTAATCTTGCCTTTTGACTTAACAAATTGCTTTTCCGCAACTTGTTTGGCGGAATGCTTCACAGCATCCTTCTTCTTTACAGTTTGCTTCACTGCAACCTGTTTTATTTTTAAAGTCTTATTACTTTGAGTAGCAACAGCGGGCTTTATGGTCGTAGGTACTTGATTGCATGTTTCAGCAACCTTAGATTGACCAAACTGATAGAGTTCTGGTAAACCACTATCAGTAGCACGTACAAAGGAAATCGGTGATTTGTCTTTACTCAAGATTTCTACGTCATCACCTTCATACGTTGCACCTAAACCTTTTTTCTGAGATGGATCTCTCAAATAAGAGTTTAGTTCAGTCAGCGTATTACTTGCGTTAGCGTAAGATTTGAAATTGATTTTCATCTTTTTCATTTCTTGGATTTCGGCAAGTAACTTTAGAATTGAGGACTGATATTCTTCCAATTCTAATGCCATTTGAGAATTCTTCTCTGTAGCTTCAGCAATCAACTTCTTAAGACGCCTTATTTCAGCATCCTTTTCTTCTGTCTCTTCAAGACATACTTTTCAGTAGTCTGCTTGGTCAGAGTTTCAGCAATCTGTAGTTTCTCTTGCTGTCTGCTCAGAGTTTTCTCAAATCTTTCGATTTCTCCTTGAATCTTGTCAAGGTCAATCTCGTCTTCACTTTCTGAGTCTGAGTCAGAGGTAGGGTTGTTTACCTGACCGGCCATGAGGTAGAACTCGTAATTTGACACATCTGGATAAGCTTCCATAGCTATTCCACAAACTTCTTTGCCAATCTCCACGTCTAGAGTGGCTTCTTCATCGTCAGTGTCTGAGCTCTTTGGAACTAGTATCAATGCACAATGCATCGATTTTTGCTTGAAGCTTCTTCTTTTCTTCAGCAATAAAAGCTTCTTTGAACTTCTTATTCTTTTCAGCAGATTTGCCTTTTAGCAAAGGGCAATTTGCTTTGAAGTGTCCAGGCTTTTTGCAGTAAAAACATAGATCATTTCCAACTGCTGGTTCTTCTGATGAAGTTGCTTGCTGAGCTTGCTTGTTCAGCGAGCTAGTCTCATTCTTGTACTTATGGTAGTTGTTACCAAGATGCTTTTTCAGCTTCTCTTTTGCTTTTTGCCTTTCAAGTTCCTTACTGATGAATTTCTTCATGTTTTTGACAACCAAAGAGTTTTCATCAGCAGGCTCTTTATCATTCTTCTTTTCAGAAGATGACGGCTTTGCAGCAAGAGCAATGTTTTGCGATTTTTCAGCAAACACATTTTCTCTTTGCTTTGTCTCATAATTGACAGTAGCAAGGTTAGAGAACAACTCTGTTGGTGTAATGTCTGACATTCCTTGGTTGTAGTAGAAGTTCTCAGTGTGGATTCATTCTTGATTCAGACTTCTGATGATGGTTTTCACCTTCTCAGAATCTGAGTAAAGATTTCCAACACCCAAGGCTGCCATTTCACTAACAAGAGTTGTGAATCTGAAGTCCAAGTCTTCCAGTGACTCGTTTGTACCTTGTTTAGAGTTTTGGAACTTTAATTTCAGTACTTCAAGTTTGTTTTCCTTGGTTTTGTCAGATCCAGCACAAAGATCTTGAACCATTTTCCAAGCTTCCTTAGCAATTTTAGCACCCCACAGTTTGCACTGTATGGTATCCGGAGTTGATCGAATGATGATGTTTCTTGCTTGGCCATCAAGACGGAATCTCTTGGCTTCGTCGGAAGTCCATTCCTCTCTCGGTTTTGGCACAACGGTATCAACCGGTTCGCCTAAGATAGTTTCCTTTCCAGCTTCAGTGGTCTTGTGAGGGAAACTCCTTTCAACCTTAGTGATCTTGATAGGTCCATCATTAATGACAGTGACCATCTCATCACTAATGGCCTCAAGATGTAGCATCATGTTGTTTCGCCATTTTTCGTAGTTTTCCAGCTTCAGCAAGGGAGCGTCTCCTAAAGACATCCTGTCAGCAAAGCACTACCAAACTGATCAAGTGAGAGTGATTTACGGAAAGCACCTAAGGGGATCTAGGTTCAGTGCTGAAGGTTAAAGAACCTCGCTCTGATACCACTTGTTGGTCCCTTTAAACAACAAGAAAAGACTAGAGGGGGGGGGGGAGGTGAATAGTCTTTTCAAAAATTCGTCGTTTAAAAACTTTCTCAGCAAGTGCTTATTACTTTGCAGTAATGAGTTTGCTGATACTTAACTTTCTCAGCAAGTGCAAGTTACTTCACAGTAACTAGGTTTGCTGATACTTAAATCAGAGAGCGGAAGTCTTTGATACAATAAGTGCTTTTTCAGTAAATGAAGGTTTCAGCAAGTGATGTGAGTGACTGTGTACAGATAGATATGATTTGCTGAAAACAAGTACAGTAAGTAAATCACACAAACACTTTTATAGTGGTATCTGAGACTGGCGTAATCTCTCAACTAATCTACTTTGTCCTTTCTAGGACTGAATCCACTAAGATAAGATTGAGGTTCCTTACAACACCTATCTAAAGCGATCCAAACAGAAACCAAAGCACACTTGCTTCGTCTCCAACCTAACTAGAGAACGTAACCTTGTTCTCCACCAAACTTGGTACTTTTAATCAGCAACACTATGCTCGATTAAGTTCCCCCTGAATATCACGCCTGAAAGGGTGTATTTTCAGTTAGAGAGGTTTGGGATGAGATAACTTAATTATAACTTATTCAGTTACAACAAGTAACCTAAGAAACAAAACTTTGAATACTTTACAGTAAACAAGTTTGATTGTTTCTGGTGTCAAGACTTGTTCTTGTTCGAAAGAAAGAAAGAACACTTAACTAATTTCTTAGTCGTGTAAATTCTACTTCTTCACAAGTAGCTTTTTCAAGCTTTAAGTCTTTGAACGGATCAATGGCAGTAAGAGTATTGAAGGGTATGTGAGTTTAAGCACAAGTGAGAGTATGATCATGTTGTTGACACACTTCAACTCTTTGCCGGATGACCTCTATTTATTGTGAAATAAGGAGCCGTTTGAATTTCAAATTCTAAGGCTTTTGTTCCTTAAAATGTCACTATCTTGCTTTTGTACTTTCAGCAGCGTCCTTGTTTGTCTTCTAGTCTTCATGTCCTTCGCGTGCATGCTTTGCATTTAATGCTCTTTTGAATGAAATTCAAACAGTAACATTGGAGCGCAAATACAAGTACTTTCAGCAAGAGGTCACTTATGTTCCATCATCAAGTGGTCAGTCTCAGTTTCAGCAAGCACAACCTACTCTATCATATAGATTTTCACTTATGCAATGCTGTTGCTGAAGTTTCCACTTTCTGAGCAACATGTGCCTTTGTAGATACCAGTCTTCAGAAATCTTCTAGTCTTCAGTCTTCGAAATCTTCAAGTTTCTGAGCGGTTCTAAATGCTTCAATAGTTTGTTTGTAAAAACAAAGTACATCATCAGCAAATACTTCAATAGGTTGTATTTCTTTACTGGAAAACAAGATACATCATAAGCGGTAAAACCAACCTATCTAGCACCTACTCTAATTCTTCAGCAAACGTTCCACTTTTACAATGTCCTTAAAATTCTAAATTGCTATGGACCTTAAGAGTACTAGTTACTGGACTCTCCTTAATTTAACATGGTTAATTGCTCATCAAAATTACAAGTTTCCTAACAGATATACTAATGGTAATGAATATTTAATGTCTACTTCTATGTTTTACCATGTTTTTTCCCAACATAAAATAAGTTTTCCACCATCCATTATATTGTGGCGCCCAAATGTGGTATGAAGAGAGGTTAAACAAGTCTTCTAACACAAAGAAGCCCAAGTTTTGTTTATGTTGTGGACAAGGTAAAATAAAGTTACCTTTAATGCAACAGCCGCCTAAGTTGCTCCAAGATCTCCTCAACAACAAACATCCAAAGAGCGCACATTTTCTCCCACTTATCCGATCCTATAATCGGATGTTCTCATTTACCTCAATGGGGGGAAAGTGGATAATTCTGTCAACAAAGGAAGAGGACCTTATACATTTAGAATGGGGGGTCAGAATTACCATAGGATGGGTAGCTTGCTTCCCACTGCTGGAGACACTCCTAAATTCTCTCAATTGTATATATATGACACAGAGGAAGAAACAAAAAATAGGATGAATGTTTCCAAGTAAGAATATTTTACAAGTTAAATGCTCATTTTACTTATTACTTAACTTTACCAAATTCTTTTCAAAAAATATGTGTGCTGATTCTGTTCTGTTCTTTTTCTCATTTTTTTTCACTCTTAACAGTAACGATGGGAAGATAGATTTTGACCCTGAATTGGTTGATGATCTAAAGAAAATGATAGATGAAGCCAATCCAATTGCAAAAGGCTTTATAATGGCGTCACAAAGAATTGGTCAAGGAGATTGCGACAACGTCAGGCTTAAACTAATATCAAGGAAAAAGGGATGGCATAACATTCAACTTACCAACAGCCTCAGAAGTTGCAGCAATTGTTGTTGATGATATAGATCCTGAAAAAGAATGGAGAGATATCATTGTGATGAAAAAACCAAAGGGCTGCAGAGGGTAAATGAATACCACCCATCATATCTTTCTTACCAGTACCCTCTTTTATATGCTTATGGGGAGGATGGATTTCGACGTGATGTTCCTCATGCAAGTGGTTGTGCGAAAAAGAAGAAATATGTTACAATCAAAGAGCATCCAGCATATAGAATCCAAGATACAAAGGATGAGGCACCGACTATTCTTCTTGGACGTAGGCTATTTCAACAATATTTGGTTGATACATACACAATGATGGAAACTCAAAGACTTTCTTGGATCCGTCAGATTCAAAAGACACTTAGATCAGAAAAGTACACTAACGTTGTTGCAGCAAAGAGAAAAGGTCAAACAAATACATCATCTGTGGGGAAACCTTTAATTCTGCCGTCTTCACACACATTATGTAGGAGGTGGGTTATTGAAAATTTTCAGGATGCTATGGCTATTTCAAAATGGACGGGTTTTCCCGATCTGTTCATAACGTTCACATGTAACCCAAAATGGCCAGAGATAACCATATTTTGTAAGAAAAAAGGTGTGAGGCTAGAAGACAGACCTGATATATTATGTAGGGTATTCAAGATGAAACTTGATGAAATGATCAGAGATTTGAAAAATATAGAAATCTTCGGAACACCAAGTGCAGGTTAGTTCGCCATATGTTGGGTATGCATGATGTTGTTTTATTTGCTTTACAACATGTTTGGTGTGTGTGATGTTAAAGATATCATGTTTTTATTAAATTGTGGATGTTGTTATGAATGAGCACGACCGAAAATGCAATATCGGGAAAGTTAGCTGATCTGTTGTAAAATCACTTATATTTTTTCCTTCTCTAGAATTACAAAAATCTTAGAAATATATGCTTGCTGTTATTTTTTTACACTACTTCCTCTGCTGATTATACTGGTAAAAAATAATGTTCTTATTTCGATATGGTTGTACTAAATATTAGTGTGATTGACAAGATATATTTTTTATTTTCATGTTCTAATGAGCATGTATGATTGACAAGGCAAATTTATTTTTACTTTGAAATTGAGTTTATACAGATTGTATATGCCAAATAAATTCTGTGTTTTTTCTATTAATTGCTATTACACACCTCCTAAACCATATTTATTATTTTATATCATGTCCTTAATTATATAGAACTTTTTACGTGCACATAATATGTTTCCAGAAATTTGAAAACATTACGGCTCAAGATTATGTGCACTCATATTACTCAATCTCATTTACTAATGCATATTTACATGCTTCTCACTAATTTTTATCTTTTTATGCAGTGGTTTACACTGTGGAGTTTCAGAAACGTGGTCTTCCTCACGCACACATCCTTCTATTTCTTGATCAAGACCACAAATACAAAAGAACTGAGCAACTTGACGATGTTATTTCTGCAGAGATACCAAATAAGGAGTCTAACCCAGAACCATACGAAGCGGTTAAAGAGTATATGGTACATGGACCGTGTGGTCCTGCCAATACAAAATCACCATGCATGGTTGAAAAAAAAGGATGCTCTAAGAATTTTCCAAAGCGCTTTAATGACATAAAAATCCTAGATGATGAGGGATATCCCATATATAGAAGAAGGGACACCGGACATACTATTGATAAGGGTGGAATCACGGTAGATAACAAATTTACTGTACCATATAATGTGAGGTTACTGCTGAAGTATCGAGCCCATATTAATGTAGAGTGGTGTAACCAGTCTACATCTATCAAGTATCTTTTTAAGTACATCAACAAGGGCACTGACAAAACCACCTTTTGTGTTACATATAGTCGCGAAGATGGAACTGTTGATGAGACAACAGAGCACCTAAATGGTCGCTACATTTCAGCGTGTGAGGCAGTTTGGCGGATTTTTGGATTCGATATTCATTACAGAGTTCCAGCGGTAGAAAGGTTATCATTTCATTTGGAAAATGAGCAGAATATGGTCTTTGAAGAGGATGATCATATTGATAGAGTTGTCAATAAACCTACTGTTAAAGAATCTCAATTCCTACAATGGATGGAATGCAATAAGAGAGACCCCGAGGCGCGGAAGTTAAAGTATATTGAGTTTCCAAATAAGTATGTCTGGAACAAGGATACCCGTAGATGGACTCCAAGAAGTAAGCGATTCTCCATAGGACGTATATATCATTTAGCACCATGCTATCAGGAATTGTATTTTCTCAGGATTCTGTTGAACCACGTCCGAGGACCAACGTGCTACAATGATATAAAAACATTTGATGGAGTAGTACACAAGACTTTTAAAGATGCTTGCTATGCTAGGGGATTATTGGATGATGAGAAAGAATACATTCATGCCATAGAAGAGGCAAGTGTGTGGGGGTCTGGAAATTACTTGCGACAACTCTTTTGCACATTGTTGTTATCGAAGAGTATGGTGAGACTAGATCATGTATGGGAAAAAACTTGGAGGCATTTATCTGATGACATCCTCCGCACACAGCGACATAAATCAAATAATCCAGGTAATTATACTTTCAATATTTTTTTTGTAAAAAAAGTTGCCTGATTATATATATAAGAATAAATATTACGTAATTTATCAAATTATGGTAGATTAATTTGTGTTGGATATTATCATCAAATCATGATTTACATAGTCCTCGGATTTCATGATTGCAAACTTACATATTACTTTTCTCCTTCAGACTTATTCACTTAATAAATCACCAATTAACTCAATTTTTCTGCTCCCATACAGATTTGAGACTGTCTGAAGAACAGATTAAAAATCTTGCATTGGTTGAAATGGAAAAAATTCTGTCTTCGTATAATTATAGTCTAAAGAATTTCTCCATGCCTTTCCCCAAAGATTTTATTGTTGCTGGTATTGGAAACAAGCTCATTGAAGATGAGACTTCATATGATAAAGATGCAATGAATAAGGAGCATTCTTTGCTATATCCAAAACTTACTGATGAGCAGAGGGCTGTCTATCATAGAATCATAGATGTTGTAGACAATAAAAATGGTGGTCTTTTATTCTTATATGGCTATGGAGGCATAGGAAAAACATTTATTTGGAGTACGTTGTGTTCCAAATTACGAGGTAGAGGAGATATTGTTCTGCATGTTGCATCCAGTGGTATTGCTTCGCTATTACTCCCTAGGGGTAGAACAGCACACTCCAGATTCAGCATACCTATAGAAGTAGATGAGGGGTCGATGTGCAGCATGATAAAGCCTGGAAGTGACTTATCCGAACTTCTACTGATGACGAAGCTCATAATTTGGGATGAAGCACCCATGGCAAACAAATTTTGCTTCGAAGCTCTTGATAGGAGTCTGAGAGACATCATTCGATTGCCTAATGGACAACCACATGATAAACCTTTTGGGGGGTTAGTTGTGGTTTTAGGAGGTGATTTCCGCCAGATATTGCCAGTTGTACCCATGGGCTCTCGGTACGACATTGTTAATGCATCCATCAGTTCCTCTAAATTGTGGGATGTTTGTGAAGTCCTTACGCTGACAAAGAATATGCGGTTACAGGTTTGTCAAAGTTACTCACTAATTTAATGAATGTGATGCATTTTCTGAATTTCTACTTTTCTTTTAATTTTTGTGATCAATATTGATTTTATCACAAATATTTATTCCTCCAAGCTGGGAGCTCTCCTTCAGAAGTAGATGAACTTAAGGTTTTCGCAGAATGGTTACTGGATGTTGGCAATGGGAGATCTGGAGGGGAGAATGATGGAGAAGCTGACATACAATTACCTGAAGATATCATCATAAGACATGCCCATAATCCTATTGAAGCTATTGTAAAGAGTACGTATCCTCCAATTTTGCAGAACATGGCTCATGATCATTACTTTCAAGATAGAGCAATACTTGCTTGATGACAGTGTTTTTTACACTATCATTCGGGTCTTTTTCACCAATTTAGCTATCCTCTTCCTTGCATTTTAGTGCATTTTGTTAGAATAGTGTCACGTTTCCATTTCTTTTATTATTTTCAGGTTTTAGGTGAAAATCGCGCTTTTGGATATAAATCATGGCGAAACAATGATGTTTGGTGCAACGTGATCACCCGTGTTGTGTCAAGGAGTACCGGGACGAGTTTCCAGGCCAAAAGACCAAGTTCGGGGCTCAAAACCGTGCCAAGGGCTGAAATCAAAGATCCGGAGGAAGAAAAGGGCACGGGCAACTCTCTGCCCGTGCCAGGCGCACCGCCTGGTGCTCGGCGGTCCGTCGGGTGTCCGGCGGTCCGCCGCGTACCGGGCGGTCCTCCGCCTGAGTTGCCGACAGCAACTATATATAATTTCAAAAGCTGCGAATTTTCATATCTTTCATCATAATTTTGCAGACATAAACCCTAGAGCTTGTTCTGTGTATATTTTCTCTTAGAACCATTGTTTCTTAGCGATTTTGGAGCTAGAGTAGAGATTTGGACATCAATTGATCTCACCTTGCTAGATCTTTGTGAGTTTAGCAATTCACCGGAGATTGACAACCTTTGGTGGTAACTTTGTATCTCACAATTTCTGCTATTTATCTTTCAATTCAACTATGTTTTCTCATATGATTGCTATTGTTGTTTATGATTTTGATATGAGTCGCTAAACATCTAGTTTGTGATAGTATGTAAATTCGTAGCTAGGGTTCATATTATGCATGATTGAGTTTCTGAGTCTTTTACTTGTTTTATTGTTATATTCGAATCATTGATCCGACTAAGCCAATATCTTCGTAGAAAAGTGTTAGAAAGACTAGGACAATTCAAGATCATCGTTTTCAATATCTCCAATTACTAGTACTGCTTGAACTAAGACTGACAACCTTAGCCAAGTATTAATATAGATAGGAAGCTTTCAAAATACACGTCTACAAATCTGTTTTTGGTGCTTGTTAATTCGAATTACTTTTAAATCAGTACGAGTTGCACTTTCATTAATAATTAGAACTTGATGCTTAGAATGAACATACTATCATCAGCTCTCATCATATATAGTTAAGTCAAGCTAAGTTAAATTTGTTTTCTGAAATCATATATAGTTATTTAGTTAAAGCTAGTTTAGTCCCTAGAGATCGACACTCGAGGTCATCTTACCTCTGCACTACGTGTTTTGTGTAGTTGTGAGTTGCCCTTTGGCTAAAACAAATTTATTTGATTGTTCGAGTCTGACAATTTCGTTCATCAAATTGGCGCCGTTGTCGGGGATCATCTCGACCTCACCACTCCCACCTTCACATGAGAGTATGTAGCTTGTAGTTTTTTTGAGTCTTTAATGTTTTTCCCTTTGTGTTAGAGTATGTTTTTTGTGATAAGATAGGTAAAAAGTTGATAATTTTTGTATTCGGACGTGATTAACCCGGAGCCACGATTCTGCCGCTCCCCGGCCGACCGCCCCACACGGGGCGGTGCGCCTAGGAGGGGCAGAACGCCTGGGGCGCTTCTGCCGCTCCCAGGCGGACCGCCCCTCACCCGTGGCGGTGCGCCCGGGAAGGGCAGGGGCCTGGGCGCCCCTGGGCACCCCAGGCGGACCGCCCCACACGGGGCGGTGCGCCTGAGGGGCGCCAGTGATCCGGGTGCCCAGATTTGACCCCGGACACCACAAATCACCCCCGAATGCAATCATATCGACCCTTTTACCCCTTTTATCATCCGTCTTGGTTTCTCACGAGTTCCATTGAGTAGTACAGGTTACAGGTACTCTTCCAGCTCTCAACCAATATCCACTTTCGGCGTTCGGGACGTACGACGAAGTTCAGTTTTGGGGGGGGGGGGGGGGTTATCGCTGGGTATTTCTATAACTTATTTTTCTTATGATAACTCGTGAAAACCTTTGTTTGCACGTTTACCGCTTTCTTAGGATTTAGTTTGTTCGTATGCATTCATCCTTAGTCTAGTTTCGCATGATGTTGTGTGGAGTTCAATGCCAAATTTTTTGAAATTTTTTATTGTATAGACTAAGTGTTTGTGACCATTGCCCATACATTGCATCTCTATGGAATAGTTTGAGGTTTGTCTCGCTTGGCTTGTCATATTTATATGTGCACTAGTTAAACTTGGTAGTCTCGACATCACTATGTGGTGTTTTCTCTACTGCGGTTCGCGAAGGCCTTATAAAATGTTGCATGTTAGAGTCTTTGGTTGTATTCTCGTGTAATTATGTACCTAAGAGGCAACAAGTCTTCACCTTGCTTTTCGAGATTGCTAAATGCCTAGGAAGGAGGTAGAGTGAGGTGTGTGATCCTTTGTTTGAAACCTATTCTAACGAATAGGTTTGGGGAGGGGGTTACCTTTATTATGACTTGTTTTTCGTCTTGTTGAGTCTTGTTTAGTTTGTTTTTATTTTTTCTTTTGAGTTTGTGCTTCAACCTATTCTTTCGAATAGGTTTGGGGAGGTCATTGTAGTGTTATTGTTATTTCCTTTCATTGTACTTCCATTGTGCTACTGCTGGCTATAAAAAAAAAAAGGAAAAAAAAAGAGAAAAAATCGAAAATTCCAGAATCTGGAAAAAGGAAAAAAAGAAAAGAGAATAAGACCCAAAAAGGCAAAAGAAGGGTCCAAGCAAGCCAAAAAGCAGTTTTAGCAAAGTATTGCATTATTTTTCAGCTTTTGTAGTAGTTCGTAATCGAGTTGGAAATTCTTCCTTGTGTTCTCGTGTCGCCTAGTCCAAGGCTTGTTCTAGACCACCCTCATCCTGCCATTCAGGAAGTGGTGAAGAGTTTTTCTTTAAGAGTCGGGTAGAATAGGGGAGTGTTGTCTTTTAGGGAACCCTCCTTCGTTTGATGAGAGCCAGTATTGGTTCGACCTCTCTTGAGGGAAAGTCTCACTTGGTGAACAACAGTAAGCCCTTAGTTTCAGGACAACCATTTGTATTTTGATAGGCACCATTACGTCGTCATTGACTAGGTCTAGGTAGGGAATGTTACGAGAGACTCCCTTGTTTAACAAAGTGCATATATGAATGTGTATAGGTCAAATCGAGACATTCTTCAACCTACTTCCATGTTATGATTTGTATGGTCTTTGTTCATAAGCATTTGGTAGATACAATCGATTAGTTCTTCTTGTTTGGCATGAGAATCCTCTTTGTGTTGCATGTAGGTTGCATAGAGTCTAGCTAGTTGCTTGAGGACAAACAAAGGTTCGGTTTGGGGAGTTTGATGACAGTGTTTTTTACACTATCATTCGGGTCTTTTTCACCAATTTAGCTATTCTCTTGCATGCATTTTGTTATAATAGTGTCACGTTTCCATTTCTTTTGTTATTTTCAGGTCTTAGGTGAAAATCGCGCTTTTGGATATAAATCATGGCGAAACAATGATGTTTTGGTGCAACGTGATCACCCGTGTTGTGTCAAGGAGTACCGGGACGAGTTTCCAGGCCAAAAGACAAAGTTTCGGGGCTCAAAACCATGCCAAGGGCCGAAATCGAAGATCCGGAGGAAGAAAAGGGAACGGGCAACTCTCTGCCCGTGCCAGGCGCACCGCCTGGTGTCCGGCGATCCGCCGCGTGAGCTGCCGACATCAACTATATATAATTTCAAAAGCTGAGAATTTTCATATCTTTCATCATAATTTGCAGACATAAACCCTAGAGCTTATTCTGGGTATATTTTCTCTTAGAACCATTGTTTCTTAGCGATTTTGGAGCTAGAGTAGAGATTTGGACATCAATTGATCTCACCTTGCTAGATCTTTGTGAGTTTAGCAATTCACCGGAGATTGACAACCTTTGGTGGTAACTTTGTATCTCACAATTTCTGCTATTTATCTTTCAATTCAACTATGTTTTCTCATATGATTGCTATTGTTGTTTATGATTTTGATATGAGTAGCTAAACATCTAGTTGGTGATAGTATGTAAATTCGTAGCTAGGGTTCATATTATGCATGATTGAGTTTCTGAGTCTTTTACTTGTTTTATTGTTACATTCGAATCTTTGATCCGACTAAGTCAATATCTTCGTAGAAAAGTGTTAGAAACACTAGGACAATTCAAGATCATCGTTTTCAATATCTCCAATTACAAGTACTGCTTGAACTAAGACTGACAACCTTAGCCAAGTATTAGTATAGATAGGAAGCTTTCAAAATACACGTCTACAAATCTGTTTTTGGTGTTTGTTAATCTGAATTACTTTTAAAGCAGTACGAGTTGCACTTTCATGCATAATTAGAACTTGATGCTTAGAATGAACATACTATCACCAGCTCTCATCATATATCGTTAAGTCAAGGTAAGTTAAAAAAATTTTCTGAAATTATATATAGTTATTTAGTTAAAGCTAGTTTAGTCCCTAGAGATCGACACTCGAGGTCATCTTACCTTTGCACTACGTGTTTTGTGTAGTTGTGAGTTGCCCTTTGGCTAAAACAAATTTATTTGATTGTTCAAGTCTGACAATTTCGTTCATCATTGCTCCAACGAATGAGATGGTAAAAAAGATTAATGAGTATGTTCTATCTTTGCTGCCAGGTGATGAAGTTAAGTATATGAGTTCAGGTTGCATAAATCCGGCTGATGATGATGTTGACCACGAGGGTGTGTATTTGGTAGAGTACTTGAATACTATCAGATGTTCTGGAATACCAAATCACACTCTCAAGCTGAAGGTCGGGGCCATCGTTATGTTGCTGAGGAACATTGACCAGGCTGCTGAGTTATGTAATGGAACTCGATTGAAGGTTACTGAACTTGGGAAACATGTCATCGAAGCTCAACCTTTGTCTGGGACAAACAAAGTGGACAGAGTGTATATACCACGGACAATTATGACCCCTTCTCATTCAATGAAGTTCCCCATTAAGTTCCAGCGGAGACAATTCCCTTTGTCCGTCTGCTTTGCTATGACTATAAATAAGAGTCAAGGGCAATCCCTTTCAAATGTTGGTCTATATCTCCCAAAGCCAGTATTCAACCATGGACAACTTTACGTTGCATTTTCCCGAGTCACTTCAAAGAATGGTCTCAAGGTTTTGATATGTGATGAAGAGGGCCAGACATCTGCTACAACTACAAATGTTGTCTACAAAGAGATATTCAACAAATTATAAGGTAATAATTACACGTGTTTTAATATGATCACAAACATGCATAGTGGTAACATACTTTCTACATTTACTTATTTATTGATCTCTTGTTTAATCTTTCTTTTCTTTTCTTTTTTTCCTTCTTGCAGATGAAGCGATGATGATTTATCTAATTTAGTTGTACCCATGTGATGTAGATGACAAGGATGATATTATTTCACTTAGATCTATTTAGTGATATGGCTTTAGCTACTTTCTTGTGTTTGTGACAGGAATTTTGCTATTAGTATTTACTATTTAGTTGAGTTATGAATTTTTTTGTTTTGTATTGTATGTGTTTCGTTACAAGTAGAAGGGATAAACACCTTCAGTTTGATCATTTGTGGCAACGCCACGGGTATTTACTAGTTTCAATCTGATCCTAGAGAATCACACTACAAGAAAGCACTCAAAATACTGAAATATGTCAAAGGCACAGTCAATGTTGGATTATGGTATCCAAAAGATTCTGGATTAGAATTGGTTGGTTATTCAGATGTTGACCATGGTGGATCAACCCTTGATCGAAAAAGTACCTCTGGAACGTTTCAGTTTCTAGGTACAAGATTAATTTCATGGTTCAACAAGAAGCAAACTTGTGTGGCCAATTCATCCACTGAATCTGAATACATTGCGGCTGGTTGTTGTACTGCTCAAATCCTATGGATTCAACAACAACTAAGAGATTATGGTATTTCTGCAAAGAAAATACCAATCGTTTTTTATAATACAAGTGTTATTGCTATCACGCAAAATCCTAAGTTTCGCTCAAGGACAAAACACATTGATATTAGACACCATTTCATTAGAGATCATGTGGAAAAAGGAGACATTGAGGTTGTAAAGATAGGTACTGATGATCAACTTGCTGACATCTTTACAAAGCCCATTCCAGATAATAGGCTCGCAATGGTAAGGTATAACCTTGGATTGATTGAACTACCTAAAAAGGGTACATTCGATTGGATTGCTAAAACGGGTATTCAGCCAACAGTTGCTTAAAGATTTAATTATCCTTTGAAAGTCCCCTTTTGTTTGGTTCTACTAAGAGATGGTTGTACACAAAGTGTTTGCCGAAACAGGCATTCAGCAAGAAAATCCTTCAAATTGGGTATTTGTTAGGAAACTTGATCACTTGCTGAAACGGGTACTCAGTAAGAAAAACCTCTGGATTGCTGAAACGGATATTTAGATAATCAAGGATACTGAAACAGGTATTCAAGTATCAAAGATGCATACTGAGACGGGAACTCAGTAAAGAGCTTCTTATGTGTTTTTACTAAATATTTTACCTTTAATATCTCATAAGAAAAAGAATTTACTGAGACGGGAACTCAGAAACTCTATTTGCCTTAAAGAACATAGATATAAAATTAAGGGAGAATTTTCAGCAAGTACAAGGCTTGATTACTGGACAAGTAAGTGCTAAATTCAGAAAGTTCAATATTTCGCTGAAAAGATTCTCTTTTACTTCAGCAAGCTATTTTTTTTAACTGAAGTAATGGAGAAAATCCCTTGATTAAAGGTAAAATATTGTGACATTAATCTTGGCACAGATACACTCGATAATAATCATGACATGAAACTCAATCGTGGCCATTGATTAAAGTCAGTTGTTGATCCAACGGTTAATATCATAAAGTAAAAACACGCTCTGACGGTTTCAAGTTAGTGGACATGTACGCATTAAATGCAAAGTACACCACTAACTCATTGTTCTCTGTTTTGCCCTTGCTGAGAACTCAAATCCATTGAGCTTCGCACACAAACAGAGATACTATAAATAAGAGGAGTTGAACATAAGACAAAATTCTTTAACTCCCAAATTTCCTTTTCTCTGCAAATCTTCTAGCCTGTGCTCTAAGAACACTGTACCTCCGGTCAAAAAGCATCTTACCCGTACCTTTGCCCCCTTACTCTCTCGCTATATAAGATGGCTCCCAAAAGACAAACCTCAAGGGTTTCTAAGGCCTCCAAGACAGACAGTGCTGGAAAAGGCACTACTGCTACTCCGGTACAAACTCCGGTTGTGAAGATCATTCTGTCAAACGACAGAATTGCTCAAAGACCCATGCCTCCTGAATTTCTAAATGCTGAAAAGTGTGAATAGATGATGCAGTGGGGAGGTTTTTCAAAAGAGAAGTACATTAGACACTTCTATGAAGACGAATTGGCAGCTGAAAACCTTGAAGCCTTGATGTACATAAACCAACAAGGTATACTTCCATTTATCACTGCTCATTCGAAAAAGGTGAGTGTAGTGGATACAATGGAATTCTACAACAATGTTGAGATCCAGTCAATGACAGATGAACATGGACTCACTGAAAAAGTGATTTCAACTATTGTTCAAGGAAGACAAATCATCCTGAGATGGATTGATTTAGCTACAATCTTTCGGATTCCAACCACTGGAACAAAAGATGACATCACTGCTACAGAGGATGAAATAAAAGCCTTCTACAGTGATGTTAGGAATAATTTCATGAAGAAAAATGAAATTGCCCCTGTAAATTGGGATAAATTTACAATGAGAAAGCATCTCTCTTACTCTCTAGGACTAGTAGCCTCAAAGTTCTAGATTATTAAGTCGGAGGAATCAATCAAGTAGGCCTGAAAAGATGGCCCTTGCTGAAACACATTCATGAAAATGGATCAGACATGAATTGGGCAAAATAACTCTTCAACAGACTTGTTGAATGTATTGTTAAGTTCAAGGTCAAGGTAGAAGACAACACTGTCTCACCTATGTACCCAGTTATGCATGGATTAAAGATCTTCTATATCTTGACACACTTCAAGATTAAGCTTAGAAACCCACTGCCTATAAACAAGTCGGTATATAACGTGGGTAGATCTTTCTACAATCTACACAAGCCCGAGGGTGCTGATGTAAAGAAATCAAAGAAAGCAACAGACTCAAACGTTGCTGAGACTGCTGTGGTTGCTGACACTAAGGCACCCAACAAGAGATCAAAGAAAAGGAAAGTTGATTATGGTACTCAAACTGCAGCCTCATCAGCTGATCCTGTCCCCAAGAAAGCCCGAACAAAAACCTTCCCAAGGAAGAAAACAACGGCTAGGAAGTCAGTTCCGGTTGTTCACGATATACAAGATGATGATACAACAGTGGTTGCTGACAAGCAAACCACTCCAGTAGTTAATGTAGAAGCACCTGCTTAAGCTTCTACAAATCCAATTAATTTGGATATATCTACTAAAGAAAGACCACAAGGCAGTGAAAATGAAATTCCTGCCTTAGAAAGAATTGACGATGTCTACATTGTAGATAATCTTGAGGATACAACACTTGAGCCAGCAAGTGATATTGCTGCAGACCTAAGAAAGGTTGCACTTGCTGAAGATGTTGCTAACAAAGCAATAGGTGAAAATGAAACAGTTGCTGAGACAACAACTTGTCCAAGAAAGGAAGCTGCTGAAACAACAACTATTGAAGAACCAGTTGATGAGATTGCAACTGCTCAAAACCCAGAGTTTGCTGAAACTCACCAAGAAGTATTATTCGACGACGCATCTCATGATGCTGAGAATGCAAGACCTAGTTCACCGGCTCAAGAAACTACTTCAATAGAAAAGATCCAACTGGTACTTACTAATCTAAGCCAGCAAATGGATATAGATATTGATGATAACAACAACAAGTCAGTAGACCTTTTCATGACAAGTAGTGAACTAAGAGGTCTAGATGCTTCTGCTCAACCTTTCATCTCAGTGACAAGGGAGACTGCTGACAATACACAGCTTTCTCATTTAGAGCAAGAAAAGAAGTCTGTTGAAGAAAAAGATCAACACATGGATGAAGCCATTGATGCTGAAAGAATAGAGTTCACTCCTGTTGTTATTCAGCAGGTAGAAAACTCAAAATTTTGCTTATCTTATGTTTTTTATAACTTATCTGTAGCGAATCTGTTTAATTCTTATCAGACTTCTCTTTATGCAAGTCAGAAGCATACTGAGGCTTCTGCACCAGAATCCACAATCCCTACTCAGCAGGTAATTGTTAATCTTGGTGAAAATATTAGGTTTAATAACTTAGTACTTGTATCTAATTTTTTTGTTATCTCAGGATGATCAGAATCAGGAAGCAAGCACTGTTCCTGAAAACATGAATGTAGATAGTGCACAACCAAGTGTGCAACATGAGCTTGCTGAAAACCAGCAGGTAAAACATGTTACAGTCTTAGACTCAAAATCTACAATTCATGAAATTCCTGAAAATAACAAAAATGTTCTTTGTCACGCTCAAAAGGAGATAAATGAAATAGTTCTCATCACAGAAGTCCATGAAGTTAGTTCAGATGAACTCAACTCAAACTTCAAAAGAAATACTTTGACCAGAGTTGCTAAGTCTGTCAGCAACTGGCAAAGATACAGAAGAATGGACTTCTCAGATCTTCACATCCATCTCTCCAATGAAAAGAAGAGAAACTCTCTCATCAAGCTTGAGACTTTTATTCACTCTATCCTTCCTGAAGAGTTATCATATTCTCAGCAAATGAATGCTAATCTGGTTGTCACAATCAGAGAGGATGATCCCCACAAAATCAATGAGGAAGAAGAGGTAACAAGTCAAGCTATGTACAAACATCTTGAGTTGGTTATTCTAACTGATGATGATGAAGAAAAGGAGGATGAAAATGTCCCAGAAGATTCTAGTGATGATGAATCAAAAGATTCAAAGGACAGTAAGGACGAAGTTGATGACAATCAAGGTCCTGGTCCAGATGCTGGTGGAGAGAAATTGACAGTTACTGATCAAGAAGATCAAGCACATGCTGAAACACAAGAAGCTGAGCAACCTCCCAGCAAGCAACATGAATCTGCTACAACTCCTGCTGACCAATCCACTCCAGCAACTGAACAAGTTGTTGAGACTGATGAAGAACTTGCCAAAAAGCAGGTTGAAATTGCTAAAGGAAAAGCAAAGCTTTCTGATGCCGAGATAATTTTGCTCGAAGCTCAGGTTCACTGATCCAAACCTAGAGGAAGATGAAATCTTCGATGAAGATTATCAAAGAGCAGTGGAAAATAGTCTACAGATTAATGTGGTTGGAACACAACACTTAGATATTGCTCAATCCCCAGGAGTGAAAAGTTTGGAAGAATCCTCCCTTACACCTACTACTGGTGAAACTCCAGTTGTTGAGTCTCAAGAGTTGCTCTCAGCAACCACTCAACTAAAAGAATCTGAGGCAAAAGACCTTGGAGTCAAGGTTGTTGGCCTTGATGAACCTGATGAGGAAGAAGATTTATTAGATTTCTCAGCACATGAGGAAGAAAAAGAAAAAGAAGTAGAAATTCCTCTAGCATCCATCAATTCTGATGAAGGAGATGATGAAAGAAGCCGGTTGATGAGAAATGAGGACCAGTTTGCCACTGAGCTAAAAGCTCACTCACTCACTCCCTCTATAGTGCCTTTTCCAAACGTTGAGGAATTCACACCAAGAATAAAGGCACTAATGGTTGTTCATAAAGCATGCCAAGAAGAGGATGATGCACTGCTTGCTGAGAGTCCGCTCAACATTGAAAAGATACTGACTACTGTGTTGAAACGCACTACTACTCTCACTATAGCTCAGAAAGACATAAGTCTACATCACAAGAGCTATGAAGATGATATCAGTAAAGCACTCAAGCTTGCCAAAAGTGCATTAACAAAGGCTCAGGCAATTATGGAAGACAAAGTCAACAATGAACGAAGACATGAGGAGAATCTAGCTTTTATCAAAGAAAACCTATCTAAGCTTACAACTGATCAGCAAGACATGATTCTTAAGTACAACAGCCTTCATACTCTTGCTGAAAATTGCAACGAGTTTTTCTCTGCTCACATCAAACCGATGTTGCAATCCATGTCTAAGGGGGAAGATACACAGAAAAAGATGTCAAAAGACATATCATCTACTACTCCCTCTTCTTCTCTACTGAAACTGCCTGGACCGCCACCTAGAGAACCTCTTGCTGACACAGAGCAAAGTTCTAAGAGAAAAGCTGAAACAAATTCTGAAAGAAGTTCAGCAAATCCAAAAAGGAGAAGAACTGCTGCTGATACTTCAGAAAACTGTCAACCAGAAAGTCATCAAGAAAATAATGATGATGACGATGATGATGACAAAACTATTGCTCAGGTTATCAAAGAAAAACCCATCAATGCCAAGACTCAATCTGGCAACACAAAATTGCTATCCTTTGGTTCTTCAACAAAGAACAAAGATAATAATTCCAAGAAAAGAAGAAGGCAAAGAAGGGCAACTGAACAAGAGGCAAACAGAAGAAAAGCTCGAGAAGTTGTTGGCTTGGGTGTACAATACACCAAAACAAGCAACAAAGACACTACTCAAAGTGTAATCAGAAAAAGACAATTCTTTTTTCATTCTAAAGCTTGAAGATCTTCTTGCAAATGATCACTTCCCAAGACCAGTCCTTGAACAAATGGATAAATGAAATGTTATTAAGGTTTCATTCAAAGAAAGAGAGCCTTGTCCACTGGATACCTTTGATGACAGAAAACTTTGACTTGATGTTGAGGTTAAAACTAGAATGATGGCTTTGTCAAAAGACATGAGAGATACGCCACCTTATTTCAGGCCAATAGATGTCACTCATGACTATGATAATATCCTTGAAAAGGCAAGACCAAAGTTGATGGTGACTCCATATGAGCTCTTCTATCTGACAAAAGAAGATGTTGATGAAGACATTAGATATCTGGAGAAAATCTATAAGAAGTACAATCTAAGTGATCTCCAAATCCGACATGCGTGCTGCTGGGGACTTCACATTTGGACTGAAGTTTTGAAAAGACAAGATCCCTCAGCAGACCACAAGCTAATTTGCAGACTTGCAAGGGATATGCAACTTCAAGTCAGAAAGCTTCTTGAAGATTATGAAGCTGACTGTGAAGAATTCCCTAAGATTGCTGATGAAAGCTTGAAGGAAGTTTACCAAGATTGCTTCTAGATTTTTCTCAGATAGTCTAGTCTTTACTTTTGATTGTTGTTTGCTAAGTTATCTTATGCTTTCATGTAAAACTACCTTGAAAGATAACTTTCAACAATCAATTGCTTTTGGTCAACTTTATTAGTTTTTCTGATTATGCAAGTTATATATGCTTACTGTTTGATTACTTCAAGTATAATTTGCATTACTCAACTGATGTATTCAACATCAGAAACTTATAAAAAGTTGTAATTAATTTAGCCATGGATTGCTAACATCAAAAAGAGGGAAATTTGTTAGGAAACTTATAATTTTGATGAGCAATTAACCATTCTAAATTAAGTAAAGTCCAGAAACTAGTACTCTTAAGGTCCATAGGAATTTAGAATTTTAAGGACATTGTAAAAGAGGAACGTTTGCTGAAAGACTTAGTGTAGGTACTAGTTAGGTTCTTAAGCTTGTTGATGATGTACTTTGTTTTTACAAACAAACTATTGAAGACCTAGAACCGCTCAGAAAGTGAAAAATTCGAAGACTGAAGACTTAGAAGAATTCTGAGAAAAAGCTATCTACAAAGGCACATATTGCTTCAGAATGTGAGATTTTCAGCAACAGCTTGCATAAGTGAAAATCTATATGACAGAGTAGGTTGTACTTGCTGAAACTGAGAATGACCACTTGCTGACAGCATATGTGACCTCCTCGTTGAAGAGTACTTGCATTTTGGCTCCAACGTTCATATTTGAATTTGATTCAAAAGAACATTAAATGCAAAGTAGGCACGCGAAGAACATGAAGACAAGAAGACAAATGAAGAGCGCTGCTGAAAGTACAAAAGCAAGATAGTGACATCTTAAGGTACAAGCCTTAGAATTTGAAATTCAAACGGCTCCCTTGAGACACTATAAATAGAAGACCTTAGGTTGAGTAGAAGGGTGTGTCAACAACGTGATCAAACTCTCACTTGTGCTTTAAACACTCAAATCCTTCTCTACTTTTTACTGCCTATTGATCCGTTCCAAGACTTAACCTTGAAACAAAAGCTACTTGTGAAGAAGTAGAACATTGGAACCTAAGAAATTAGTTAAGTGTTCTTTCTTCTAAACAAAAACAAGTCTTGACACCAGAAACAACAAACTTGCTTACTGCAAAGTATTACAAGTTGTGTTTCTTTAGATTACTTGTTATAGCTGCAAAGTTATATTCAAGTCATCTGTTGGTCCCTTTAAACAACAAGAAAAGACTAGAGGGGGGGGGTGAATAGTCTTTTCAAACTTTTGTCGTTTAAAAACTTTCTCAGCAAGTACTTATTACTTTTCAGTAAAGAGGTTGCTGATACTTAACTTTCTCAGCAAGCGTAAGTTACTTTCCAGTAACTTGGTTTGCTGGTACTTAAATCAGAGAGCGGAAGTCTTTGAAACAATAAGTGCTCTTTCAGCAAGTAAAAGGTTTCAGCAAGTGAAGTGAGTGACTGTGTACAAATAGATATAATTTGCTGAAAGCTAAATGCAGTAAGTAAATCACACAAACGCTTTTATAGTGGTATCTGAGAGTGGCGTAATCTCTCAACTAATCCACTTTGTCCTTTCTAGGACTGAATCCACTAAGATATGATTGAGGTTCCTTACAATCTCCTATCTAAAGCGATTCAACAGAAACCAAAGCACACTTGCTTTGTCTCCAACCTAAACTAGAGAACTTCAACCTTGTTCTCCACCAAACTTGGTACTTTTAATCAGCAAAACTTTGCTCGATTAAGTTCCCCCTGAATATCACGCCTGAAAGGGTGTATTTTCAGTTAGAGAGTTTTGGGGTGAGATGACTTAATTATAACTTATTCAGTTACAACAAGTAATCTAAGAAACACAACTTGGAATACTTTGCAGTAAACAAGTTTGATTGTTTCTGGTGTCAAGACTTGTTCTTGTTCGAAAGAAAGAACACTTAACTAATTTCTTAGCCGAGTTTGTTCTACTTCTTCACAAGTAGCTTTTTCAAGCTTTAAGTCTTGGAACGGATCAATGGCAGTAAGAGTGTTTGAAGGTTTGTGAGTTTTTAAGCACAAGTAAGAGTTTGATCACGTTGTTGACACACTTCAACTCTTTGCCGGATGACCTCTATTTATAGTGCAAGTAAGGAGCCATTTGAATTTCAAATCCTAAGGCTTTTTGTTCCTTAACATGTCACTATCTTGCTTTGTACTTTCAGCATCAACCTTTGTTTGTCTTCTAGTCTTCATGTCCTTGGCGTGTAAGCTTTGCATTAAATGCACATTTGAATAGAATTCAAACAGTAACATTGGAGCGCAAAATCACGTACATTCAGCAAGAGGTCACATATGTTCATCAGCAAGTGTTCATTCTCAGTTTCAGCAAGCACAACCTACTCTGTCTTTTAGATTTTCACTTATGCAATGCTGTTGCTGAAAATTTCACTTTCTGAGCAACACATGCCTTACCCGTCTTCAGCAATCTTCAAGTCTTCAAGTCTTCTGATCTTCAAAAGTCTTCAAGATTCTGACCGGTTTCTTATTTGCTTCAATAATTTGTTTGTAATAAACAAAATACATCTTCAGCAAATGCTTCAATAGGTCATTTTCTTTTCAGAAAATAAGATTCATTAAAGCTAAGCATCAATAAGATATTTTCTTTTCAGAAAATAAAATACATCATACGCTAAAGTGTCAATAAATTATTTTCTTCTCAGAAGATAAAATACGTCATACACAAAAGAAATAACTTATCTAACACCTATCTAAGTCATCAGCAAACGTTCCTCTTTTACAATGTCCTTAAAATTCTAAAATCCTATGGACCTTAAGAGTACTAGTTACTGGACTGTTCTTAATTTAGCATGGTTAATTGCTCATCAAAATTACAAGTTACCTAACAAATTTCCCCCTTTTTGATGTTAGCAATCCATGGCTAAATTAATTGTTACCCTTTTAGAGGTTTCTGATGTTGAATAAATCAGATGATTAATGCAAGCATACTTGAATTAATAAACAGTAAGCATAAGTAAGTTGCATAATCAAAACCAATAAGAGTCAATAAGAATTCATTGCTGAAAGTTATCATTCAGAAGATTACAAGAAAGCATAGATAACAATGAATCAGCAAACAAAAACTTTAACAAAAACTATTGCAGGGACTTAAACTCTTTCAGAGGATTTTCTCAAAATCTCTCTTACACTCTTCTCAGCAAGAGCAGTGAATTCAACACAATCCTTCTCGTAGTTTTCCAGAAGCCTACGGACTTGTAGTTGAAGAATTCTTGCATTTTTGCAGGCAGTATGACGATGCTTTTCAGGATTCATTTCCATGTAGTTAATTACCCACAAATGCATGCCCCAATTGCTGGCATGGAGAAGCTGTGTATCTGAAATGTTTCTCGGATGAATCTTTCTTAACCAGAGAAGATCTTCTTCTTGATCCTTAGCAGTGAGATAGAAGTACTCATAAGGAATCAATCCAAGTTTCTTCTTAGGTTTCTTTGTTACCGGGTCAGCATAGTAAGCGATGCCAGGTGGTTTTATCAAATCTGGTTCTTGTCTATATGTCTTACCAATGGCAACTCTTCTTATATGGACCTCAAGATTCAACCATCTCCCAGCAATATTTCTTGGGAGGGATTCTTCCCTTTGCTTTCTTTGGACCTTGAGTTCAATCCATTTGAACATCTGATTCAAAATGGCTGTAGGAAAGAACTCATTTACCAGCAAGTCTTCCAGCTTTAGGATCCAGCAACCATGAATGTTTCTTATCACATTCTGAGTGGTTTCATCATTGCTGGTCTTTGTATATTCAATGTCGGAGCCAATAGCAATGCTGGTCAGCCTTTTCTCTTCCTGTCTTTGCCTTCTTCTTCTTGTTTTAGCATTGTCTTGATCTCTTGCTGAAGAGTCAGACGAAAAATGCCTTGAGTGGCCAGACGGAGTTATGGCTGTTAAGGGTCTAGCTCTTATGGCTTGAGCTATTGTTTGATTGTCATCATCTTCTTCATCATCTTCATTCAGATTGTGATGACTTTCATTGTGACAGAAATCTTGAGTTTCAGCAGCGGTTTTTCTCTTTTTGGTACTTGCTGAATTTAACTCAGTTTCTGCTTGTCTTTTAGAACTTTGCTCTCTTTCAGCAAGAGGTTCTAGTGGAAGTGGCACATCAGCAGCAGGAGTAGGAGGGGTTTGATTTCTCTTTCTAGTGTTCTTCTTTTCCCCCTTAGACATGGATTGCAACATCGGAGTGATGTGCAGAGAATAAAACTCATTGCAATTTTCAGCAAGAGTGTTGAGACTGTTATACTTCATGATGATTTCTTGTTGGTCAGAGTTCATTGTTGCTAACTCTTTTTGAATGTTCATCATGTTCTCTTCATGTCTTTTCTCTGTTGCGGCCTTCTCATCCATAATATTCTGAGCTTTGACAAGAGCAGTTTTTGCAAGCTTGAGAGCGCCTGACTTACATCTTCTTCATAGCTCTTGTGATAAAGACTTATGTCTCTCTGAGCTATTGTCAAAGTTGTAGTGCGTCTCAACACTGTAGCCAATATCTTTCCAATGTCAAGTGGGCTCTCAGCAAGCAATGCCTCATCTTCAGCTTTGCAGGCATCATGGAATTGCTTTAGTGCTAGAATTCTAGGAGTAAACTCCTCAACTCTTGGGAACGGCACTAAATGCGGTGTTAAGGAATGAACCTTAATTTCAGAAGCAAACTGATCATCACGCGTCAGCAATTCGGCTCTTAGACCATCGTCTAAATCATTGATGTAATCAGGAGGAGGAATCTGAACGACTTTTGGGTCTCGCTTGGATTGATCATCATCATTTTCTGATAAGTCGTCATCATCCTCAGATTCATCAAGTTGAGCGACTTTGGAGCCTTTGTCAGTAGCTTCACTTCCTTTTTGTTGAGTGGTTGCTGATGGCAACACTTCAAACTCAACGACTGGAGTTTCACCAGTAGATAGTTGTTTCAATTGAGTTTGGGGCTCAATTACTGGAGTTTCGCCAGTAGTTAGTTTTAATTGAGTAGTTGTTGAAGGCAACGTTTGAGACTCAATAACTGGAGTTGCGCCAGTAGTAAGTGGAAGGGATGGAACTTCCTTCGATTTTGGTCTTGAAGATTCACCAATTTCCAGATCCTGCGTATGCCTTGCATGGATCACGAGACTATTTTGTAGAGCTCGTTGGTAATCTTCATCTTCTTCATCCTCATCTTCAAGGTTTTCTTCAGTAACCTTGGCATCAGAAACTGGACTCTTGCCATTTTTTGCAGTCCTTTTTCTGGCGTATTCTTCTTCAGTATCAGCACCTTGTACAGGTGCTTGATTTTCAACATCAGCAGGAGGAGGTTGAGATTCTTACTGAGATTGTTGTTGTTCAGCTTGCTGATTGTCAGATTGAGTATTTTCAGCAACTGTTAACTTCAATCCACCAGCACCAGGACTTGGACCTTGATTGTCATCATCGTCATCCTTCTTGTCCTTAGAATCTTTCCCTTCATCATCACTGGGATCAGTGGGAATGTTCTCATCTTCTTCTTCTTCTTCTTCTTCATCATCTGTCAGAATGACTAGCTCAACATGCTTGTATAAAGCAACACTTGTTACTTCCTCTTCCTCAGTTAATTTGTGGAGATCAGCCACCACAGGAACAAAAAGACCTTTGAGCATCACAGCTTGTTCAGCTGGAGAGGCACTCTTAAATTTGGCCTTCATATTCTCTCTGATTTGAGCAATCAGATTTGAACTCATTTGCTGAGAATATGTCATTTCTTCAGGAAGGATGGAGTGGACAAATGTTTCGAGCTTCAGTAGTGAAGATCTCTTTTTCTCATTTGAGAGATGAAGGTGAAGATCTGAGAAGTCCATTCTCCTATATCTTTGCCAGTTGCTGACAGACTTAGCAACTCTTGACAAAGTTGTCCTCTTGAAGCTCAAGTAAAGTTCTTCAGAACTTACTTGCTGATCTTCAGTGATGAGTACCACTTCAGTGGTCTCCTTTTGAGCCTGAAAAAGAATTTTATAGGTGATTGATGACTTAGGGAACAAGCTAAATCAGATAAAAATATCTCCTAATCCTATAATTATCATCATATATTTTGTGATAATTATCTCTAATTACAAAGATATTCTATAATAGTAAAATACCATAATTTACGCAATTTAGTGTCTACAACCACTATAAAGTGTTTGTGTGATTTACTGTCCTGCAGTTATTTTTCAGCAAGCTACATTGTTTTACTCTGTCATTCTGTTTACTTGCTGAAACTAGTTTTCTAACAAAATCACTTATTGTAAAAGACTTCCGCACTCTGTTCTTAAGTATTAGCAAACTCATTACTGAAAAGTAATAAGCACTTGCTGAGAATGTTAAGTACCAGCAAACTCATTATTGAAAAGTAATAAGTACTAGCTGAGAAAGTTTTAAACGACGAAAAGTTTGAAAAGACTATTCACCCCCCCCCCCCCCTCTAGTCTTTTCTTGTTGTTTAAAGGGACCGACATCTATTAATGTGTCTATGGAAGTATTGGTGTGTAAGGTAATTTAGTAGTCCTTCGACTTGAGGTCAATACTGACTACATGCGTGGAATAATTTATCTTGACCATAACCAATGCTTGCACTCAACATGGGGTAGATACGACATGTGTTAGATATATTATGAAGTGCATGGGAGTAGTAGTTGAACCAAGATATAATTCATTCCTCGCAATAGACATATGAGAGAATACTCTACATCTCATAGTTAAGTTGATCGTTAGTCATTGGACAATGCATTACGATATATCCAAAATAGTTTTTGAATATGATCGAAGATCAATTAACAAGAATTAGAAAGAAATGAATAAGTTATTGGAACAGACACGATATCAAGTTCTAGACTTATTCGAGTATTCACGAATGAAATGACAATATCAACCTTGCACTAAAGTTGATTTGTATATCCTTACAAATGCCATTATATACTAATGTTGTCCGGTAAACCATCTACGAGTTTCACCGTGAACCTAATTGGATTAGTGGTTAATTATATGATCGAGGCCCTACGGGTCACACTATATGATTAATACTCTACCAATTCCAGATTATTAATAAATAGATATTAATTAGATTAATATTATTTATTACTAAATAAATCGATGTTAATTAGATTCATACTCATCCTTCCCAAAGCAATTGCACCATTTGCTTTTGGACACAGAAAATAAGAAGAAGAAATTAACTATTGTGATATATTGATAGTGGAGGTTGATTTGCTCAATTGGTTAGATTGAGGTGTCATGACACTAGAGGTCATAGGTTCAATTCTCGCAAAGTGCGAGATTATTTATAGTTTATTACTAGCTTTGTAATGCTATTTGTGAAATTGTAATGGTTCGATTATTAAAAAATAGTGGAGGTTGATTTTACTTTATTGTGAATTTGTGACCACAAAAATGTATTGATAGATTATAAAATTAATATGAACATGTCCAAATATGGCAAATAAATGAAATGGTACAACTCTAACGGGACGCCCAAAATAGTAAAATGGTGCAATTGTTCTGGAACGGAGGGAGTATTATTTATTATTAAGTATGAATAATTTAATTGGATCAACTTGGATATTGGAACAACTAAAAGCAAGTGTATAAGTTGGACCAAATTTGATTTGGACTTAAGAATGCATTTGGACCAAAATTTGTATCAGAAAGAGAAGGAAAAGAAGACAAAGCTGGCCAAGAAATTGTCTCGGTCCTTACCATAAAATAAAACGAAATTCATGGGCAAGTTGAAGAAAAGTTCGATTAGATCCTAACAAAAGAATTAAGATATTGGAAACAAATGCATCAAAGCACGGGTGTTGGATCTAGCAAAAATTTTCTGTTTCCGACACTGAACCATCAAAGAAATCTTTGAATTTGAAAATGATAGGTCAACTCCATAAGGCATTCTTCTAAAAAACATCTCCTTAATGGGGTCATGATTTTGCTTTAATATATGAACCTGTGTAAGGCTTCCATCCTATCTCGATTTTGCCCGGCGGATAGATGATAGCTCCTCACCTTAAGGTTTCCAAAGGGTCTATCATTCTTTATAATAGAATGTCCCTATGTCCAATAGTTACCTCTTGGACATAGTTGTTTCCTGTGATCTGGTCTTCTTGTTTTCATTTTTCTCGAAGTCAATCCAAAAAGCGAAAGCTCACCCATCACATAGCTAAAGGAAGGGTCTAGTCCCACAACGATCGTCAAGTGCATCAATTACGAGTTACAGGGGAAAATAAAAAACCTATCTTATAAATTCGATGAACCAAATATTTTTCGGTAGACACCTAACAAGCTAGGACATGTTATTTTATTTTATGGAAGACTGAGACAATTCTTTTTTTTTTTATGGCTATGTCATACTTAGGACTATGAAAGTGACTGTTGTTATATCTTATGTGTCATGACTTTCGCGTGTTAAAAAGTTCTTAAGTCAGGGCCTATCTTCGCTCTCGTGCTCAAGCTAACCGACGAGCCAATAATTAGAATGGATTTGGATTGGAAGAATGAGTGAGTGAGAGATCCATCATTGTAGGGAGGAGCATCCCATTGCATCAGGCAATAAACGAAAATAGAGTCGAAAATTATGGAAGAAAAGAATTGGGCGCATGATTGATGGAACAAGAAGGATAGGTCCTATTTCGTTTAGGGAGCAAAAGCTTCTTATTTTTATAATACGTGACCTATTCCCATTCTACGAACGGGAAATCCCTCGCCATTCCAAACAGTTTTTCCTCGAACCTCCACGCTCTTTAGCACGAGATTTTGAGTCTCGCAATTGTTGGATCTTTTTCATGCCTTTGGTCCAAATTCGAAGAGCCTTTTTCCATCGTCTGTTTGTCTTGGTTGCATGATGAAGGATTTTTCATAAGACCTCGGATTAGTAAGATGTACCAATGCTTCTTATCTTCGTTTGGAAATAGAGGTGCTGCGGGAAGTGACTTTTTCATCCCAAAGAGTAGTTAAAGGTTGAGATATTGTTGGTCAACCAATTAATGTGATGTTGATTCTTTCCTTTGTATTTGTAGTAGATGCCGAACCTGCACTTGGAGAAGGAGAAAGGCAAAAAAGTAATTGTATCAAAATGCATCATGCACAACGAAGTGCATCTTCCCCAAGAGACAAAGATAGAAAAGAGGACGCCTCGCCTTCTGCAAAAAGAATGCCCGCACCAAAGGAGGCCATTTTCATTGTTAATGTTCAGCTGTTAAAATAAGAGCCGTGTCCATGCGGTTTTCCTCTCCTGCATAGAGCCAACCTTACTCTATGTTAGCCACCGTACAATGAACACCTCATGGGACTTCCAATATTTCATTCTACTATGTTGACCTCGGCCCGGGGCGTCTTTTTGGGAAGCCTACTCTCAAAGTAGAGATTTCCTCCAAATACAAGCAACTAAGCCTCTACATCTTAACACTGGACTTCTTTTAGACCTTTAAGTCGAGCTAGAAGCTTCCGTCCCAGAAAAGAGAGAAAATGAGAGAATCTCGTATAATATGTTTTTGTGCAAGACCTATCTATTTTGGAATACTCGGTCATCCTTCTTCTTCTTTATTTTCTTATTTCAGAAAATGCGCTCGAAAGTCAAGAAAGTTAGGAGACACTATTGGAAAAAGCATGTGGGGAGGAGAGAATGAATTTAAGTGGATAACTAACGGGATCTCATAACCGATGGCCAAGGGAATTTGGGGCAGCCGGGAGTAGGGGACAAAAATGCACCTCCAAACACTGGCACTCCTTAGGGATGAAATTGGGTAATAAGGTTAAATTAAAATTACCCAAAATTGACGATAAAGAATATAGTATAAATAATCATCCATAGAGTAAATGTTGAGCAAGGGCCCTTCTGCTTGCCCCCGACGGAAGTAAAACAACTAATTATTAGTCTGGGAGTACGCCAGTCGAGTCACTAACATGTTTAGGTCGTCGACCCCACTTATAACTTACAACTTCGGGGCATGAGTGCTCGATGGCTTAATACGGCCGGAGATAGCTTTCCAATCGAAAAAAGGATTTACTCCTTAGTAAATCTTATGTGTGCTAGATTTATAGGAATTAAGAAGAAGGGTGAAATGACTGAAAGAAGTTCAAAAGGACCAAGTGAGGCTCTTTGATGAACGGACAAGCACGCACGACAGAGTATTTAAGACAATTTATTTTTTCAGAAAGAAAAGGAAAAGAAGACGAAGTTGGGCGTTGGCTAAGCTTAGTGACTGATCTCGGGCGTGTGCACAACACACGCCTAAGACATGGGCCCAAGACAAATAATTGTTTATTTAAAGTTCATAGGTTGGCAGTTAACGAGTGAGTTTTATCATTTTATATGGTACTAGTTTCTATTTTGATCTTAGTCTTTTGTATGCTTGATTTTTGAGTTTATGCAGCTCTCTCAAATCTTAACCTAGATCACCTGGGGCATGAATCGTATTCTATTAAAAAAATTACACAAATTTAATTTTATTAGGGCAATTTGCATCTACCCCCTTGCTAGTTTGCCCACTTAGTTGAACAATTACATGTAGCCCAATGTTAGACAAAAAAATTACAAATAGCCCCACGAACTTGACTTATTTCGAATTAAGGGCCGAAATTTACAAATTTTCCCCTGTCGGAATTTCAGGTTTTGGCCTGAGCCAAACACCTTAAATTTTTATTATTTACACATTTGACTCTAAACTATTTTATTTTACAAAATTAATTTTAATCTATTTCAAATTAACCACAAAAATTATATAAACTTTAAAAAGAACTAATAATTATTATAAAAGAACCCAAACTAAATTTTTGTTTCAAATTAGCCCCAAAAATAAAAAGATATAAAAAAATGAAAAAGAAAAAAAGAAAGTCGGAGCTATTACAACTCCGGCAGATGGTCCAAAATCACGGGCTCCAACTCATGAAAGCAAAACAGATGGTCTCCAATCAGAAGGTCGCCAATCAACATTAGAATCCAAAATCACGGGCTCCAACTCTTCGTCCTTGGGGTACTCAATCGGCTCGCTGTCGTCCAACAAATCAACTGCATACAGTGACAAGGCGGAGCCGTACGAGCTCGGAGAGCCCGTGTCTAGGGTTTTGGAAGAGTTAGCTGACTCCGCTGTCGGACTTTCAGGCCCGACGACAGGGTTCTGGTTTTCATTCTCCATTGAGGCTGTGGAAATGAGGAGATTGGGAGGACTTGGGAAGAGGGGTGAATCTAGGGTTTTGAGAGAAGAAAGGGAGTGGGAGGGAAAATGGGGTTGAAAAGTTGTTGAGGTGGTGAAATGGAAGTGTGATCCCTTGTTAACCGTGCAATTTGTCGTTGGGTTTACTAAGTTCCATAGGTCGAATGCATACGAACCTGTGGGACAACTTTTTGACAAACGGTACACTGTCTTTGGCCCCTGGATTCCACCTCCCCTGGGTGCCCTGAAGATAAATTTTGATGTAGCAGTTCCTTACTCAGGATCCTTGGGAGGTATTGCAGCTGTTTGTCGGGATTGCACTGGCTTTGTCCTCGCCTGGCAGCGTAAGAAATTGACAGCACGCCATGATGTTGCTACTGCTGAACTCCTCGCAGCTAAGATGGGACTGGAATTGGCCTTACATCTAGGATATAACAACGTGATTCTGGAAGGTGATGCACTCCAGGTTGTTATTGATATCTTGCATTACGAACCGTCACGTGCACCCAATGAGAACTTATACGCTGCTGTCCACAACTTGTTGCTGTCATTTTCGAACTTCAAAGTCGTACATGTTAAGAGAGAGACAAACAACCTTGTTCATCGCCTTTGTCACTCATTCACGATGGATGCAATGGGATATGCGTCACTTCTCTTTGATTTCGTGGAACCTGACTTATAGCATGGAGTCTTTTATCCTTTTGCTACTGCTAGTTTTCTGTTTTTTTAAGACTATTGCTATTTTTCCTACTTTGGTCAGACTTTTATTTAGTTTTTGTCTTTCCAGGCTAACTGTTAGGCGTTTGAGCCTCCTGTTTGGTTTTTGGTTTTTTTCTCTTGTATTCTTTGCTGAGCTATTGGCTCCTTTTGGTGGCTATATATTACCCACTTTCTTCTAAAAAAAAAAAATGAGGTGAAAAAAGGGGGGAACTAAGGCCTAGTTTGGCCTGAGTTTTTTGAAAATTGAATAAGGGTGAAGTCAACATTTTCCCGTCTCTGGGGCTACATGTAATTGTTAAACTAGCGAGGAAGAATTCGTAATTAGGGTCTCCAACATGGTGGTTTAATCTAATTTACCCATTTTATTATAAAGTAACTCTTAAATTATTGTATCGTAAATCTTAATGAACATACAAGCTAACATGTATATAAACATTGATTGAGTATGCATTTCACTCAAAATTATATATGTATAACAATTAAATCATCAATATAATAATACAGATTTTAGCGAAATTTAAAAGATAAGACCGGAATGCCTAAGACCTCTAAAAGGTTGAGACGGCCTTAAAAAACTCATCTGCCCAATCAATTATTTACGTATTTCTTTTATGGACGTTCCAATCAATTCTTTACGTTTCTATTTTTATAAAATATCCCAATTCATTTAATATTATTTTAAATGTGAAATTACTTCTTTATTTCCAATCACATCCCATAATCTTTTAATTCACTACTTCACCTTTACCTTTAATATTAATATAACAATATCAAAGTTTAAAAACCGTAAAAAACAAACCTAGGTTGGACGGAAATAGTAAAAATTAGATGAATCACATTAAAAAATTAGGCAAAATATGCAACTATGCAAGTCTACCTACGAAGCTAAATCAACATCGCATTTTTCAACTCAAATCTCTCATCTCTAGATTTTATACCATTTTTATCCCATTTCACATTCATCACACACACACACACACACACACAGAAAAGAAAGAGTAGACAACAAAAATGGCATTGGAAGGAAATGAATCTACACACGATTCGCCCTCGTCTGAGGTTCAGCACAACGATTCTTCTTCGCCTCGCCAATCCCCGCCTCCTCCTCCAGGTTAATTTCATATTCCTGAAGATCTGTGCTTCTAACTAACTGTACTGGCTGCCTGCTACTATTCGATTAGATTATTTTATTTATTAAATAAATACCAGTGTTACCTTTGCTAGATTTGGTTTGTTTCTGTTAGCTGCTGTACAATTACTATGGTTTCTGGATGTATATTGAATAGATGAAACCCTAGCTATGGTAAACTGAAACCTATTGCTTATTAATTCTGTATCGGCGAAAATAAATCAATTAAATTAAGCATTCAGATTCAGACTGGAATATATTTATCACTAATATGTATCGATACTGGAAATTGAGCGATTGTTATCTCAGATTTAGATTAGACTCATTTTAGGATACAGCTGTGACTTAGTTTTTCCTGATTCAATGTTTAGTTGACACTTTTGTTCTCCATTAAGTATTATAATATTCAATCTATTTATAATACTAACACTAATTTATAAGTCAAGGTTTCCACAAATGGGGAAAATAGGCATTATATATCTTGCTGGCATAATCACCGAATCGTTTTGTTAAATTGCTGCTGTTGTTACTGCACAGACAGTGAAGAGAAAACCATTCACCTTAGGTTCCTGTTGTCAAATGCTGAGGCTGGTTCCATAATAGGGAAAGGTGGGTCGACAATCAACGACATCCAGGGTCAATCTGGAGCGCGAATCCAGTTGTCACGCAATTATGAGTATTTTCCTGGGACTTCTGATAGGATTATCATGGTCTCTGGATCAGTTGATGAAGTACTAAAGGCAGTTGATCTCATTCTCTCTAAGTTACTGGATGAGGTTTGCAACATCACTTGACACATTTTTGCGAATGAGTATGTTAATTTACTGAAATAGGTGTTCTCTGTGTCCAATAGTTCTATGTTGAGGACGGTGCTGAAAGTGAGCCACAATCAAAAATTAGACTGGTAGTTCCCAATAGCTCTTGTGGTGGAATAATTGGGAAAGCTGGAGCCATCATTAGGTGAGCTGGTTTCTTTCAACTTCATTTCTGGAACCATTTACCTTTTGTTGATGTTATGCATGTATAATTTTTCATTACATGTAAATGACTAAAATATTTACATATTTACATTCTTCTCAATCTAGACAAAGTTAGGTTTACATCTCTGTTTGTGTTTTATCATCTCTGGAGGAAAAATTGAGTTACTTTTCGGCTTTGACTTGAGTTCTGGTCTTCTCATCACTGTTTGCTTGCATTGCATGAGGTGGTTCAGATCCCCCTCCCTCTCCTGGTCACGCTGCACCCTTGAATGTAACAAAAAACTCTTTTGCTTGTCACTGTCATTGTCTTGTGTTTTACACATGCCATTGTTTAATTCAGCAGATAACGCATGTAGCATCATGACACACATGTACATTCAGTGCCACATTATACTTTCTATGTTAGGAGTTGTATCACGTATTATCACATGCTTTTTCATTTTCACCATAATAACGTGTAGGCTTGGAGGAATTTGTTCTGTGGATACATTAGAATTTTGAGCATAAATGGGGTAAAATGTGATTTTTACTGGTCTGAGTTTGCACCTAGATGAACATGTGATTACGGGTTTTATAGTTATGTCTTTTCAGAAAACTTTAGGTGCATTAATTCGTGATTATTCAGCTACCCTCTCCTAGACATGCTGTGGGAAGATCCATTTTTAACATACAACTTTTCCTTATAGTAGCTATATCCACTTAACCTCAATGTTGAGTGGGTAGGTTGCATTGTATTGATCATCTTCCTCAGCGTTGATGGAAGAGTGGGGCAATGTCATGTTGAGACCCGTCAAAATACTTGTTATACTGATTGTACATACTTGCTATATTCATCTAATCTTGAATCAGTTTTTATTGTGATATCATGCTATTCTATCCTGAAAACTACTGAAGTTCTAAAGGGTGAAAATACAAAAGGATACCGAAGCAAGTAACAATCCAACTTAACTTTGTATGTGGTGGTCACTACACTCATATCTAACTTACCATCAAAGGAACATGTATTCTTGAGTATGCACTTGGACCCTGATAAAAAAGGGGAAGTTAAATCCATACCGTTAGATAGTATAAAAATTTAAAGAGAGAATTCTTATCTTCTGTATCTTGCCCCGGCATGTTTCGTACTCTGTATGCTGTAATCTGGTGTTCACATGTTCCTAACTTATGCTAGTATCCATGAAAATAATCATTTACATGGTGATTTATACTTCCAGGAAGAGTGGGTCATTGTGGCTGGGGAAATTTTCATAAAGCACCCCTGTTAGTGCATCAGTTTTCATATTTCTCCCTCTTAGTTCAACAATTACGTTTCACCCCAATCGAGTTGACCAAGTTAAAAAATTCTAAAAATGTGGCTAGCCAAACACTCCCTTATACGAAGTATATCCTATTTTCTTTTCTTTTTCTTTTTTTCTTTCATGTTTTAATTTTATTTTCTTTTTACTTTTATTATTTTCTTTTCTTTTTTGTTTTTCTTTTTTTTTTTAAAGCCCTTCTTCTTCAGCTCCGGCACCGGAATTTTTCCGGCGCCGGAGCTGCCGGAAAATACAGCTCCAATTTGGAGCTTCAACATCTCCAATTGGAGCTTTAAACAGCTTCGATCGTGCTCCGATCGGCTGTAATGTTTTTCCTGTTTTTTTTTTAAAAATTAGTTTTTAATTTCTTTTATGAAAAATATGGTCTGAAATATGAATTAATAATTTTATATGGATCTTTTTGCAATAATATTTAAGATCATTTTGAGATTTAGATAAGTAATGGGGTTAATTTAAATAATTTATAGTCAATTTTGTAAAATAGAAAAATTTAGAGTCAAATATGTAATAAAATAGAATTGAAGTTGTTTGGTGTTTTTTTAAAACTAAAACTTGAATGATGGCAAAATGGTACTTTCCGGGCCTTAATTCGCGAAAAGTCAAGATCGTGGGGTAATATGTAATTGATGTGCACTAACACGGGGTAATGTGTAGTTGTTGAACTAACAGGGGGTAATGTGTAATTGGTGAAACTTACAGGGGAGCTGGATGAAAATTACCCGGCTGGGGAAATTTTCTAATGCCATATTATTAATTTTTTATGGTTTTTAATATTTTAATACCCTGCCTTAAAATACCAAGTGCTGAACTCGGTTCTCCAAGTTGTAAATGTGCATGGATGTTTCAATGATAGCTGAATTTGACTGTAGCTTTAATTTTATTTGATTGTTTGAGCAGGTCATTGATTGAAGACTCTCGAGCTGGAATTAAGATATCTTCCCAGGATAATTATTTTCCTGGCCTGCATGATAGATTAGTCATTGTGAGTGGTACTTTAGTAGAACAAATGCGTGCGATTGAGCTGATACTCTTGAAACTGGTGGAGGATCCATACTATCACCAGTCTGCAAATGTTCCATTTCCATATGCTGGTATAGTTCTAAGTGTAACTGTCTCTTTCTTTCCCATTCTCTCTGCAATTGTAAACAAATTTCTTCCTTTTGAAAGACCCGAATGCCATGTTTTTGCCGGAAAACAGGAGTACAAAACTTAATTTTTTGGAAAATATATGGTATTGAATTTGATTATCGTGAAGATATGGAACAAAAATATAAAATGAGTGGCAATGATGATACTGAATGCTTTCCCTTCTTTTGCTCATTCATTAACACTGAGGTTTTTGCATCCATTGTGTTAAAGTTTATTACTACTTCCAATAGTTTCTTTTCCTGATTTATTGAGTTAGCCTTAGGTAGTCAAGTAATTCAAATTTACATTAATAAAATATCACACGTTTATGTATTCTGTAAAACCATTCTAAACATTGGGAGAAACTGAATGTGACTGAACAAACATGTAAATCTATGTGATGAACTTCGAGTATTGCAATGAATCCATAATAAATAAATCAGGAAAGAACCTATCAAATTGAATATACTCCCTCTGTCGTGAGAGCAAAGGTACATTTTTTGTGTTTCTTTTTCACGGTTATTAAGAAATTTAATGGAATGAGGTTAGTTGTAATAAATCATCAAAGAAATATGCTTTTTTTATTGGTTGTGTGTGTGTGTGGAGAGAGGGGGAGGGGTTTATTGTTTTAATGTGGAATTGATAATGTGTGGTCAAGTTGTAAATATGTGTATTATAAACGTAATGATATGAGAGAATGTTTGGACTTATACCTTTCTACTGTTACCTCTAAATGGCAAAACCTTACCTTTATAATGGGACTGATGGGGTAAGTTATTTCAGTTTCTGTATAAATGGCAGTTTAGATGCATGTACAAAAGAATTGATATTCTACAGTCATAAGAAACAAAATTGGACTTTGAAGGGTCTTGCATAAGGTGTATAATAAAGGTATCCATCGTAGACTAGAAGTTCTCTCCTTCAGAAAGACTGAATCAGGTGTACACTGTGAACTGAATAGTTATATCCTATTTCATCCCCGGGCTTTAGGGGAGGGAGGCCATCCTCGAATCTCCTTCCAGTCTAAGCTTGAGCTTAGACTAGAAATTAATTTCCTTCATAAAGACTGAATCAGGTGTACACTGCAAACTGAATACTTATATCCTATGTCATTCTCTCTGTATTTCTTTTTCTTCCATTACATTTGATTTTCTACATCCGGGCCCAGCAGTTTTCTAATAAACAATTATTTATTCGTGGATCCACCAATACATCACCCTAAATTACTCTGCTAAATGCAAATGTGTCAAGTGAGACGGAAGGAGTACTCCGTAACAGGATTGTCACTCTTCAGATTTTCATGTTAGTATGGGACTTGTATATAATCGACTAGAGGTTATGAATGTATGGTTGATTGTAGAAGTTAAACTTGAATGTACTAATTTTCGGTATTCCAGAGTGCTGAGACATTGAATGATTGATATTAATACTTTTTCACCAACTTTTGTTGTATAAATGAATAGATCATAGTATACCTTTTAAACTTACAAGTAGTAAAAATTGTTCATAGACATTAGGCATGTCAACTAAACACCATACATACTTCAAGAGAAGTGATGTTGAGGGTATTGGTTCCCAACATTAGCAACGAGTCCAGTGACCATTATTTGGTTGTTGAGTATGTTTTCCTGGGTTACCAGGCTCCAGGTTTTCTGTTGAAACCTCCCAATAAAAACTTCTGTATTTGCAAAATCCATAAACATAGCGGTGATATTCCTTCAGGATCTGCCGGTTTTAGATTCCGAGGCATTCTCTTTCTCAGTGTGAAACTCTTCTGCTGTGATCCTGGTTGTGGGCCTTATGGAATGGCATTATAAGTAAAACTTGTTATTGTTCAATTCTGCCAATTGATGCATCTATATCTAAGCACATTACACTGAGATGAAGGACGTATCATTGTGAGTCCAGATTAAAGTTGTTTTGGAATGATTAGGGAAATCCTTTTATTTAAAATGATACAGTACTTGAATTTGTTAATTACTTCAGTTTGATTACTTTGCTTTTTAAAGTTTACTGGGTGAAATTCTGAATTCCGAATCCATCTTGTTTTCAGCTCTTGTGTACAATGGGATGAACTATGGTCCAAATGGGGCCGGAGGGAATTATCCGAATAACAGACACCCAAACAACCTGAATAAGGTCAGTCATCATATCATTAATTGTTTTCATGAAACTGTGTTTTTCCACTGTGGGTGTAAAAATATGTTAAAGCAGTGTTTTTCTCCCCTTCTTTTTGGGAAAAGTACTGGTCTTAATTACACAATGTTCTATGTAAAAGAATCATTTTATCTTTCGATAAGTTCTGGGAGGTGCAAAAGCTTGCACTTTACACTGAACAAAATGTGTTGATTTTTCATTGGCCAAAAATACCGGACTGTCCAACTCCTCGACTTTTGAAAATTTTGGGGTCTGGAATCATAATGTGGGTGCAGAGATCCTCACATGGTTTTCTTTTGAAGTTTCTTAGAACTATGTGAGCTATTTTTTCCCAAGTAAAGTGCAACATATTATTACAGGAGGACAGAAGCAGTTCAGTGACTATTGGTATTGCGGACGAGCATATAGGAATAGTTGTTGGTCGTGGCGGAAGGAGTATTATGGAGATCAGCCAGGTCTGTTGAATTATGTTTATCTGTTTAGCACAATTCCTTGAGGTCTGTTGCCAACTTTTTGCTACTTGACTTTGCAGCTTAGTGGAGCTAAGATAAAGATATCTGATAGGGGTGATTTCATGTCTGGGACATCAGATAGGTACACATGTCGGCATATAAAAAGTTTGTATATTCTGTGAAATACATGCCTTTGTAATAGTTTCTTCCGCTTGCAGGAAAGTTACGATAACAGGATCTCAAAGAGCTGTTCGTGCAGCTGAATCCATGATTTCAAGGAAAGTTGCTTCAGTTGCGGCGGAGAGGTGATTTAGTAGAGATCTCTTCTGGATATTGATTTTCCTGTGGCCTGGAAATTCATGTAGCATTTAGTAATCTTTTGAAATTTCAAATCTTTTTGTATGGTGCATGTAGGAAAAGTTGATCAACTTGAGAGATTTTCGCTTTCGGTTCGAGTATGTCTTACATGTTAGGCGGGAAGAATATAGAAATTAATATATCCATCAAATATAAGCATCCTGCTTGAATACAGCTTTAATTCGTTGTGCCTAAGATATTCATCTAGGACTGCAACTTACTGACATTTCTCGAGGTTCCTTTAATCTTTCGGTGTTACCTCCCGATCATACCATGCATGTCATCTGGATCGGCTATAAGTTAGTTGATTTGTTGGGAGAATAGGGGTTGAAAGTTCAAAAGCACCTGAACTTCATAAATTTTAGCATGTGTACTCAAATTTTAATATTAGCACATATATATACACCTGAAATTTATAATATTTTAAGAAATACTTATTAGTGTAGCTAGTGTCACGTATTCTTCATATTGAGAGGGTTTCATGATCCGTCTCTTTCCCTTGCTTCCAAGCTTGCGCTAGAGGAACCCTTTGAGGAGGGAGAAATTCGGGAGGCGGTTTGGGATTGTGGAAACGAAAAAAGTCCGGTCTGGATGGGTTTGGTGGTCTTTTCTTCAAATCTTTTTGGGAGGTGGTGAAGAGAGACATTCTTAAAGTTTTTGAAGAATTCCACTCGAATGGAAAATTTTGCAAAGGGATCAATACTACGTTTATCACTTTAATCCCAAAGAAAGGCAATCCGATTGGCTTGGGAGACTTTAGACCTATCTCTTTGGTGGGTAGTGTTTACAAGGTTATCTCTAAGGTGCTAGCGAAGAGGATGAGGAAGGTGTTGGAGGAAGTAATAGCCAAGAATCAATCCGCTTTTGTTGGTAATCGAAATATCCTAGATGGGGTGCTAGTGGCAAACGAAGTAATTGATGAAGCCAAGAAGAAGAAGAAGAAGAAAATCTTTCTTTTTAAGATTGATTTTGAGAAAGCTTATGACTCTATTAATTGGAGTTTTCTCTTTGATATGTTGGTTTTACTTGGCTTTGGGGAGAAATGGATTCGATGGATGAAAGAATGTGTGTCTACGGCCTCATCTTCGATTTTGGTCAATGGAAGTCCAACCAAAGAGTTTGCTCTCCATCGAGGCTTGAGACAAGGTGACCCGTTATCTCCTTTCTTATTCCTCATTATAGCGGAATGCTTAAGTAGGATGCCAGAAAAGGCGTGTGAGGAGAATAAACTCAAACCGGTGGAGGTAGGATCCAAAAGTGTCAAAATTTCTCATCTTCAATTTGCGGACGACTCTCTTATCTTTGGAGAAGCTTCACGGGAGAATATCTGGTGGTCAAAGGGGTTTTGAGATACTTTGAGTTGTTTTCGGGACTCAAAGTTAATTTTCAAAACTGTAATCTTATAGGAGTAGGAGTGGAAGAGGACTTGTTGAATGATTGGGCGACACTTTTTGGGTGTCGAGTGGGATCTTTACCCTTCTCTTACTTGGGTCTACCAATTGGAGGACAACCAAGAAGGAAAGGGCTTTGGAAAGGAGTAAATGATAGCTTCTTGAAGAGACTTGGGGCTTGGGAGAATAAATTTCTCTCTTTGGGAGGTCGAATGGTGCTTTTGAACTCGGTTCTCAATGCCTTGCCTCTTTACTACTTGTAGTTCTTCAAGATTCCCGTAGGAGTGTGTAAGGAGTTGATGAGTATGCAAATAAACTTCCTTTGGGGAGGGGATGTAGGATTGGAAAAAAAGAAGATAGCTTGGGTTTCTTGGGAAAAAGTTTGCAACCCAAAACAAAAAGGAGGACTAGGAGTGAAAATTTACTCCTTTTTAATGAGGCTCTCTTGGGGAGGTGGGCATGGAGAATCCAAGTGGGAGGGAACGAGTTATGGCTTGAAATACTTGATTCTAAGTATGGAGAGTGGAAAGCAAATGTGAAGCTAGTTCTTGAAGATAAAAAGAGAGGAGGGTGGTCGGATTGGTGGAAAACTATTGTGGAGGTGGGAGCTAGTGGTTGGTTTGGGGATAATTGTAGAAAAGAGGTGGGAGATGGTAGAAACACGTTTTGGATGGAAAGATGGGGTGGAAGGGCGAAAACGTTGAAATAAGTGTTCCCTAGACTCTTTTTGTTGGAACAAAATAAGGAGTGTTTGATTGAGGAGAGGATAGTGCTAGCTCAAGGCATAAGAACTTTTGGGGGACTTTGGAGGAGGGAGTTGTTGGTGTGGGAGAGAGAAGAAGAGGATAAATTGAGAGAGGAGGTAGAGAGGTTTCCTCTTAGGGAAGGGGTAGAGGATTGTTGGAGTTGGGGAAGCAATAGAGGAGGCTTTACTACAAGGGAAGGGTATAGTGTTCTCAATGCCCATAAAGAAATCCTAGATATAGCACGTTGGTCTAAGGAGGTGTGGTCCAAATATGGTCCATCCAAAGTGAACGCTTTTGTTTGGAAGGCACTCCAAATTCGTCTACCGACAAAGGTCAACTTAAGAAGGAGATGAGTCTTCTTGAGTGACACGGACTATCTTTGCAAATGGTGTGGGAGGGAGGAAGAGACGTCTTGGCATATTTTAAAAGGTTGTTCCTTCTCTTCCAAAGTTTGGGAAATCTTGTTTGAGTGGCTTCAAGTGAGTGTTCTTAATGCAACATCGTTGGTGGATTGGCTTGAAGTGTTTGTTGGAGTTGCTCCTAGAGGTAAGAAGAAGGTGTGGCAAACCTTTTGGCATGGGACCTTATGGAACCTATGACTAGCAAGAAATCAACTCTCATACAAAAATGAAGTCTTGTCTCCATGGGAAGTGGGGGAGAAATTAAGAGTCATTGTTGGTGATGGTTAAAAGGTAAAGGTGTGTTGAAAGAGAATATTACTATGAATGATTGGCTTTTGGAACCAAGCAGATGCCTTGACATGTGACCAAGTTGGAGGAGTTTGGGTGGGCGGAGTAGGCCGTGAGGTATGAAGAGAGGGAAGTGATAGTGTATATGTCCTAGAGACAGTCCTTACTAAGGGCATGGTGCCCTTGTAGAGGACATATATGTACTATTACACAGGTCAACGTAATATAATATATGTTTGTTTCATTTTACTGTTGAGTATTGCTTTCATATTTATATTACACCAGGCTGCAGCATGTCATATCTATATTGTTGTCTGTATAGATACTGAACATGTCCCCTCGGATAGATGACCGATCACACAGTTAGTGGGAGCTATGTGAGTTATCATCTATCCCAAACTCTCCCTAGTCGTGGTACATCTCGGATGTGGGGGTCTGAATGAACCTGACAAGACTAGTATGCGTGGAGGTTATACTTGTTGGAGCAAGTGTGAGCCGATCCCACGGCCACGGAACGGATTGTTGGACAATCAAGGAACGTTCCCATAACTGCGCATAGTTATTCGAAGAAGCTTTATCGAACAATGGAAGTACCCACCGGACACTCCCATCGATGTATACTCTACACCGAATGTGTCTATGGGAACCGGTGAGTTGTCGAAGTGATGCCATTCGTCCTTTGTACTTACAGGACTTTATCATCACATTTGTTGCTCCATATCCTTGGTGGACCCGTCGATGTCAGCTCTGAATAAGCAGTTGACCTAAGACACGATCCAGGATTATGGCTAAATACAAATGGGGGTGATAAGTGATTCTGTGAAGGATTCATCTCTCAAGTGTAGCACAGGAGAGCACTGCTCGTAGTCTGCATAGTTGTGTTGGTAAAGTCACTGGCCAGTGCAAATGATATATTATGATGGTCATAAGTATATCTTAACCAAACAACTCCCTGAGACGCCCGTGGATGTATTATTGGGATAGACACTTCATCGATCCTAGATACATCCGAGCAAGTCAGATGAAGGGACGTTACCATCGCCGCGTTGAGCGCAACAGGCTTCGCAATGAAAGGGTTAGCTTTGAGAAACCTCTCAAACGTCCTCGCGTATTAATACTGCAAATGGAACCGTCTAGGAATTCCATGTTGCCTAGTCTAGGACTTGCTTAATACGGTGAGGCCCTATGGGTCACACTATGTGGTGATTCAGCCTATCAGAATATCCTTGAAGATGGAATCGCAATTAATTTGGAATTAATTGTGATAGATGGATTATAATTGATTTGGAATTAATTATAATAATTGGTGGCTCAATTAATGATTTGAAATTATTAATTGAATTGGCTAATTAATTGTATTTTATGTAAATACAATTAAAGATTATATTTTGGAAATATAATGGAGGTTTGATTGTAAAGGATATGTTAATTTAGAATTAACATATGCACTTGGGCAAAATCTACTTGGAGTTTGGATTGCCTTAGAAATATATGTGGGTCCCAAAAGTGGGACCCACGTCCCGTAGGACAGGCGCGCGCGCGCATGGTAGAATAGGGGAAGGAGTTCGACTCCTTCCTCTATTAGAAGTCCAAGGGATAAGTTAGATTTTCCTGATTGAGTTTTGATTTGATTGGGAATGAATCTAGACTTGATATTGGTTTCCTTGTGCGATAAGAATTAGATTCTTATTCCTTTACGAAGTCTAATAGCTTATGCTTTAGGCTTCTATAGACTACTATATATAGTAGACTATTGGAGAGAGTTTTACATACGATTTTACGTGTGATTTTGATACACAGTTATTCTACCCAGTTTTCTTAGAGAAAATAAAAACTCTCCCCTCCTCCCTTAGCCTCACGCGCGCGCACACCGCCACCGGAGGGAATTGCCGCCCCGTCTTCTTGGTCACATAAAAAATATCCTAGCATTCTTCCGATAGGCTGTTCATCCGTGGATACCAAGGTTGAGGTTCTAGGAGCTGGAAACTAACTCTTATTGTCTTGCAGATATACAGAGTATTGTAGATATCTTCGACTTCGACGAAGGAGAAGATACACCGGAATATTACGAAGACTTGGAAGCTGCTTTGGAAGTAAGGTTAGTCTTCTAATTGACGTGTTTATATATATACGACATATGCATAATCAATTAACCGGTATGTTAAGAAAATTTTTAAAATTCCGCTGCGTACCCTAGGGGTAACTCTGACCATATTTTCTTACAGGAAGCGGTGCTAGGACTCATCTTTTTATAACTTTTGTGTTTGTTCTCTTTGCTTTGTTGTTGCTTTAGGTGACCGCATTTAAGCATGGTGGCATTGCTTGGGTAAGATTGAGCTAGAATCCTTTCTTTTCTCAGTGAGTTACTCTTCTCTTAAGCTCGTATCTCTTGTGTTGGTGTGGCCTTAAATTTTTTGCCACTTGTGGGTTGTGTGTACTTAAGAGGATGGATAGGGTTAACATACTCGTAGTCATCCTGCATTAACAAGGATGGACCTTGGCGTTTGATGAAGCTTCGTATGTTCCTATCTTCAAGATGCTCGTTTTAAGTACACTTTCCGACATAGGGTGTAGGAGCGTGACCACTTGAGTGATACGGGTTGGTTTGGTTTGGCTTGGACCTTGGTTACGGTTCGGAAGTTGGATTCGTTTTCGAGGGTGTGCAAGGAATAGACTATAATTTTCACCATGTTAAGGAAACCGGCGTTGGGTGGAAGTATAGAAAAATTATTTTAAAATGCTTGACACATCCTCGAGATCGATCTTGGAGAAAGATTTTCATTCTTAGAACGAGATCTTATCCGCGTGTTCGCCTTTGACCTTAGTTGTGTTGTGGATCTGGATCCCACTCTTAAATTTTTGGAGGAGTTGGCAAGGGGGTGAGGCACTGTTGTCTTTGAAGTTCACTGCCTCTGAAGGCCAGCCTTCATTATTGTTGTGGCGCTGGAAGTCAATATGGAAGTTTGGTGAAGGCTCATTTCTTTTATGCCGTTTCGGGAGTTCGGAAGTTTTTTGGCCTTTTGTTGTTTTATTTAGATAGTATTAGTAGGCCTTTGAGCATTTGTATTTGCATTTCGTGCTACGATTTGTTTGTTCACTCTTTCACGAGTATTTCTCATACTCGTGGTTATATTAATAAATTTTTAACCGCTTCAGAAAAAAAAATAGGCCAATAATTACAGTAGTACAGACTCCTTTCGAAATAGTGACAAAATTAAAGAGGAACTTGTGGCTTTGGTTGCGGAATCGGGAAATAAGTATCCTTGCTGATGATGAACGTGAATGGTGGAGCTATTGACTTCGGTTTTGGACAGCTTTGGTAGCTCTCTGGAGTATGTTTTTGGTTTCGCTTGCTGGGACTTTCTTGCTTGCAATTTTTGTATTCTTCTTTTGGCTTTCCTGTGGCTTTGATATTGTATACTCATGGTGACCATCCATACTCGTTATCGATCCGGAACCCTTTGCAACATCACTTCTCGTCTTGCTAAGTTCGCTAAACTTAGTACGAAAAGTATTCATCTCGCTTGGACTTGGGGTGGTCAAGTTGTGTTGCGCTCGTAACGGTTACTGATGACAGTGTTTTTTACACTATCATTCGAGTCTTTTTTCACCAAATTAGCTATCCTCTTGCATGCATTTTAGTGCATTTTGTTAGAATAGTGTCACGTTTCCGTTTCTTTTGTTCTTTTCAGGTTTTAGATGGAAATCGCGTTTTGGATGTAATTCATGGTGAAACGATGATGTTTTGGTGCAACGAGATCACCCGTTGTGTGTCAAGGAGTGCCGAGACGAGTTTCAAGGCCAAGAGATCAAGTTCGGAGCTCAAAACCGTGCAAATGGCCGAATTCGAGGATCCAAAGGAGGAATTCCGCACGGGCCGCGTTCTGCCCGTGCGGGGCGCACCGCCGTGTACGGGGCGGTGCGCCGCGAAGCTTTCCGGACAGCTCTATATATATATATATCCCAAAATCTGCGATTTTAGATATCTCTTTTCATATTTTTCCAGACATAAACCCTAGAGCTTGTTCTGGGAATATTTTCTCTTAGATTCTTTGTAACTTAGCGATTTTGGAGCTAGAGGAGATATTTGGACACCGTTTAATCTCACCTTGCTAGATCTTTGTGAGTTTTAGCCATTCACCGGAGATTGACAACCTTTGGTGGTAACCTTGTATCTCACAATTCTGCTATTTATCTTTCAATTAAATATGTTTTCTTTCATTATTGCTTCGATTATGATTGTTTATCTTGTTATTGATATGAGTAGCTAAGCATCTAGTTCGTGATAGTATGTGAATTCGTAGCTAGGGTTCGTATTATGCATGATTGAGTTTCTGAATTTTTTACTTGTTTAATTATCTTAATTCGATTCTTTGATCCGACTAAGCCATATATCTTCGTAGAAAGGTGTTAGAAACACTACTAGGACAATTCAAGATCATCGATTCAATTATATAATTTGCAAGTACTGCTTGAACTAAGTATTAGTATAGATAGGAAGCTTTCAAAATACACGTCTGCAAACGTGTCTTTGGTGTTTGTAAATCGAATTACTTTTAAGACAGTACGCGTTGCACTTTCATGCATAATTAGAACTTGATGCTTAGAACGAGCATACTATCACCAACTTTCTCCATATCTTGTTAAGTTAGAGTTAATATAAATTTGTTTTCTGAAATTATATATAGCTATTTAGTTAAAGCTAGTTTAGTCCCTAGAGATCGACACTCGAGGTCATCTTACCTCTGCACTACGTGTTTGTGTAGTTGTGAGTTGCCCTTTGGCTTAAAAAAAATTTATTTGATTGTTCGAGTCTGACAATCTCGTTCATCAAATTGGCGCCGTTGCCGGGGACTATAACTCCTTTTTACTCTTTAGCTTGTTTATTTTCAGCATTCAATTTCCAGGATATAGTAATCTAGTTGTCTAGTGTAGAAGTTGGGTTCCAAATTTTGGTCAGAACTAACAGGACTGATTTTTTGTTTTGAGTTATATCCTTTCCTAGATATCCAGGTATGACGTCCATGAGGGCTCGCATGACCCCACAATTCTCGCAAGTTCGGAGAGGATCAGCTATATACTTGGAGGATGAGTTAACGGGGTATGAGGTGACAAGTTCTATGGTAAGGAGCATACCAAGGTTTGAGGAAGGAGTAGGGATGAATCCACTGAGTTTTATTCGATCCTATGAGGAGGAAATAGCTAATTCCAGCTAGGGGGTTCACGGAGGACCAAATATGCAGAAAATTATTTTCTTTCGCCTTGGGGTATGAACCGAGACTTTGGATTACAAGGTTGGCACCGGGATCACTGAGGACTTGGGACCAAGTAGTAGAGGAGTTCTTAGCGCGATTTATGCCATACCAAGAGACAATGGCCTTGCGAGTAAGGATTGAAAACTTCAAGCAAGGCGAAGATGAGCGGTTTTGTGACACCTACGATCGGTTTGAGCGGTATAAGCGAGAGTGCCCCCATCACCGTTTCGAAGATGGGGAGTTGATTTGGCATTTTGTTGGTGGGTTACGCGATGAGGTTAGGCTTAGAGTAGATGGGTTGTGCGGAGGGTTGGAAGATTGCACGGTTGAAGAGGCAGAAAAGGTCTTCCGTAATTACGCCAGAGGGTCCGCACAGTCAGAGAGACTAACACCACGTCACTTCGCCAGTGAGAGGCTAGATCAAACTGGAAGCGAAAGTTTATCTGAGGAGTTCCGAGAAGATGAAGATGATATCAGTGAGGAGGATGCACTTGCAATCTATGCATGAATTAAAGCCACTGAGAGTATATTTGAGATTGCACATTCACAACAAGTTGAACAGAGCCTCTGGATCGCAAAAGTTTTTGAAGGGGTAGCAGTAACTGAGCAATTAATAGAGGAAGTCAGTTTGTTAGAGTGTGAAAAGATCGAAAAATTCAATACACAAGGGCCCGGAGACGAAAATCCAGGGGACGCCTCACTGGACGTGAGGGGCGGTCCGCCTGGTGTGGGGGACGGTGCGCCCCCCACGTCCAGAGAGGGCGGGGACCCCCTACCATTCCCAGGCGCACCGCCGGGAGTGGGGGGCGGTCCGCCGCCCACAGCCAGTGGGGAAGGACCCCCACTGCCCACCCCTGGCGGTCCGTCGGGCGTGGGAGGCGGTCCGCCGTGGACCGCCAGGGAGCTGGACGACCCAGCTCCCCGACTTCACTTGTCACCGATGTTTTTCATGCTACGGAGCCCGTTCCAGCGGTTACTACTAAGGTCCCTAAGTTCGAGGAAGTAAACCTACTCCTCCGAAGTGGGAAGGTAACTAAAATCCCTAACTTTGTACGTCCTAAACATGTTAAATCCACTGTGACTAACAATGCAGGGACAAGCAAGGAGAATGAAATAGGTGAAGGCTCCACAGACCCTCCAGTGCAAGACAATGAAGACGGCGACAACGAGGGGGATAAGGGGGACACACCCAATATCGAGGAGGGACTTCATAAGTCTCCCAATCCTTATGTGCCCCCAAAACCTCACATGCCATTCCCTGGTAGGATCAAGCCAGTCAAGAAAGATATACAGGAGTCACTGCTATTCAAGCGCCTCTCTAAAGTCGAAATTAATGTTCCCCTATTGGAGCTCATTCAGAATGTTCCAGCCTATACGAAGTTCTTTAAGGAGGTGAATAGCAATAAAAAGATTGCACTAGGGGGAGACGGAACAGGTATGGAGACGTAAATTCTATAGCAGGGCTTCCCGCGAAGCAACGAGACCCAGGGAGCTTCATCATTGATATCACCATGGGGAATGGCAGGTCCACCAAGGCCATGCTCGACTTAGGCGCTAGCATCAACCTGATGCCCTTCTCAGTATACAAAGCCCTAGACCTTGGGGAAATGCAGCCAACCGAGATGGTTGTACAAATGTCAGACCAAAGCCTGAAACGTCCTGAAGGAATAATTGAGGATGTCCTCGTAAAGGTAGACAAACTAATAATTCCTGCAGATTTTGTAGTGATGAAGTCAGCCGAGGAAGGAAAGAGCCATGTCCGCGAACACGTGGTACTGCTTGGAAGACCATTCATGGCCACTACCAACACATGCCTTGAACTAAAAGGCAAGAAAATCACCATGGAGATAATGGGTGAGAAAATTGAATTGGTAGGATGTAGCATAGTTGATAAAGAGGTTATAGAAGAATTAAAATTTATTGATTGCTATGATTCTGTGATTTCTGAATTTCACCATTTCCATGATCATGTTGAACCTCTTGAAGAGGCACTAACCATGCAGGTGGAGACTTGTTCCATGTCTGAGGAAGCAAGAGAACTAGTCGAGTTAATGGATAGCACACCCGAAATCCCATTCGGAGAAGAGGTACTTGAACCCATAGAAGAAGAAGAGGGAGATAACCGACTTCCAGAAGAGCCTAGCTTAGAACTGAAACCCCTTCCTGGGCACCTTAAGTATGTTTACTTAGGAGAAAATGAGAAAAAGCCTGTAATAATTTCCTCACACCTATCTAGTATAGAAGAAGGTAGGCTAGTCCAAGTCCTTAAGGAAAATTCTGCAGCTATAGGATGGGGGATTAGTGACATTAAGGGAGAAGTCCTACACGGTGTGTGCACAATATCACTCTAGAACAGGATGCCAAACCCGTTAGGCAACCTCAGCGTAGGATAAACCCAGCCATGCAAGAAGTTGTGAAGAAGGAGGTGATTAAGTTGCTAGATGTCGATATGATCTATCCCATTCCTGATAGTAGGTGGGTGAGCCCCGTACATGTTGTGCCTAAGAAATTAGGAATTACAGTAGAAGAGAATGAAAAGGGAGAGCTAGTGCCAGTGAGGAAAGCCATAGGGTGGCGGATGTGCATTGACTATAGGAGATTAAATGCCGCAACAAAGAAAGACCACTTCCCTCTCCCATTTATTGATGACATGCTAAACCGCCTTGCAGGGCGGAAATTTTATTGTTTCCTTGATGGCTTGTCAGGTTTCTATCAAATTCCGATTTCACCAGAGGATCAATAGAAGACGACATTCACTTGCCCTTTCGGAACATTTGCCTACAGGAGAATGCCATTTGGGCTATGCAACGCCCCCACCACTTTTCAAAGGTGCATGCTTTCTGTTTTTTCTGATATGGTGACTAAGTTTGTTGAGGTTTTTATGGATGATTTTTCCCTCTTTGGTGACTCTTTTGATGAATGCTTGCATAGATTAGATCTTGTTCTCAAAAGGTGTATTGAATGCAATTTAACTCTAAGTTGGGAGAAAAGTCATTACATGGTTAGGGAAGGCATTGTTCTAGGACATGTGGTCTCCGAAAGGGGCATCAAAGTAGATAAGGCTAAGATAGAAATAATTGAGAAACTTCCCCCACCCACTTGTGTCAAAGAATTTCAGTCTTTTCTTGGTCATGTAGGATTCCATAGGAGGTTTATCAAAGATTTTTCGAAAATTGCAAAACCATTAAGCAATTTGCTTGCAAAGAATGTGATTTTCCACTTTTCTAAAGATTGCTTAGAAGCTTTTAACACACTCAAGGCCAAATTAATCACTGCTCCTATAGTGGTGCCACCTAATTGGAAACTTCCTTTCGAGATAATGTGTGATGCCTCAAATTTTGCTATGGGGGCAGTCTTGTGCCAGAAAATAGATAAGCAGTATCGTGTGATTTACTATGTTAATAAGACCCTAGACTCAGCTCAAGTTAACTATACAACTACTGAAAAAGAATTTTTAGCTGTTGTCTTTGCTTTACAAAAGTTTAGGTCTTATTTGTTAGGACACCCTGTGAATGTCCACACTGATCATGCCGCTTTAAGACACTTAATAGCTAAACAAGATTCTAAGCCAAGATTAATCCGTTGGGTCTTACTGTTACAAGACTTTGATTTGACTATAGTGGATAGGGCTGGTAAGGAGAATCACATAGCTGATCACTTGTCTAGAATTCCAAATATCCCCGTAGATGAAATTCCTGTTAATGAGGATCTCCCCGATGAACACTTGATGAGAATAGATGAAGAACCATGGTATGCTGATATTATGAATTATTTGGTTACGGGCATTTGCCCAACTAACTACTCAGCCTCCGATAGGAGAGCACTCGCAAAACAGTGCAGGTTTTACATATGGGATGATCCGAACCTTCTTAGAGAAGGGGCTGATGGAATCTTGAGGAGATGTGTTCCACAGGGAGAACAACGAAGTGTACTGAGTCATTGTCATGAGCTTCAGTGCGGCGGACACTACAGTGGGGAAAAACAACCCGTAAGGTGTTACAAGAAGGATTTTTCTGGCCATCCTTGCACCGAGATGCGAGAGAATTTGTGAAGAACTGTGACCCATGTCAGCGAGGGGGCAATATCGGCAAGAAGCAAGAAATGCCCCAACAAGGGAACCTCGTAGTAGAACCTTTTGATGTATGGGGAATTGATTTTATGGGACCATTCCCATCGAGCTCGGGATATGAGTACATTCTAGTCGTAGTGGATTACGTCACTAAGTGGGTGGAGGCAGTCCCCACTAGGAAGAATGATGCTTCGGTCGTTTTAAAATTCCTGAAGGAATTCATCTTCACCCGGTTCGGAATTCCTAGAACAATTATCAGTGATGGAGGTTCCCACTTCGTCAACCGTTCCTTTGCCTCACTACTAAAGAAGTATGGCGTTACTCATAATGTTGCTACACCATATCATCCACAAACTTCTGGGCAAGTAGAGGTCAGCAACCGACAAATTAAGAAGATCCTTGAGCGTGTAGTGAAGCCTAGAAGGAAGGATTGGGCTGGAAAACTGAATGATGCGCTTTGGGCATATAGAACCAGCTACAAAACAGTGATTGGCACCACACCGTACAGACTAGTGTTTGGGAAGGCATGCTGATGAACCGAAATTTGTCAGATTCTAATTAATCAAATAAATTTGTTTTTTAGCCAAAGGCAATTCACAACTACAACGAAAACCGTAGTGTAGCAGTAAAATAACCTCGAGTGTCGATCTCTAAGGACTATAACTAGCTTTATCTAATTTAACTTTAAACTATAAAATCAACAAACGACTTAGCACAGATTTTTCTTATCAAGATAATGGAAGTTAGTGATAGTATGATCATTCAAAGCATAGCAGGTTAATAATCATGCATGAAGTACCCGATCGTTTTGCATAGAGATCTTTGATCATGAATTGTCCAATGTGTTCCGTTTTATTCAACACTATGAATATAGAGGGCTTAGATAGATCAAAGAAATAAAGCAATAACTCAATGTCTGATTCGCATTACCGCCATCATGCATAATTAATAACCCTTCATTAAGGAATCACATACTATCACCAACGATAGATTTAGCTACTCATAGATGTCATGCAATCAACAGAAATCATAGCAAGATTGAATGAAAACATGTTGAAAGATATAAATATAAATAGAAAAATCTGAGATACAATGTTACCGACGGTTGTCAATCTCCGAAGAATCGTGATCTCACAAGCTCCAAATCGATAAGAAAAATTGTCTCCTATGCTAAGAATTCCCAGAACAGGCTCTGGAGAATTCCTACCTAAAACTAATGAGAAATGTATGAAAAAAGGTCTGAGAAAGTATGAAAAAACGAACAGAAACAACAACTATATATAGGAGTTCGGCATGCGTGGGGCGAGTCGCCCCACACACCGGGCGAACCGTCCCACATCCCGGGCGAATCGCCCGGGAGCTTCAGTCGGCGAGAGACGCGTTTTCGACGCGTTTTTGGATTTCTTTTCCTTTTCGGACTCGGTTTTTGCCTTCTAGTGACCTTTTAGCCTTCAGACTCGACCCCTAGACTTCAAATCCCATCCGGAATCTTCTAGATACTCCAAAAATGTCCTCGGAACACCGATTCTTCGTTCTCTTCAATATAATTGCCCGGAAAACCACGTTTTTCACCTAAAACCTGTAAAATGCAAACTAAAGGGAAACGTGACACTATTCTAATAAAATGCACTATAATATAGCTAAATTAACATAGAGGATAGCAAAAATAGGTGAAAAAAGACTCGAATGAAGGTGTAAAATACACGTTCATCAAACTCCCCAAACCGAACCTTTGCTTGTCCTCAAGCAACCTAGCTAGACTCTAATGCAAAAAATAATGCAACACAAAAAATGGAGTCTCATGCCAAATGAAATGAACTAATCTATTGAATCTATCAAAAAACATATGAACAAAAACCATAAAAATCATAACATGGATATTTGTTGAAGAATGCCTCGATTGACTCATACACATTCACATATGCACTTATATCAAACAAGATAGTCTCTCGTAACATTCTCTACCTGGACCTAGTCAGTGACGACGTAATGAAACATGTTAAAATACGAATGGTTGTCCCGTGCCTATGAAACTGAGGACTTACTGTTGTTCACCAAGTTAAGACTTTTCCTCAAAGAGGTCAAACCAATACTGGCTCTCATCAATCGAAGGAGGGTTCCCTAAAAAAGATAACACTCCCCTATTCTACCCATCTCTCAAGCAAAGCCTTAAACTATTCACCACTTCCTGAATGGCAGGACGAGGGTGGTCTAGAACAGATGACACTCAAAGAAATAAAAGACAAAACATACAACTCGATTACGAACATTACAAGAATTAAAAATGAGACAAACACTTTGCTAAACTGCTTTTTGGCTTCTTTTTTATGGACCCTTCTTTGATTTTTTGGGGTCTTTTGTTTTTTTTCCTTTTTTTTCTTTTTTTTCTTTTCCAGATTTTTTCTTTTTCCTGGAATTTTTTCTTTTCTTTTTTTTCAATTTTTTTCTAGCCAGCAGTAGCACAACGAAAAAGAAATTACAATGACACACAAACACCCTCCCCAAACCTATTCGAAAGAATAGGTTGGAGTACAAACTCTACGAAAAGAAATACAACTCACAACACACACTCAAAAATCGAAAAACAAGTCTAATGATAGCGTAACCCCCTCCCCAAACCTATTCGAAAGAATAGGTTGCAAACAAAGGATCAAACAATCTCACACTACCTCCTTCCTAGGCATTTAGCAATCTCAAAGCAAGGTGAAAACTTGTTGCCTCTTAGGTACATAATTACTCGGGAAAACAACCATAAGATCCTAACATGCAACATCCTATTATAAAGGCCTTCGTGAACCGCAGTAGAGAAAACACCACTAAGTGATGTCGAGACTACCAAGTTTAACTAAGTGCAAACATAAATGTGACAAGCCATGCGAGAAAAACCTCAAACAAATTCATAGAGATGAAGCATATGATTAAGGTCATAATTAGTTAATCTACCCAATAAAAAAGTTCAAAAAATTTGGTAATAAATTCCACATACAACATGCAAGACTACACTAGGATGAATGTAGTGTATGCAACTAAATACTAAGAAAGCGGTAAACGTGCAAATGCAAACGGATAAAACATGCAAGGTACTGTACTCATCCTACCAATGCCAAGCTCTAAACCATCAATTCCAAGCTCCAAACTAACGACACTAGTTCACTTAAATCCCATCCCCCCTCATGAATTTAAAGCTAGTCCCTAGCAATAAGAGAATGAGGAAATAAGATGTGATACTAGATGTTACCGCGTGGTTTGGCCTCGGTCGGCTGAGTACACTAGATGTAAGGTATTGAGATTGCTCGAGGATCCTTATTGGTGATCATCGGAGCTCGTGGTGGTGGTGGTAGTTCCACTAATAGATCGGATAGGACCAACTCCTCCATCAGTATTCATGGCATCCTCATTGTCCCTATTGTCTTCATTGTCACCACCATCATCACTAGTAGAATTGCATTGTCGAAGAGAATCCTCAAGATTAGCCGCTGCAGTTATGGGGTCTTTCATCCGGTATCTCTCTAATAGCCCGTGAACTGTTAAAGGGGAAACAGCTGTGCTCTTAGAGTCTCCCTCACCAACGTTCTCTACCCCATGGAACTTACAGTAAGCTGCGATGAAACTCGGAAACTCAGAGGTTTTCTTCTTCTTTGCCCAATGTTGCCCACATTCTCTACGGTTGATGCTCCCGATGTCTATATGGTGCTCCCTCAATAAGCAGTCGAGGGGCACCCCAAAGAAGGGTTGGGTGTCCATGTCATTATGTTTTGGAATCAAGTTAGCGATTCGGAACTTCATCACCACTGTCGACTCAAGAGTGAATCTGTTGTGATGAGGCCGCCCTGGTTCCTCCCTGTTCACTCGAACCTTGCAGTCCTTGTGACAGATTTCTGCCGTAATATTGGTTTCAATCCCTTCAGTGGTACGTGAATAGACATAAGAGTGCTCACTCCTGGTGGATTCTCGTTCCTCCTTGTTAGGAAACTTGTAATTTTGATGAGCAATTAACCATGCTAAATTAAGGAAAGTCCAGTAACTAGTACTCTTAACGTCCATAGGAATTTAGAATTTTAAGGACATTGTAAAAGAGGAACGTTTGCTGAAGACTTAGATTAGGTGCTAGATAGGTTGGTTTTTAAGCTTATGATGTATCTTGTTTTCTGAAAAGAAAATAACCTATTGAAGCATTTGCTGACGATGTACTTTGTTTTTACAAACAAACTATTGAAGCATTTAGAACCGCTCAGAATCTTGAAGAATTTTGAAGATCTGAAGACTTGAAGAATTTGAAGATCTGAAGACTAGAAGATTTCTGAAGACTGGTATCTACAAAGGCACATGTTGCTCAGAAAGTGGAAACTTCAGCAACAACATTGCATAAGTGAAAATCTGAAAGACAAAGTAGGTTGTGCTTGCTGAAACTGAGACTGACCACTTGCTGATGGAACATATGTGACCTCTTGCTGAAAGCACTTAAATTTGCGCTCCAATGTTACTGTTTGAATTCTATTCAAATAAGCATTAAATGCAAAGCTTGCACGCGAAGGACATGAAGACTAGAAGACAAACAAGGACGCTGCTGAAAGTACAAAAGCAAGATAGTGACATCTTAAGGAACAAAAGCCTTGAGATTTAAAATTCAAACGGCTCCTTATTTTCACTATAAATAGAGGTCATCCGGCAAAGAGTTGAAGTGTGTCAACAATGTGATCAAACTCTCACTTGTGCTTAAACTCACAAACCCTTCAACATTCTATACTGCCATTGATCCGTTCCAAGACTTAAAGCTTGAAAAAGCTACTTGTGAAGAAGTAGAATTTACACGACTAAGAAATTAGTTAAGTGTTCTTTCTTTCTTTCGAACAAGAACAAGTCTTGACACCAGAAACAATCAAACTTGTTTACTGCAAAGTATTAAAAGTTTTGTTTCTTAGATTACTTGTTGTAACTGAATAAGTTATAATTAGGTTATCTCATCCCAAACCTCTCTAACTGAAAATACACCCTTTCAGGCGTGATATTCAGGGGGAACTTAATCGAGCATAGTTTTGCTGATTAAAAGTACCAAGTTTGGTGGAGAACAAGGTTGCGTTCTCTAGATTAGGTTGGAGACGAAGCAAGTGTGCTTTGGTTTCTGTTTGAATCGCTCTAGATAGGTGTTGTAAGGAACCTCAATCTTATCTTAGTGGATTCGGTCCTAGGAAGGAAAAAGTGGATTAGTTGAGAGATTACGCCACTCTCAGATACCACTATAAAAGTGTTTGTGTGATTTATTTACTGTATTTAGTTTTCAGCAAATCATATCTTTCTGTACACAGTCACTCACATCACATGCTGAAACCTTCATTTACTGAAAGAGCACTTATTGTATCAAAGACATCCGCTCTCTGATTTTAAGTATCAGCAAACCTAGTTACTGCAAAGTAACTTACGCTTGCTGAGAAAGTTAAGTATCAGCAAACTCATTACTGAAAAGTAATAAGCACTTGCTGAGAAAGTTTTAAACGACGAAAGTTTGAAAAGACTATTCACCCCCCCCCTCTAGTCTTTTCTTGTTGTTTAAAGGGACCAACACTCCTTATGGATAAACCGCGAAGTTGTTGCAAAAGTCCATGGCTCGAACGCATGATGAACCGGAATTTGTCAGATTCTAATTAATCAAATAAATTTGTATTTAGCCAAAGGCAATTCACAACTACAACGAAAACTGTAGTGTAGCAGTAAAATAACCTCGAGTGTCGATCTCTAAGGACTGTAACTAGCTTTATCTAATCTAACTTAAACTATAAAATCAAAAAACGACTTAGCACAGGTTTTTCTTATCAAGATAATGGAAGTTACTGATAGTATGATCATTCAAAGCATAGTGGGTTAATAATCATGCATGAAGTACCCGATCGTTTTGCATAGAGATCTTTGATCATGAATTGTCCAATGTGTTCCGTTTTATTCAACACTACGAAGATAGAGGGCTTAGATAGATCAAAGAAATAAAGCAATAACTCAAAGTCTGATTCGCTTTACCGCCATCAGCATAATTACTAACCCTTCGCTAAGAAATCACATACTATCACCAACGATAGATTTAGCTACTCATAGATGTCATGCAATCAACAGAAATCATAGCAAGATTGAATGAAAACATGTTGAAAGATAAATAAATATAAATAGAAAAAATCTGAGATACAATGTTATCGAAGGTTGTCAATCTCCGAAGAATCGCGATCTCACAAGCTCCAAATTGATAAGAAAAAGTATCTCCTATGCTAAGAATTCCCAGAACAGGCTCTGGAGAATTCTCCCCTAAAACTAATGAGAAAGGTGTGAAAAAAGGTCTGAGAAAGTATGAAAAACGGAGAAACTAAGCAACTATATATAGGGGTTCGGAACGTGTGGGTCGACTCGTGAATCGCCTGGTGTGGGGCGAATCGCCCCACATCCCGGGCGAATCGCCCGGGAGTGTCAGTTGGCGGCCGACGCGTTTTTGGATTTCTTTTCCTTTTCGGACTCGGTTTTTGCCTTCTAGTGACCTTTTAGCCTTCAGACTCGACCCCTAGACTTCAAATCCTATTCAGAATCTTCTAGATACTCCAAAAATGTCCTCGGAACACCAATTCTTCGTTCTCTTCCATATAATTGCCCGGAAAACCTGTAAAATGCAAACTAAAGGGAAACGTGACACTATTCTAATAAAATGCACTAAAATATAGCTAAATTAACATAGAGGATAGCTAAATTGGTGAAAAAAGACTCGAATAAAAGTGTAAATACACGTTCATCAACGCACCTCTAACGAGATCACTCTCCTTCTCTTGAAGACTAGTAGACCCAACATAGAACTCATGGAAAACGTCCTTGTCAAACCCCTTGACATGGTTGTAATCGAACCGCCTCCAATACCTCATTGTAGCCAAACGGAAGTGCTCCTCTCCCTTTGTGGCATGGTTCCTACAAATATCTATTAGTACCTCGTACAACAAATCAGATTTATGCATATGCACATGCAAGAGTGAAACGCACGAGTGATAACAACAACAATCGAACTCCTCAAAACCTCCATGTCTAGTCTAGCTACTTCTAGAACTAAAAAGCAACATACCAACATATCGAAGACATGTATCATATCACATTAAGCTCTTGCTAGACAACAAATAGCCTTAAATCATAAGGCTCAATTCATACCATAGTAGCAACAATTTTAGCATCATAAATGTTCAAACTCATCAATCAAGCATTCTACCATTATGCCCATCATTATCTCATCAACAACACAACCATAAACATGGAATGGAAGTAAAAGAAGCAATGCACTTTAAGACATAGACATCTAGTAGGCAAAATTCTCAAACCAACAAACCAAGCATAATTGAACGTGCAATTGATAGTGAATAACGTTTCTAATCACACAAACAATCCCACACATCATATAAACCTAATTGAAGCATAAATCAGAAAACCCCCAAATTGAAAAATTAGGGTTCATGTGAAGTTACCTCAGATTTGAAAAACAAATGCTCTAGGATGAAAGTTGTTCGGATAGAATCAAAGAGCATGTAATGGGCTTCGATTGAAGCTAAAGAACACAAAATTTGATGGAGAATTGAAGAAATTATGGTAGAAAGAAGGTTTTTCGATTTTTTGGGAGTTTTGGAGAAAGAGAGGTGAAAGGAGTTGAATAATGAGGGTTTGGTGGAAGAATCTCGCTTTTCACCTTGCCAGAAGACGGGGGGCGATTCGCCCCGTGTGTGGGGCGATTCGCCCCCATTGTCAGAGAGTTTAAAACTCTCTGGGTCTGTGGGGCGATTCGCCTCCCACCTCCAGAGGTGGGGAGACGAAACTTTCCGAAAAACTCAGTTTTTTTATCCCCGAAAACCATTTCCCTCATGTAAAACACTCGAAAACGTTCACTCAAGCATAAACATAAGCACAAACGACACAGAGACGAACAAATTCACATAAAGAAAAGCAAATTGTTCCATGTATGAATGCATGCAATGCAATAAAACGGTAAAAAAGCGATAAAAACTCCGGGTTGCCTCCCGGACAGCGCCATTGTTTATAGTCTTTGACTGGACTTCTTCTTGCTCTAGCTCTTCTTCTTGAGGGTACTAGACTTCCCCTTCATGGATCTGTTCCTCATGCCACGAACCTGTGAATGAGAATGAACATAGACAGCAAGACCAAAGTAGTTAATGGTGTGAGAAGCATCGAAGTGAATATTTGGATCAGATATGGCTCGCAACACATGTCGCTTGCCATCCACCTCAATGGTGCAAGTTCTTTGGTAGATGTCTATCACGGAGCGTAGCTTAGTCAAGAACGTTCGCCCCAAGAGAACAACATCCCCCATCCCATGTGTAGACGCCGGCATAACTACAAAGTTGGTGTACACAGAAGCTTCACTAATCTTAACCAATACGTTCTTCACAACGCCTTCGGGTCTCACAAAGGATCCATCCGCCAATTGCACAATAGCCTTATGCTCAGATAGTTTTCCAAGGCTACTCTTCTCAAACACATTCATTGGGAGCAAATTAGAGTAAGATCCCATATCTAGTGTAGGACGAACATCTTCAAGTTCACCAATCCTGACCTTAACATCGAAACTCTGAGGGATTGGCTCGGGATCCTCTTGCTCCTCATCACTCTCATCAGAACCAAGGTCCTTCTCTTCTTCCTTGGCTAGTGGGGGCTCTTCATCCTTGCAACGCTCACATTTAGCAACCTTCTTTATGGTGATTTCAACAGGAAGATCACCCACCAAGGTAATGGACATAGACTTTTCAGTGTTGCTAGGCAACTTCCCTTGCTCCCTACTTGCTCCACGGTCAATCAACTCTTGCATATTTTGATGGGCAAGCCTAGTGCTCTCTTCCAAACGATCAAGCCTTGCCCTAGTCTTCTCAGAATCTTCTTCATAACGCTTAAGAAAATTTTGGGTGTGATCAACCATTTTCTGCAAGTTTTCCATCAGTAGAGCTGTCTTCGACTTCGGTTGCTCTTTGGGAGCGGGATTTTCGCAGTGATCATTACCATAGCTAAGCCTACTACGGTCTTGGTTAGGTCCATAAGTTTGACTAGCCGGTGCGTATCCTTGATTGTTCCGGAACCCTCTTCTCCAAAATCCACCTCGAGGATTCCTACCATCTTGTCCGTAGCTAGCTTCTTGAGTACCAAATTCCGTAGCAAAAGCTTCCTCTTCGCCTCCTTGAACCCAATTGCCATCATCATAGGCAAGCTCCGATCTACACATATGAGCTCCATGCCCATAGTTCTTGCATATTCGGCAAACTTCGTTCGACACAGATGTTCCAGTGGCGCTCTTGATGACTTGTTTCAACTCGTTGGTAAAACACTCGAATCGATCCCCATTCCCCCATACATAGGGGCTTCCTGAGTAGGTGGAGCTTCAGGTCCACGTCTCCTAACCATTGCTCTTGGATCCTTGAATTGCGAACCCTTAGCAAGCCTTTCGAAAACCACCCAGACGGCTTCCGCTGTTTCCTCCCAAATATTGCCACGACATTGGAAATCCACCACTTGTTGGTTCTCAAAGGTCAGTCCATTGTAGAAGTGTTGGACAAGATCCGAAAGCTCAAAACCATGGTGAGGGCACTTGTTCATGAGGTCTTGGAACCTCTCAAACGCGGTGTAGATGGTCTCATCATAGTCTTGTTTGAACCTAGTGATTTGCGCCTTAAGCGCCGTAGTCAAGGTGTGTGGGAAGTATTTCTCCATGAATGCTGAAAAAACCTTCTCCCAAGTGTCCAGCGAACCCGCCGGTAGAGAACTCAACCATGACTTGGCTCTGTCGCCAAGCCCCATAGCAAAAACCTTCATTCTAAACTCATTCGTTGTTATTTCAGCTCCGGGTCGTGGGAGTTGGTTGACGAAATCATCGATATCGTGCAAGTACCCCATCACATCTTCCCTTGCTAAGCCATAGAACCTCGAAAGTTGTTGGAACGCGTGGTTTTTTATTTCCAGATCTCGAGTTGCAGACGAAAGAACAATCGCCAGTCCCCTCATACGATCCTTGGTGGGTTGTACCCATGCTTTCAGTGGTCTAGCTTCTGCCATTCCGACGATTTCCTTAAAAACACCGTGTAGAGATTCAGAGAAATCGGTATCCTCTAGTTCACGTCGTCGAAGTAGTCGCCTTCTTTGGTGGTAGACTCTGTCAATTTCAACGATTGGTTCAGCAAGCGGTGTTCCCCTAGATCGTGTACTTCGCATACACTATCTGTAACAAGCTAAGAAAGGAGTATCAGAGAGAAAAATAAAAACTACTAAAACTAGGAATTGAATGCTGAAAATATATAAAAGCTAAACAGAAAAAAGGAGTATAGTCCCCTGCAACGGCGCCAATTTGATGAACCGGAATTTGTCAGATTCTAATTAACCAAATAAATTTGTTTTTTATCCAAAGGCAATTCACAACTACAACGAAAACCGTAGTGTAGCAGTAAAATAACCTCGAGTGTCGATCTCTAAGGACTATAACTAGCTTTATCTAATTTAACTTTAAACTATAAAATCAACAAACGACTTAGCACAGATTTTTCTTATTAAGATAATGGAAGTTAGTGATAGTATGATCATTCAAAGCATAGCAGGTTAATAATCATGCATGAAGTACCCGATCGTTTTGCATAGAGATCTTTGATCATGAATTATTCAACACTACGAATATAGAGGGCTTAGATAGATCAAAGAAATAAAGCAATAACTCAAAGTCTGATTCGCATTACCGCCATCATGCATAATTAATAACCCTTCGCTAATAAATCACATACTATCACCAATGATAGATTTAGCTACTCATAGATGTCATGCAATCAACAGAAATCATAGCAAGATTGAATGAAAACATGTTGAAAGATATAAATATAAATAGAAAAATCTGAGATACAATGTTACCGACGGTTGTCAATCTCCGAAGAATCGTGATCTAACAAGCTCCAAATCGATAAGAAAAATTGGCTCCTATGCTAAGAATTCCCAGAACAGGCTCTGGAGAATTCCTACCCAAAACTAATGAGAAAGGTAAGAATAAAGGTCTGAGAAAGTATGAAAAAACGTAGAGAAACAACAACTATATATAGGAGTTCGGTAGGCGTGGGGCGAGTCGTCCCACATCCCGGGCGAATCGTCCGGGAGTTTCAGTCGGCGAGAGACGCGTTTTTGGATATCTTTTCCTTTTCAGACTCGGTTTTTGCCTTCTAGTGACCTTTTAGCCTTCAGACTCGACCCCTAGACTTCAAATCCCATCCGGAATCTTCTAGATACTCCAAAAATGTCCTCGGAACACCGATTCTTCGTTCTCTTCAATATAATTGCCCGGAAAATCACGTTTTTCACCTAAAACCTGTAAAATGCAAACTAAAGGGAAACGTGACACTATTCTAATAAAATGCACTATAATATAGCTAAGTTAACATAGAGGATAGCAAAAATAGGTGAAAAAAGACTCGAATGAAGGTGTAAAATACACGTTCATCAAATGCCACCTTCCGGTTGAGCTCGAGCACCGAGCTTATTGGGCAATAAAGGAGCTCAAGCTTGATTTGGGAAAAGTTGGGGAAGAAAGGTTGATGCAGCTCGACGAGTTTGATGAACTACGCCTCGGTGCCTATGAGAACTCCAAGCTTTACAAGGAACGAACCAAGAAGTATCACGACCGTGGCATCGTGCAGAAAGAGCTGATCCCTGGCCAGAAAGTCTTAGTGTTCAACATCCGACTTCGCTTAGTTTCGGGAAAGCTCCGTACTCGATGGGATGGAACATACCAGATTGTCCAAGTTGCTCCCCATGGAGCTGTAGAACTCTTGGACCCGAAAACTGGAGACACCTTCAAGGTGAATGGGCAACGTGTTAAACCATACTTCGAGATTCCCAGTGATCAAGTGGAGGTTGATCATCTCGACCTCACCACTCCCACCTTCACGTGAAGGTATGTAGCTTGTAGTTTTTCTATTTTTTTTTAGTCTTTAGTAGTTTTCCTTTGTATTTAAGTGTGTTTTAGGTGATAAAATAGGTAAAAGGTTGATATTTTTCGTATTCGGACATAAAAACGGAGGACCCAAGAGTCTGCAGCTCCCGGGCGGACCGCCCCAGACGGGGCGGTGCGCCCGAGAAGCGCAGAACGCCCGGGCGTTCTGCCACTCCCAGGCGGACCGCCCCACACCCGGGGCGGTGCGCCCGGGAGTGGAAGTGGCCCGGGCGCCCCCTGGGCGCCCCAGGCGGACCGCCCCACACGGGGCGGTGCACCTGAGGGCGCCAGTGACCTGGGTGCCCGGTTTTGACTCCGGACACCGCAGATCACCTCCGAATACAACCGTATCAACCCCTTTACCCCTTTCATCACCCGTTTTGGTTTCTCACGAGTTTGCTTGAGTAATACAGGTTACAGGTATACGACTAGCTCTTACCTCAGGTCCACTTTCGACGTTCGGGACGAATGACGAAGTTCAGGTTTGGGGGGGGGGGGTTATCGCTGTGTATTTCTATAACTTATGTTGCTTATGATAACTCGTGAAAACCTTTGTTTGCACGTTTTCTTCTTTCCTAGGATTTAGTTTGCATTCATCCTTAGTATAGTTTTGCATGATTTTTGTGTGGAGTTTATTGCCAAATTTTTTAAATTTTTTTATTGTATAAACTAAGTGTTTATGACCATTGCCCATGCATTGCATCTCTATGGAATAGTTTGAGATTTGTCTCGCTTGGCTTGTCATATTTGCATGTGCACTAGTTAAGCTTGGTTAGTCTCGACATCACTAAGTGGTGTTTTCTCTACTACGGTTCACGAAGGCCTTATTATAAAATGTTGCATGTTAGAGTCTTTTGGTTGTATTCCCGTGTAAGTATGTACGTAAGAGGAAACAAGTCTTCACCTTGCTTATTGAGATTGCTAAATGTCTAGGAAGGAGATAGAGTGAGGTGTGTGATCCTTTGTTTGAAACCTATTCTAGCGAATAGGTTTGGGGAGGGGGTTACTATCATTATGACTTGTTCTTTGTCTTTCTGAGTCAAGTTGAGTTCGTTTTATTTTTTCTTGTGAGTTTGTGCTCCAACCTATTCTTTCGAATAGGTTTGGGGAGGTCGTTGTAGTGTCGTTGTTATTTACTTTCATTGTGCTTCTGCTGGCTATTTACAAAAAAAAAAAAAGAAAAAGAAAAAAAAGAAAAAAATTCCAGAATATGGAAAAGAAAAAAAGAAAAAAAAAGAAAAAAAAAGAAAAAAAGAATAAGACCCAAAAAGGCAAAAGAAGGGTCCAAGCAAGCCAAAAGCAGTTTTAGCAAAGTGTTGCATTAGTTTTTTCAGCTTTTGTAATAGTTCGTAATCGAGTTGTATATTCTATCTTTTGTTTTGTGTCTTATGTTCTAGACCACCCTCGTCCTGCCATTCAGGAAGTGGTGAATAGTCTTTGCTTTGAGAGTTGGGTAGAATAGGGGAGTGTTGTCTTTTAGGGAACTCTCCTTCGTTTGATGAGAGTCAGTATTGGTTCGACCTCTCTTGAGGGAAAGTCTCAACTTGGTGAACAGTAGTAAGCCCTCGGTTTCATAGGCACGGGGCAACCATTTGTATTCTAACATGTTTCATTGTGTCGTCACTGACCAGGTCCAGGTAGAGAATGTTACGAGAGACTCTCTTGTTTAACAAAGTGCATATGTGAATATGTATAGGTTCAATCGAGACATTCTTCAACCTACTTCCATGTTATGATTTGTATGGTCTTTGTTCATAAGCATTTGGTAGATTCAATCGATTCTTTCTTCTAGTTTGGCATGAGACTCCTCTTTGTGTTGCATGTAGGTTGCATAGAGTCTAGCTAGTTGCTTGAGGACAAGCAAAGGTTCAGTTTGGGGAGTTTGATGACAGTGTTTTTTACACTATCATTCGAGTCTTTTTTTCACCAATTTAGCTATCCTCTTGCATGCATTTTAGTGCATTTTGTTAGAATAGCGTCACGTTTCTGTTTCTTTTGTTCTTTTCAGGTTTTAGGTGGAAATTGCGTTTTTGGATGTAAGTCATGGTGAAACGATGATGTTTTGGTGCAACGACATCACCCGTGGTGTGTCAAGGAATGCCGAGACGAGTTTCAAGGCCAAGAGATCAAGTTCGGAGCTCAAAACCGTGCAAAGGGCCGAATTCGAGGATCCAAAGGAGGAATTCCGCATGGGCCGCGTTCTGCCCGTGCGGGGCGCACAACCGCGTGGCAGGCGCACCGCCGCGTACAGTGCGGTGCGCTGCGGAGCTTTCCGACAGCTCTATATATATATATCCCAAAATCTGCGATTTTAGATATCTCTTTTCATATTTTTCCAGACATAAACCCCAGAGCTTGTTTTGGGGATATTTTCTCTTAGATTCTTTGTAACTTAGAGATTTTGGAGCTAGAGGAGAGATTTGGACACCGTTTAATCTCACCTTGCTAGATCTTTGTGAGTTTTAGCCATTCACCGAAGATTGACAACCTTTGGTGGTAACCTTGTATCTCACAATTCTGCTATTTATCTTTCAATTAAACATGTTTTCTTTCATTATTGCTTCGATTATGATTGTTTATCGTGTTATTGATATGAGTAGCTAAGCATCTAGTTGGTGATAGTATGTGAATTCGTAGCTAGGGTTCGTATTATGCATGATTGAGTTTTTGAATCTTTTACTTGTTTAATTATCTTAATTCGATTCTTTGATCCGACTAAGCCATATATCTTCGTAGAAAGGTGTTAGAAACACTAGGACAATTCAAGATCATCGATTCAATTATATATAATTTGCAAGTACTGCTTGAACTAAGTATTAGTATAGATAGGAAGCTTTCAAAATACACGTCTACAAACCTGTCTTTGGTGTTTGTAAATCGAATTACTTTTAAGACAGTACGCGTTGCACTTTCATGCATAATTAGAACTTGATGCTTGGAACGAGCATACTATCACCAGCTTTCTCCATATCTTGTTAAGTTAGAGTTAATATAAATTTATTTTCTGAAATTATATATAGTTATTTAGTTAAAGCTAGTTTAGTCCCTAGAGATCGACACTCGAGGTCATCTTACCTCTGCACTACGTGTTTTGTGTAGTTGTGAGTTGCCCTTTGGCTTAAAACAAATTTATTTGATTGTTCGAGTCTGACAATCTCGTTCATCAGTTACGTGGTTTATCAAGTCTATACTATTGTCATTTCGGGAAGTTGGTTTAGGTGAGGAGTGTGCATGTCTTATGCATCTCTTTTCATGTATTTGTTCATTCTATTTATTATAAATTATAAATAATTTTTTGTCGTTTTCACAAAAATATTAACATTACAAAATACTGTTGAGTACTCCCTCTGTCCTGCTATAAATTACCCACTTTGACTTTTTCGGTCAACAGTTTCCAACTTTGACTCCCGATTACTCTTAAACTATAATGATAAAATATTTAATAAAATTATATTATGAAACTTTAGGATCTGTATTTTCATAATATAATTTTTCAAAATATTTTACCAATATAGTTTAAGTGTAATCGGAAGTCAAAGTTGGAAGCTGTTGACCGAAAAAATTAAAGTGGGTAATTTATAGCGGGACAGAGGGAGTAAATGTTTTGTGGCACTTTTGGTATTGGATGTTAGTTGATGAAATCAACTTTTTTTAGGCATGAAATCAAGTTGTCATTGAAATTAACTCTTTTAGGCGTGAAACTAACTTGTTGTTACTGAAAACAACTCTTTTAGGTGTGAAACTAACTATTTTAGACGTGAAATTAACTCGTGAACCTAACTTGTAAAACTATTTTTCTTGTCAAACTAATTTCTGAAACTAATTTTTTCATTATAAGATTAACTTGTGAAACTAACTTTTCATATTCTGAAACTAAGTTGTTATGAAACTAATTTTGTTTTATGAAACTAACATGTAAAACCAACTCGTGAAACTAACATTTTTTTTTTTAGTGAAATTAACTTTGAAAGTGTTGGTCCCTTTAAACAACAAGAAAAGACTAGAGGGGGGGGGGTGAATAGTCTTTTCAAACTTTCGTCGTTTAAAAACTTTCTCAGCAAGTGCTTATTACTTTTCAGTAATGAGTTTGCTGATACTTAACTTTCTCAGCAAGCGTAAGTTACTTTTCAGTAACTAGGTTTGCTGATACTTAAAATCAGAGAGCGGAAGTCTTTGATACAATAAGTGCTCTTTTCAGTAAATGAAGGTTTCAGCAAGTGATGTGAGTGACTGTGTACAGACAGATATGATTTGCTGAAAACTAAGTACAGTAAGTAAATCACACAAACACTTTTATAGTGGTATCTGAGAGTGGCATAATCTCTCAACTAATCCACTTTGTCCTTTCTAGGACTGAATCCACTAAGATATGATTGAGGTTCCTTACAACTCCTATCTAGAGAGATTCAAACAGAAACCAAAGCACACTTGCTTCGTCTCCAACCTAATCTAGAGAATGCAACCTTGTTCTCCACCAAACTTGGTACTTTTAATCAGCAAAACTATGTTCGATTAAGTTCCCCCTGAATATCACGCCTGAAAGGGTGTATTTTCAGTTAGAGACTTTTGGGGTGAGATAACTTAATTATAACTTATTCAGTTACAACAAGTAATCTAAGAAACAAAAATTTGAATACTTTGCAGTAAACAAGTTTGATTGTTTCTGGTGTCAAGACTTGTTCTTGTTCGAAAGAAAGAAAGAACACTTAACTAATTTCTTAGTCGTGTAAATTATACTTCTTCACAAGTAGCTTTCTTCAAGCTTTAAGTCTTGGAACGGATCAATGGCAGTGTAGAGAGTTTTTGAAGGTATGTGAGTTTAAGCACAAGTGAGAGTTTGATCACGTTGTTGACACACTTCAACTCTTTGCCGGATGACCTCTATTTATAGTGAAAATAAGGAGCCGTTTGAATTTTAAATTCCAAGGCTTTTGATCCTTAAGATGTCACTATCTTGCTTTTGTACTTTCAGCAGCGTCCTTGTTTGTCTTCTAGTCTTCATGTCCTTCGCGTGTAAGCTTTGCATTTAATGATTATTTGAATAGAATTCAAACAGTAACTTTGGAGCGCAAATACAAGTACTTTCAGAAGTTAAGCTCTTTCAGAAGATTTTCTCAAAATCTCTCTTACACTCTTCTCAGCAAGTGCAGTAAATTCAACACAGTCCTTTTCGTAGTTTTCCAGAAGCCTACGGACTTGTAGTTGAAGAATTATTGCATTTTTGCAGGCAGTATGATGATGCTTTTCAGCATTCATTTCCATGTAATTAGTCACCCACAAATCCATGCCCCAATTGCTGGCATGGAGAAGCTGTGTATCTGAAATGCTTTTCGGATGAATCTTTCTTAGCCAGAGAAGATCTTCTTCTTGATCCTTAGTAGTGAGATAGAAATACTCATAAGGAATCAATCCAAGTCTCTTCTTTGTTTTCTTTGTTACCGGGTCAGAGTAGTAAGCAATGCCAGGTGGTTTGATTAGAATTGGTTCTTGTCTATAAGTCTTACCAATGGCAATTCTTCTTACTGAGACCTCGAGATTCAACCATGTCCCAACAATATTTCTTGGGAGGGATTCTTCCCTTTGATTTCTTTGTACCTTGAGTTCAATCCATGTGAACATTTGGTTCAATGGCTGTAGGAAAGAACTCATTCACCAGCAAATCTTCCAGCTTTAAGATCCAACAACCATTAATGTTTCTGATTACATTCTAAGTGGTTTCTTCATTGCTGGTCTTTGTATATTCAATGCCAGAGCCAAAGCCAATGCTGGCCAACCTCTTTTCTTCATGTCTTTGCTTTCTTCTTCTTGTTTTAGCATTGTCTTGATCTCTTGCTGAAGAGTCAGACGAGAAATGCTTTGAGTGGCCAGACGGAGTCAAGGCTGTTAAGGGTCTAGCTCTTATGGCTTGAGCTATTGTTTGATTGTCATCATCTTCATCATCTTCATTCAGATTTTGATGACTTTCAGTATGGCAAAAATCTTGAGTTTCAGCAGCGGTTTTTCTCTTTTTGGTACTTGCTGAATTTAACTCAGATTCTGCTTGCCTTTTAGAACATTGCTCTTTTTCAGCAAGCGGTTCTATGGGCAGTGGCTCATCAACAGCAGGAGGGGTTTGGTTTCTTTTTCTGGTACTTTTCTTTCCCCCCTTAGACATGGATTGCAACATCGGAGTGATGTGTAGAGAATATAACTCATTGCAATTTTCAGCAAGAGTGCTTAAACTATTATACTTCATGATGATTTGTTGCTGATCAGAAGTCATTTTTGACAACTCTTTTTGAATGCTCATCATGTTTTCTTCATGTCTTTTCTCTGTTGCGGCCTTCTCATCCATGAAAGTCTGAGCCTTCACGAGAGCGGTTATTGCTAGCTTGAGGGCTTGACTTACATCTTCTTCATAGCTCTTGTGATAAAGACTGATGTCTTTCTGAGCTATTGTCAAAGTTGTAGTGCGTCTCAGCACTGTAGCCAATATTTTTCCAAAGTCAAGTGGGCTCTCAGCAAGCAATGCCTCATCTTCTGCTTTGCAGGCATCATGGACTTTCTTTAGTGCCAAAATTCTAGGAGTAAACTCCTCAACTCTTGGGAACGACACTAGATGTGGTGTCAAGGAATGAACTTTCAGTTCGGAAGCAAACTGATCATCCTTTATCAGCAATTCTCCTCTTAGACCATCGTCTAAATCATTTATGTAATCAGGAGGAGGGATTTGAACAACTTTTGGATCTCTTTTGGATTGTTCATCCTCATTTTCTGATAAGTAGTCGTCATCCTCAGATTCATCAAGTTCAAAAACTTTTGAACCTAAGTCAGCAGCTTCACTTCCTTTTTGTTGAGTGGTTGCTGATGGCAACGCTTCAGACTCAACAACTGGAGTTTCACCAGTAGTTAGTTTTAATTGAGTAGTTGCTGAAGGCAATGTTTGAGACTCAATGACTGGAGTTTCGCCAGTAGTTAGTTTTAATTGAGTTTGAGACTCAATTACTGGAGTTTCGCCAGTAGTTAGTTTTAATTGGGTTTGAGACTCAATTACTGGAGTTTCGCCAGTAGTAAATGGAAGGGAGGGGACTTCCTTTGATCTTACTCCTGAAGATTGACCAATTTCTAGATCCTGCGTATGCCTTGCATGGATCAAGAGACTGTTCTGGAGAGCGCGTTGGTAACCTTCATCCTGTTCATCATCATCATGAAGGTTTTCTTCAGTAGCCTTGGCATCAGAAACTGGACTTTTGCCATTTTTCAAGGCAGCCCTTTTTCTGGCATATTCTTCTTCAGTATCAGCACCTTGCACAGGTGCTTGATTTTCAGTAGCAGCAGGAGGAGGTTGAGATTCTTGCTGAGGTTGTTGTTGTTCAGCTTGCTGATTTTCTTGTGGAGTATTGTCAGCAACTGTTAATTTCAAACCTCCAGCATCAGGACTTGGACCTTGATTGTCATCATCATCGTCTTTCTTGTCCTTGGAATCTTTCCCTTCATCATCACTTGGATCAGTGGGAATGTTCTCATCTTCTTCCTCTTCATCATCATCGGTCAGAATTACTAGCTCAACGTGCTTGTATAAAGCAACATTTGTCACTTCCTCTTCCTCATTGATTTTGTGGGGATCAGCCACCACAGGTACAAATGAACCTTTGAGCATCACATCTTGTTCAGCTGGAGAGGCACTCTTAAATTTTGCCTTCATATTCTCTCTGATTTGAGCAATCAGATTCGAGCTCATTTGCTGAGAATATGTCATTTCTTCAGGGAGGATGGAGTGAACAAATGTTTCGAGCTTCAGCAGAGAAGATCTCTTTTTCTCGTTTGAAAGATGAAGATGAAGATCAGAGAAGTCCATTCGCCTATATCTTTGCCAGTTGCTGACGGACTTAGCAACTTGTGACAAAGTGGTTGTTTTGAAGTTCAAGTACAGTTCCTCAGAACTTACTTGATGATCTTCAGTGATGAGTACCACTTCAGTGGTCTCCTTTTGAGCCTGAAAAAGAACATTATTTAGATCAGGATTGGTTTGGAAAATTGTTTTAGAGTTCAAAGCTGAAACATGAATTACCTGCTGAGATTCAGCAAGCTCATGTTGTACAATTTCCATTCCTTGAGGAGCTTGAATAGCATCCTCCATTTGTTCATCCTGAAATAAATTTGAGTTAGATACAAGTACAAAGCTGTCAAACTTAGTTTTATTACCAAAAACATTAACTACCTGCTGAGCACGGAGTGTTGGTTCTGGTGCAGAGGCTTCAACAACCATCTGACTTACATCTTGAGAAGTCTGTAGAGATAACATAATATTAGCAAAAGAATAAGTTTTAGAAATTGAAGTTTTACTGATGGTTGAATTAACTACCTGCTGAAGAAGGACAGGTTGTGGCTCAGTCCTTTCAGCATTAACAGTTTCTTCAGCTTCTTGGACTGTTTCTTCAGCAGACTTCTTGTCTTGCTCTATTTGAGAAAGTTGTGCGGTTTCAGCAATCTCCCTTGTCTCTGAAATGACAAGTTGAACAGAAGCATCTTGACCCTTGAGCTGACTGCTTTTCATGAAGACATCAATGGATTTGTTTGATGATTCTTCAATCTCCAACTCCATTTGTTGGCTTATTGCTTCCAGTACAAGCTGGACTTTGTCGATTGATGTCTTGGGTGAACTTGGGCCAGTATTCTCAGCATCACGAGATGCGTCGTTGAATAGTGCTTCTTGTGTTTCAGCAACTTCTGGAACTGGAACCATTGCTGTCTCAGCAACTGGTCCTTCAGCAAGCGGGGTTTCAGCAACTTGATGAGTTGCTTGTTCAGCAACCATCTTTTCAGCAGCATCAGCAAGTGCCGCTTTTTGTAGATCAGCAACAATGTCACTTGCTGGTTCCATAGTTGGATCATCTAAATTATCTACAATGTAGATATCTGGGACTTGGGCAGGAATTTCATTTCCACTGCCTTGTGGTCTGTTCTCAGTAGAGGTATCAACGTTAAGTCGACCATTGAAGGCTTCCGCAAACACTTCAATGTTGTTGACATAGGCTTCAGTAACCACCTTGTCAACATCTACTGGCAAATGCATTTCAGCATTTGTCTGGGAATTGTCTGAGAGGTCTTGGACAGCAGGAACTGACTTGCGAGCCAGTGTTTTCTTCCTTGTGTTACCGGTCCTTTTCTTCTTAGGTACGGGGTTTACTGATGACGCTGCAGTCTGAGTGTCATCATCAGCTTTCCTCTTTTTCTTGTTAGATTTCTCCAGTTCCCAGAGGCATCAATAGTTGCATTTTCAGCAATGGCTGTTGTACACGTACCTTGTTGATTTTCTACAGCAGTTTCAAATTGTGTTACCACCACCAACAGCAGTTTCATCTCTAAGTTGCTGAGTGGTAACATCTGCAGCTGTTGTATACCTTTCTTGCTGGCTTGTGCTGACAACATTTGCAGCTGTTGTCTTCTTTGATTTCTTGCCAGCAGTCTTAGGTACATTCTGCTTGTAGAATGATCTTCCCACATTGCATACAGACTTGTTGATTGGCAATGGGTTTCTCAGCTGAATCCTGAAATGTTCAAGGATGTAGCATATCTTGATTCCATACATAACTGGAAAGGAAGGTGAGACCTTGTTGTCTTCTACCTTTACCTTGAACTTAGTAACACAATCAACAAGCCTGTTGAAAATGTACTTAGCCCAGTTAAGTTCCGTTTTATTTTCATGGATATGCATCAACAGCGACCATCTTCTCAGGCCTACTTGGTCAATTCCTCCAACTTGGGAGTCAAGAACTTTTATTAGTAGCAAAGCTACTAGACCAAGTGAGTGGCAGAGATGCTTCCTCTTAACGTGCTTTGTCCAAGTCACGGGAGCAATCTCGCCTTTCTTCATTTTCTCATTTCTGACGTCACTGTAGAAAGCTTCAATTTCTTCGTCAGTGGCAGTGACGTCATCTTGAGTTCCAGTGGTTGGAATCTGAAAGATTTCCGCTAAATCAGTCCATTTCAGGACGATTTGCGTGTTCTGAACTGTAGTAAAGATCACTTTTTCAGTGACTCCTTTACTATCAGTAAGGGACTGGATTTCTACATTATTGTAGAATTCCATAGTATCTATCATGCTCACTTGCTTAGTGCGAGCAGATATAAAGGTCATGAGGCCTTGCTGCTTGATAAACTTAAGCGCCTCTTCATTCTCGTCATCGAGTTCTTGTTCATAGAAGTACCTAATGTACTTCTCTTTTGCAAAACCTCCCCATTGCATCAACATCTCACACTTTGCAGTGTCAAGATATGATGGAGGCATAGGTTTTTCTGAGATTCGGTTGTTTTTCAACACAACTTTCGTTGTGTTTGTAGCCGGAGTAGTCACCGGAGCAGTGCGTGTTTCAGCACTGTCAACCTTAGATGACTTTGAGGACTTGGAAGACTGTCTCTTGGGAGCCATTTCTTTTATAGAGCAGAAAAATGTGTACGAAAAGAGATAGTTTGCTTTTTGACCAGAGGTACAGTAGATTCAGGCTAAAATTTGCAGAGAAAGGAAATGTGAGTTAAAGAATTTTGTCATTTCTCTAACTCCTTCTTTATATAGTGTCTCTGATGTGTGAGAAACTCAATCGATTTGAGCTCTCAGCAAGGGTAAAACAGAGAAACATAGGCGTTAGTGGAGCCTTTGCATTAAATGCATAGTGGCCCACTTACTTGAAACCGTCAGAGCACTCTCTCTCTTTGTTTTATTAACCGTTAGATTAGTAACTCCTTTTAATCAATGGCCACGATTGAATTTCATGTCATGATTATTACGAGTTTATCTGTGCCCGATTAACGTCACAATTGATTTTACCGAGTTTTAAGGGATTAGATTGCTTGCTGAAATAGACAAGAATCTTTTCAGCGAGTTTGAATTATCATCCTAGATACTTGATGAAAGTTCTCCCTTACTCAGATATCTCATATTTTCATAAGTTGAAAAGATATTTCTGATTTCCCGTATCAGTAAATTCTTTTGCACTTGAGACATCTTTTGGTAAAATCTGAGAAATGAGTTTTGCTCTTTTTCTGAGTTCCCGTCTCAGAATATTCCCTTGATACTTGAATACCTGTTTCAGTATCTTTGATTGTCTGAATGCCTGTTTCAGCAATCCTTAAGGTCTTTCTCTTACTGAGTGCCTGTCTCAAAGTGATCAAGTTTCCTAAACAAATACCGTTTTGAAGGAATTACTTGCTGAATGCCTGTTTCAGCAATCATGTTGTGACTTTCATTTCTTAGGAGAAAAGTAGATGGAGCTTTTGAAGTAAGAAATACTTTGGCTTGCTGAATACCTGTTCAGCATTCTGCCAAAGTGTATCCTTTATTGAGGTAGTTCCATCAAGCAAAGGTTATACCTTAGCATGCGAACTATTATCCGGTAGGGGCTGTGTAAAGATGTCAGCAAGCTGAGT
>CM051458.1:65741167-65841261 GCA_028274465.1 Plantago ovata | reverse complement strand
CAGAAACCAAACCACACTTGCTTCGTCTCCAACCTAATCTAGAGAACGCAACCTTGTTCTCCACCAAACTTGGTACTTTTAATCAGCAAAATTATGCTCGATTAAGTTCCCCCTGAATATCACGCCTGAAAGGGTGTATTTTCAGTTAGAGAGTTTTGGGGTGAGATAACTTAATTATAACTTATTCAGTTACAACAAGTAATCTAAGAAACAAAACTTTGAATACTTTGCAGTAAACAAGTTTGATTGTTTCTGGTGTCAAGACTTGTTCTTGTTCGAAAGAAAGAAAGAACACTTAACTAATTTCGTAGTCGTGTAAATTGTACTTCTTCACAAGTAGCTTTCTTCAAGCTTTAAGTCTTGGAACGGATCAATGGCAGTGTAGAGAGTTTGAAGGTATGTGAGTTTAAGCACAAGTGAGAGTTTGATCACGTTGTTGACACACTTCAACTCTTTGCCGGATGACCTCTATTTATAGTGAAAATAAGGAGCCGTTTGAATTTTAAATTCCAAGGCTTTTGATCCTTAAGATGTCACTATCTTGCTTTTGTACTTTCAGCAGCGTCCTTGTTTGTCTTCTAGTCTTCATGTCCTTCGCGTGTAAGCTTTGCATTTAATGCTTATTTGAATAGAATTCAAACAGTAACTTTGGAGCGCAAATACAAGTACTTTCAGCAAGAGGTCACATATGTTCCATCAGCAAGTGGTTAGTCTCAGTTTCAGCAAGCACAACCTACTCTGTCTTTCAGATTTTCACTTATGCAATGCTGTTGCTGAAGTTTCCACTTCCTGAGCAACATGTGTCTTTGTAGATACCAGTCTTCAGAAATCTTCTAGTCTTCAGATCTTCGAATTCTTCAAGTCTTCAGATCTTCAATAATCTTCAAGATTTTGAGCGGTTTCTAAATGCTTCAATAGTTTGTTTGTAAAAACAAAGTACATCGTCAGCAAATGCTTCAATATGTTATTTTCTTTTCAGAAAACAAGATACATCATAAGCGGTAAAACCAACCTATCTAGCACCTCATCTAAGTCTTCAGCAAACGTTCCTCTTTTACAATGTCCTTAAAATTCTAAATTCCTATGGACCTCAAGAGTACTAGTTACTGGACTTTCCTTAATTTAGCATGGTTAATTGCTCATCAAAATTACAAGTTTCCTAACAGAAAGTGTGTAAGAATCTAACTTGAACTTATACTAAATGAATATTGATGTGTTTAGTTCAGTGTTATGATAACACATAACACGTATCTTAACACCATTGTAAACTAAACTAAATCTGAGTATTAAAACGATAAACATCGGAAACAAAAAGAAACACTCATAAGAAAAATTTCTCAAGCAATATTTCTATTGCTCGGTGCACTATGGCAAAACACTAGAAAAAACGAATCTTACAAAGAGTAATTTCCCTAACCTTTCTAGTAAACATAAGCAAGGCAAGAACCATAGACAAGTCTAAACCTAAAAATTGAGAACTCGTTTCAGCAGCGAGGTAATCTCTAAAGCTTATGAAATAACTACAGAAAAAATTCCAAATATATATTCTTCTACAACTTTCAATTTTTTCCTAGTCGTGAAGTCGACTCCTTACTCATATATATATATATAGGCGTCTCGTAAAATCTTCTGATGATTGAGACGTTCTTGTAGAAACAAGGACCCCTCCAGATTGGTACCTGCAAAAACTGTAATCTCTTTTCAAGTCAGAGTTCTATGTTACGTACAATGTCAAGACCAATGTTGTCACAACAGTGCAAACAACATTGACTTAATGTACTAAATATTAAATACTGTAGCAGTAGAAAACTTAAAGAACACAGGATTTCTTCTTCACACGGATAAATAATTAATCCCTGTGCGGCCTTACGGCGAAATATCTATTCAAGTAGAAGACAAAAACACCGTTTGATGTATCTGCAAAGATAATCAAAATGTACACAATGCTTAGACAATAACTACAAAGACTTTGCAGTCCAGTTCTAGCTAGTCCTAAAAGAATCACGTTCTAATGATGAACAGGAACAACAACCTAGAACCAAATCTAACTCGCTCAGAAGACTAGATATGAAAAATATAAAACTTGAGCTCGAAATCTTCACTCTTCACAATGAATTTCCTCCAGTATTTATAGTGAAGCTTTTACGTGTGATACTTGAGGAAATTCTCCAGATCTTGTTTCTCCGTAAGATTGACCCTTATCTTTTCACTTGTTAATCCAGCGTAGATCTTTAGATCTTGTTATTATCTGATTGACTGAGAGACTCATGGTCCAAGTAACTAGGTTACACGCACCAGAGTCCTAAGAACAATCAGAGTCTTCCTTATTCTTTATCTCTTTGTAATATCTCTGTTAAATTGTATTTTCTCTATTAAAAAGTCCACCAATCATCATGAAATCCGTCCATAGTAAATCCAACCTGAATAAGGATATAAAAACTAACCAAAACCGTTGAACTAATTCAATTAGTGAATAAAGGTAAAATAATATAAAAATTTCCAAAGTGCAGACTAACAATGTTAAGGTCACTGTTAACAAAACATTAGTCACAACAGTGATCCTGACAATGACCATAACATTGTTCACTGTTTTAGCCAAAACACCTGCACGTTCAATCTCCCCCTTTTTACCTTTCTTTCACAAAACAAAACCTGCATTATTAATTTAATTAGTTGCAACAGATATCCAAAATCCAACCAGGATAGGTGTTGAACATACTATAAACAAGAAAGTCTATTTAAAACATATGGACTAAACTCCCCCTGTCTATCAGAATTATTCCCCTTGACAAAACTCCTCATAATAACCTGCATAAGTAAGGCATAAACTGTTAAGAAACTTGTAATTTTGATGATCAATTAATCATGCTAAATTAAGTAAAGTCCAGCAACTAGTACTCTTAAGGACCATAGGAATTTAGAATTTTAAGGACATTGTAAAAGAGGAACGTTTGCTGAAAGACTTAGTGTAGGTACTAGTTAGGTTCTTAAGCTTGCTGATGATGTACTTTGTTTTTAAAAACAAACTATTGAAGACCTAGAACCGCTTAGAAAGTGGAAAATTCGAAGACTGAAGACTTAGAAGAATTCTGATAAGGTATCTACAAAGGCACACGTTGCTTCAGAAAGCGAGAATTTCAGCAACAGCTTGTATAAGTGAAAATCTATATGACAGAGTAGGTTGTGCTTGCTGAAACTGAGACTCATCACTTGCTGACAACATATGTGATCTCCTTGCTGAAGAATACTTGCATTTTGGCTCCAACGTTCATAATTGAATTTGATTCAAAAGAACATTGTTGGTCCCTTGAACAACAAGAAAAGACTAAAACTTTTCGTCGTTTAAAACTTTCTCAGCAAGTACTTAATTATTACTTTTCAGTAATGAGTTTGCTGGTACTTAACTTTCTCAGCAAGTGCTTATTACTTTTTAGTAATGAGTTTGCTGATACTTAAAATCAGAGTGCGGAAGTCTTTTACAATAAGTGCTTTTGTCAGAAAACTAGTTTCAGCAAGTGAGCAGAGTGCCAGTGTAAAACAATAGTAACTTGCTGAAAACTAAGTGCAGGAAACTAAATCACACAAAAACATTTATAGTTGTATCTGAGAGTGGCGTAATCTCTCAACTAATCCAGTTTGTTCTTTCTAGGACTGAATCCACTATGAGAAGATATGAGGTTCCTTACAAATTCTATCACTAATGATTCTCAGAACCCAAAGCACACTTGCCTTGTTTCCAACCTAAACTAGAGAATTGTAACCTTGTTCTCCACCAAACTTGGGACTTTTAATCAGCAAAACTATGCTTGATTAATTCCCCCTGAATTTCATGTCTGTAAAAGGGTGTTTATCAGTTAGACAGGTTTGGGATGAGATGACTTGAATATAACTTTGCAGCTATTGATGAATGTGTATTTTACACTTTCATTCGAGTCTTTTTCACCTATTTTAGCTATCCTCTATGTTAATTTAGCTATATTTTAATGCATTTTATTAGAGTAGTGTCACGTTTCCCTTTAGATTTTATTTTACAGGTTTTGGTTGAAATTCGAAGATTTCCGGGCAATTATATTGAAGTCTACAAGGAATTGGTGTTCCCGAAGCCTATTTGGAGTATCTGAAGGTTTTCGGATAGGATTTGAAGTCTAGGGGCCGAATCTGGAGGTTAGAAGGCTACTTGAAGTCAGAAACCGAGTCCGAAAAGGGGAAAAAATCCAAAAACGCGTCGAAAATGCGGAATTCCGCGAGAAAAACTCGGGGGCGAACCGCCGCGGAGCTGGGGCGAACCGCCCCGTGTTATTTTGGGGCCTATATAGTTGCTCAGTTTTCTCCGAAAATCATATCTTTCCAGACCTACTTTCTCACCTCTCTCTATAGTTTTAGGTAGGAACTTCCCGGGGCCTGTCCTGGGAGTTCTGTAGCTTAGGGGATACTTTTTCATAGCGGATTGGAGCTCGTAGGATCGCAATTCTTCGGAGATTGACAACCTTCGGTAACTTGTATCTTACAGTTTAATATACTTATTTTATATATCTTTCAATATGTTTTCTTCTATGATTTCTGTTGATTGCATGCCTATTATGAGTAGCTAAACTTATCATTGGTGGTAGTATGTGAATTCTTAGCGAAGGGAAGATAATCATGCTAATGGCTATATCGCGCATTATACTCCATGTCATTGCTTTATTTCGTTGATCAGGCACAACCTAAATTCTCATATGTTGTATTAATTATTATGCACAATTGGACACTTGTCGACCATCAGACCAATTATCTTCGTAGTGTTGAATAATTACGGAACACATTAGGACAATAGTGATTGACTTGTCAGACCAATTATCTTCGTAGTGCTTAATATTTACAACAGGACACTAGATTGATTCAAAGATCTCTATGCAAGACCGAGGAATTTATGCATGATTATCGACCCGTTATATTAAGAAGGACCATACTATCACCAATCTCCATTATCTGTTAGAAAAAACCCTTTGCTATCTGTCTGATGTTTATATTTTCTTGTTAAATAGATAAAGCTAGTTATAGTCCTGAGAGAACGACACTCGAGTCATTCTACTTCTACACTACGGTTTTCGTTGTAGTTGTGGATTGCCTTTGGCTAATTACAAATATTATTTGATTCGTTCGCGTTGGAGCACGACATCCGCGCGTTCATCAAATTGGCGCCGTTGCCGGGGAGTATACTCCTTTTTTCTATTTAATTTGTTTATATTTTCAGCTTTAGATTCCTAATTCTATTAGTTTTAGTTTTCCTTTTTAATCTCTCTCTGATACCGCTTTCCTAGTCTGTTTCTAATCACCTTTCCTAGTCTGTTTCAGATAGTGTATGCCGCATACACGTTCTGCAGGAACACCGCTTGCTTATTCAATTGCTGAGATCGATAGAGTCTACCACCAAAGAAGGCGACTACTTGAAAGGCGCGCACTAGAGGAAATAGAGGAAACCGATTTCTCTGAATCTCTACTCATTCTTTTCAAGGAAATCGACGGAATGGCAGAAGCTAGACCACTGAAGGCATGGGTTCAACCCACCAAGGATCGTATGAGGGGACTGGCGATTGTTCTTTCGTCTGCAACCCGAGATCTGGAGATTATGAACCACGCATTCCAACAACTTCCGAGGTTCTATGGCTTATCAAGGGAAGATGTGATGGGGTACTTGCACGATATCGATGATTTCGTCAACCAACTCCCACGACCCGGAGCTGACATAACAACGGATGAGTTGAGGATGAAGGTTTTTGCTATGGGACTTGGCGACAGAGCCAAGTCATGGTTAAGTTCTGTTCCAGCAGGCTCGCTGGACACTTGGGAGAAGGTTTTTTCAGCTTTCATGGAGAAATACTTCCCTCACACCTTGACTACCGCTGCAGATCACTGGATTCAAGCAGGACTATGATGAGACCATCTACACCGCGTTCGAGAGGTTCCAAGATCTCACGAACAAGTGCCCTCACCATGGTTTTGAACTTTCCGACCTAGTCAAACACTTCTACAATGGACTAACCTTCGAGAACCAACAAGTGGTGGATTTCCAATGCCGAGGCAATATTTGGGAGGAAACCGCAGAAGCCGTTTGGGCAGTTTTCGAAAGGCTTGCTACGGGTTCGCAGTTCAAGGACCCAAGAGCAATGGTTAGGAGACGTGGACCTGAAGCTCCACCGACTCAAGAAGCCCCTATGTACAGGGGGAATGGGGATCAATTCGAGTGCTTTACCAACGAATTGAAGCAAGTCCTCAAGAGCGCCACCGGAACAACTGTTTCGAATGAAGTATGCCGAATATGCAAGAACTATGGGCATGGGGATCATATGTGTAGATCGGAGCTGGCATACGATGATGGCAACTGGGCTCGAGGAGGCGAAGAAGAAGCCTTTGCTACGGAGTTTGATACTCAAGAAGTTAGCTACGGACAAGACGGTAGGAATCCTCGAGGTGGATTTTGGAGAAGGGGATACCGTAACAATCAAGGATATGCACCGGCTAACCAAACTTACGGACCTAACCAAGACCGTAGTAGGCTGAACTATGGTAATGACCACTGCGAAAACCCCGCTCCGAAAGAGCAACCGAAGTCGAAGTCGGCTCAACTGATGGAGAACTTGCAAAAGATGGTCGATCACACACAAAGTTTTCTCAAACGTTATGAAGAAGATTCCGAGAAGACTAGGGCAAGGTTTGATAGGTTGGAAGAGAGCACTAGGCTTTCCCATCAAAAGATGCAAGAGTTGATTGACCGAGGAGCAAGTAGGGAACAAGGCAAGCTGCCTAGCAACACTGAGAAGTCGATGTCCATTACCTTGGTCGGTGATCTACCTGTTGAAATTACCATCAAGAAGGTTGCTAAGTGCGAGAGTTGCAAGAGGGAAATGCCCCCACAAGCCGAAGAAGAAGAGAAGGACCTTGGTACTAACAAAAGTGAAGAGGAGCAAGAGGATCCCGAACCACTCCCTCAAAGTTTCGATGTTAAAGTCGGGATTGGGGAGCTTGAAGATGTCCTAGCCACACTAGACACCGGATCCTACTCTAATGTGCTCCCTTTGAATGTTTTCGAGAAGAGTAACCTTGGAGAACTAACTGTGAATAAGGCTATTGTGCAACTGGCGGATGGATCCCTTGTGAAACCCGAAGGCGTTGTGAAGAATGTATTAGTCAAAATTGGTGAAACCTCTATCTACACCGATTTTGTAATTATGCCGGCATCAGCACCAGGAACGGGGGATGTCATACTCTTAGGACGAACATTCTTGACTAAGCTACGCTCTGTGATGGACATCTACCAAAGGACTTGCACTATCGAAGTGGATGGAAAGCAACATGTGTTGCAAGCTATATCCGATCCACCTGATCCACCCGATACTTCTAACACTATTGATTACAGTGGTCTTAATGTCTATGTTCACTCTTATTCACAGGATCGAGGCACGGGAAGGAGACTCGTGAAGGGGAAGCCTAGTACCCTCAGAAGGAAAAGATAGGCGAAGACAGGAGTCCAGTCAGGGACTTTAAACAATGGCGCTATCCGGGAGGCAACCCGGAATTTTTATCGCTTTCTTTACTGTTTTTATGCATGCATTCATTCGAACTGTTTGCTTCTCGTATGCGAATTTGTTCATGTCTGTGTCGTATATGCTTATGTTTGAGTGAGATTTTTCGAGTGGTTTTTTGAAAAAATTGGTTTCGGGGATTAAAACCGCATTTTATGACGTCGGAAACCGTCTCCCCGCATTGGGGAGCACGGGGCGAACCGCCCCACGTGGGGGGCGAACCGCCCCACGGCTCCAGATCTTCAAAAACGCGGATTTCTTCCCCAAAACCTCATTTTCTTCATTCTTCTTCATTCATCCTCCCAAAAAACCCGAAAAACGCGATTTTACATTCAAATCTTCATAACTTCTTCATTTCTTGACCAAATTGAGTGTTCTTTAGCTTAATTCGAAGCCTATTACATGATCTATCATCCCATCCGAACAGATTTTGTCCTAATACGTTAGATTTGCAGATCTGAGGTATCATCCTTAGAACCCTAATTTTCGAATTTGGGGGTTTTCTAATTTGAGCTTCAATTATGCTTATTTGATGCATGGGTATGTTGTTTGTGTGATTAGACATGTTATTTACTATCAATTGCATGCTCAATTTTGCTTAGATTGTTGATTTGGGTATTTTGCTACTAGATGATATATCTTGTTCTGCAATATGTCTTTATCTTTGATTTCTTGCATATGATTGTGTTTATTGATGTAATGTTGGTGGATTTGACAATAGAATGCTTAATTGTTGAGTATGAGGATTTATGTTGGTTGAATTTTTCGCTGCTATGGTATGAATTGAGCCTTGTTATCAAGGATATTGGTTGTCTAGTAAGAGCATATGTAGTGACCGTGCACGACTTGAAGACTCGCATTAGCAGACTCAGCCTTCCTTATTTACTGTTATTATTTCTTAATTTACCTCATGGTAAAAGAGTATTAGGGACTTTCAATTGCCGGTTAACATGACCAGCTAAACCAGTCAATTTGTTACTCTATTCTACTATAACATCACTGGAAGCAGAAGAAGAAGGGTGTGTTGAGTATAAGGTAAAACTCTATTCATCTTTAGCTCCAGAAATTACTCTTCCCATCTTCAACCCTAATTTGTTATTGCTTGATTTTCAGGTTACAATCCGATCAGTATTTCCGGCCAAGACCTTCATTGATTAGCTGTTTCGATCTTCCCATTCATATTATTAGTATCTGTTTTTCCATTTGTTTGTTGTAATTCTTCTCCTGTTAGTACGAAACTTTGAGATTCATTTACTTATTTATGCATTACAAGTTGGGTCACAACAATTGGTATCAGAGCCAGGTTATCTCACCGGAGTAGTGACCCAACAAATGGCAGAAGTTGCAGAAACATCAAGCTTAGATTGGATTTTACACAAGGAAAGAATGGCACGACTTATGGAGTATTGTGGAATCGAACCTGTAACTGCAACTCAGTTGGATTCACATGAGGCAAGAATGGCAAAGTTCCGTCAACTACTGGAGTATTGTGGCGTCGAATCTGACATTGAGTTGGTGCCGCAGGAGAGGAGTATAGAGTCTATGGAAACAACATATGAGATCCTTGAAGACATCCACAAGCTGTTTGACAAAATGCCCGAGAGAAACTTTCAACCAATGAGCATGGATTTATATCCAGAACAGTCAATTGGTGATGTTTATTCTTTAAGATCAAATACTTATCAGTTTATTAACATTCTGAAAATGAATTCACATGTTAGTTCGAGTGTTCAGCACAATGATTTTAGTAAGTTGCTTTGCTTGGATGATTATGGAGAGAATAACAAGTGTGCCAATAGAATTTTATCTTCATCAACAATCAACTTTTGTGTTGAGAAACCCATGATAGGAAGTTTGGGTTGCTTGTCCTCTGTTGTGTTTGATAGAGGTAGATACATGAAGAACGAGAAAGATATTTACAACACAGTTGAGGAGGTAATTGATTATAGCTTCTCTGTGTCTCATGAGCTTGAACTGAATTTTGGTACTACATGTACTAGTTGGAGTAAGAGGTCTACTAATGGAAATCTTGCTCTTGAAGGAATGCATGACATTGCATTTGGTGGTTCATGTAAGGTGTGGAATCCTGGAAAATTATTGATAGAGTATATAGTGAAGTTGGAGCTTAATTATGCTTACTTCATTGGCATTTGTTGTTCGCTCTCTGGAATAACATTTCTGCATCAGTCCTTGATGACCGAAAGTGATCAACACCAATTTCTTGCTGGTGTGTTTCTTGGTGATGTACATACCATTATAGCGGACGAGTTTGGCAGTGTGTTTCAATTAATGGGAATATGTACATGGTGTACATGGAGGAATTTTTGTTCTGAACTGGGCGAAGAAATTTAAATTTGGTTAGATGGAAGGTGTGACGTGATGGCAACAATTAGAAAATACACTGAAGTGGTCGCAAAGCGGTATGATGATGTGTGTGATGATATTTGTTTCGCTGCTAGAGATGGCGTGCTCTGTGTTACATGGATTAGTCCTAGTATCTATGCAGATGTGTGTCGGATAAAGCATATCCAATATCAGTTTAGTGCGAAATCTTCAACATCAGATGCTATCTATTACGCAGTTGAAAATGCAGCAATATTTAGGTTTATGGTTGAAGCTTGTTGTGGTCCGATTTTCATTGTAAATCTGGATCCAGGTGATGAGAAAGCTAAATCTCTGTTCTTGCAAGGATCCAGACATGAAATGCATGTTACTACTACCTTCATTGGTTTGCAAACTCTGAGGAATTTTTCCCTTACAACGGAGGCTTCATACCAGGAACTAGTTGCTGCTGGGAATATTTATATCAAGAATCTGGACAAAGACATTGACCAGAAAGCTCTGCTTGAGACATGTTCTTCCTTTGGGAATATCATTTCATGCAAAGTAGCAACTAATGCTTCTGGCACCTCACTGGGATATCGCTTTGTTCAATATGAAGTCGAAGAATCTGCACAGAAAGCGATTGAGAAGCTCAATGGCATGCTATTGAATGGAAAACAGGTCTATGTTAGACCATTCCTCCGCAAGCAAGAGCGAGTGATGTCAGGAGAGAAGACAAAATTTACCAAAGTCTTTGTGAAAAATTTGTCTGAATCAACAGTTGAGGAAGATCTTAAGAAAGTGATGCAGTTTGCAGTCAAGTACAGAGGATCATACAACGACTCACTGGGATTTGCTATTTGTCGATTCTTTTGCTCATATTCAGGTGACACATATGAGTTTATGTGGGGAGTAGAATTTCTATATAGAGCAACAAATGATGTCTCATACAAGAATATGACCCAATCTTTGGGTGGTGGACATGAAGGAACATGTGTTGTCAGTTGGGATGACAAGTATGCGGGTGCTCGCAGTTTGCTAGCCAGGAGAAGTTTGACAGAAAAGAACCAAGCATTCCAGCAATACAGACAACAATCCCAGGATTTCATATTCAAAATACTCCTTTATTCACCAGTTCAAGGATATATGATTGGTGTGTTCTCTGGATATTTATCAGGGCTTGCTGGTGTACACACTAATTTCTTGATGAGGGACAACAACATATACATGCAGCATATTCAGCTATATACAATTGGTACAATACTCAATATGATACCGCTGAACTTGGATGCTTTAAAAAACGGGTCTGAGAAGGGACATCATGATACAAAATTTGGAGTTGAACAATTTTTGTCATTCCACCAAGCGGTAAATTCTTCCAGTAATTTGTTCATGTGCTATTGCACATTCTCTGCTATTATTAAAACGATTCATTTGAGTGCTGTAGACGTCTTTCATAATTTTCTTAAGACTACCAAGTTTTTGAGTTTGTTGATTGGTGTTTCGCAAGCTCAAACTTGTCCAGCAATTATTTCTATAACTAACGTCCTAATGTGTTCCGTAATTATTCAACACTACGAAGATAATTGGTCTGATTGGTTGACAAGTGTCCATGCGTGCATAATAATCAATACAACATACGAGAATTTTGGTGTTCAACTGATCAACGAAATAAAGCAATGACACGGAGTATAATGCGCGATATAGCCATTAGCATGATTATCTTCCTTCTCTAAGAATTCACATACTACCACCAACGATAAATTTAGCTACTCATAGGCATGCAATCAATAGCAATCATAGAAGAAAACATATTGAAAGAATATAAAATAAGTAGATAAAAGTTGTAAGATACAAAGTTACCGAAGGTTGTCAATCTCCGGATGATTGCGATCCTACGCGCTCCAATCTGCTATGAAAAAGTATCCCCTAAGCTATGGAACTCCCAGGACAGGCCCCGGGAAGTTCCTACCTAAAACTATAGAGAGAGGTGAGAAAGTAGGCTTGGAAAGATATGATTTTCGGAGAGAAAACTCGCAACTATATATAGGCCCGAAATTCTTCTGGGGCGGTTCGCCCGAGGCACGGGGCGGTTCGCCCCCCAGTATTTCGCGGAATTTCCGCATTTTTCGACGCGGATTTGGATTTCTTCACCTTTTCGGACTCGGTTTCAGACTTCTAATGGCCTTCTAACCTCCAGATTCGACCCCTATACTCCAAATCCTATCCGGAAACCTTCAGATACTCCAAATAGGCTTCTGGAACACCAATTCCTTGTAGACTTCAATATAATTGCTCGTAAATCTCCGAATTTCAACCAAAACCTGTAAAATAAAGTCTAAAGGGAAACGTGACACTATTCTAATAAAATGTACTAAAATATAGCTAAATTAACATAGAGGATAGCTAAAATAGGTGAAAAAGACTCGAATGAAAGTGTAAAATACACATTCATCAAACTCCCCAAACCGAACCTTTGCTTGTCCTCAAGCAACTAAGCTAGACTCTAATACAAAAAACATGCAAGACACAAAAATGGAGTTTCATGCCAAATAAAATGAACTAATCTACTGAATTTACCAAATAACATATGAACAAAAACCATATAAATCAAAGCATGAATATAGGTTGAAGAATACCTCGATTGACTTATACACATCCACATAAGCACTTATGTCAAGACAAGATAGTCTCTTGTAACATTCTCTACCTGGATCTAGTCAGTGACGACGTAATGATGCATGCTAAGATACGAATGGTTGCCCCGTGCCTATGAAACTGAGGACTTACTGCTGTTCCACCATGTTAAGACTTTTCCTCAAAAGAGGTCGAACCAGTACTGGCTCTCATCAAACGAAGGAGGGTTCCCTATAAAAGATAACACTCCCCTATTTTACCCATCTCTCAAGTAAAGTCTTAAGCTATTCACCACTTCCTGAATGGCAGGACGATGGTGGTCTAGAACAGATGACACTTAAGACAAAAAAGATAAAAAAGAAAAACACAATTGCGAACAATACGAAAAAATGGAAAAGACTCAAACTTTGCTAAACTGCTATTTGGCTTTATTTTTTGGACGCTTCTTTGCTTTTTTGGGGTCTTCTTTTTTTCTTTTCTTTTTCTTTCCAGATTCTTTTTTTGTTCATTTTCTTTTTCTCTTTTTTCTGGAATTTTTCTTCCCTTTTTTTTCGATTTTTTTCTAGCCAGCAGTAGCATAACAAAAAGAGAAACAAAATGACTCACACGACTTCCCCAAACCTATTCGAAAGAATAGGTTGGAGTACAAAATTCACGAAAAAGGAAAATAAACTCACGATACGAAAACAGAAACAAGTCTAATGATGGTGTAACCCTCTCCCCAAACCTATTCGGAAGAATAGGTTATAAACAAAGGATCACACAACCTCACACTACCTCCTTCCTAGGCATTTAGCAATCTCAAAGCATGGTGAAGACTTGTTGCCTCTTAGGTACATAATTACTCGGGAAAACAACCATAAGATCCTAACATGCATCATCCTATTATAAAGGTCTTCGTGAACCGCAGTAGAGAAAACACCACTAAGTGATGTCGAGACTACCTAGCTCAACTAAGTGCAATACATAAATGTGACAAGCCAAGCGAGAAAAACCTCAAACAAGTTCATAGAGATGAAGCATACGATTAATGACATAGCTAGTTGATCTACCCAATAAAAAAGTTCAAAAAATTCGGCAATAAACTCCATATAAAACATGCAAAACTATCCTAGGAAAGCAGTAAACGTGCAAATGCAATTAAAATAAACAAGACTATCCTACTCAACATCACAAAGCCACACAATACTTAACTCATGGTTCACATCCCATCCCCCTCATGAAACTTAAGCTAGTCCCTAGCAAAAGAAAATGAGTAAATAAAAAGTGATACTAGATGTTACCGAACGGTTTGGCCTCGGTCGGCTGAGTATTCAAGAATGGACTCAAGAGTACCTCCCCACGGTGGCCGCCATTCTCTTGGTCCGATGTAGCAAAGAGACCTAGGAAGCTTCAAAGATCTCACCATGGTGAATGGACTGGTTTGCTTTGCAGGCATATCCAATAAGGACTTCATCAATAGGAGGACATTCATTTTGACTTCATCAAGGTGCTTGTTTAGTGGTGGCCCTTGCTTGTCAAGCTTTCCACCTCGGAGAAGTAGATTCACCTCTTTGTACTTAAAAACCTCAGTAGTAACGGAAGGAAGTGGTTTTGGGTTGATGCGAATGTCTGGGAGTAAAGAAACAGGGGAGCTGGGGTCGTCCAGCTCACTGGTCATGGGAAGCGGTTCTCCCCCCATGCTGGGCGACTCGCCCCCCACCTCCAGGGGGGCGTCGCCTTCAAATCCTTTCTCCTCTTCAAGTTCTCGAACCTCTTCTACTTCAGCACAATCCAACAAGCTGAATTCTTCCGTAAGATGCTCAGTTACTTCAACTTCTTCAACAACTTTTGCTATACGAAGGTCATCTTCAACTTGCTCGGCATGTGCTTCTTCCTCACTGATTTCTTCGGTTTCAAAATACTCCTTGGATGAGCTTCCTGCTTCACCTCGATCTACTTCCTTTGCGGTGATGTGAATTGGTATGACCTCATCGGATTGTGTTGAACCTCTGGCGTACTTACGGAGGACTTCTTCTGCCTCGTCGACCGTACATTCTCCCAGACCGCCGCTCAACTGATCCACTCTAAGTCGTTCCTCTTCACGAAGTCCACCAACGAAGCACCAAATCAACTCCCCATCTTCGAAACGGTGATGGGGGCACTCACGTTTATACATCTCAAAACGTTTGTAGGCGTCACAAAACTGCTCATACTCTCCTTGCTCGAAATATTGGATCCTATCACGTAAGGCAATTGTCTCATGATAAGGCATGAACCGCGCCAAGAACTCCTCTACTACTTGGCCCCAAGTTTTCAACGATCCTGGTTCAAACCTTGCAATCCAACGCCTCGGCTCATACCCAAGAGCAAAAGAAAAAAGTTTCCTGCATAATTGGTCCTTAGTAAACCCTTCTGCTGGAATTCTTTCTATTTCCTCCTCATAGGATCGAATGAAACTCCATGGGTCCATCCCTACTCCATCTTCATACCTCGGTAAGTACCTCACCATGGACTCCGTCACCTCATACCTCCTTAACTCGTCTTCCAGGTATATGGAAGATCCTCTCCTCACCTGCGAGAATTGGGGTGTCATGCGAGCGTGCATGGACATCATACCTGTATGTCTGTAGTAAGAGTAACTCAAAACTAAAAATTAGCCTCGTTAGAAATTTCGAATAATCGAGAATAAATCTAGATATCGAATACTACTAAGGCTAGGAAAGGGAAATAAGAAACAGACTAGGAAAGCAGTATCAGAGAGAGATTAAAAAGGAAAACTAAAACTAAAAGAATTAGGAATCTAAAGCTGTAAATATAAACAAATTGAACAGAAAAAAGGAGTATAGTCCCCGACAACGGCGCCAATTTGATGAACGCGAGATTTGTCAGGTCCCGGTTCAGTCAAATAAATTTGTTATTTAGCCAAAGGCAATCCACAACTACAACGAAAACAGTAGTGTAGTAGTAGAATGACTCGAGTGTCGTTCTCTCAGGACTATACTAGCTTTATCAAATCTAATTAAGAATATAAAACAGCAGATAGAAAGCAATAGGGGGTTTCAAACAGATAATGGAGGTTGGTGATAGTATGGTCCTTCTTAACATAATGGGTCGATAATCATGCATAAATTCCTCGGTTTTGCATAGAGATCTTTGAATCAATCTTGTGTCCTGTTGCAAGTATTAAGCACTACGAAGATAATAAGGGTCTGACTCATCAACAACTAACGTCCTAATGTGTTCCGTAATTATTCAACACTACGAAGATAATTGGTCTGATTGGTTGACAAGTGTCCATGCGTGCATAATAATCAATACAACATACGAGAATTTTGGTGTTCAACTGATCAACGAAATAAAGCAATGACACGGAGTATAATGCGCGATATAGCCATTAGCATGATTATCTTCCCTCGCTAAGGATTCACATACTACCACCAACGATAAATTTAGCTACTCATAGGCATGCAATCAATAGCAATCATAGAAGAAAACATATTGAAAGAATATAAAATAAGTAGATAAAAGTTGTAAGATACAAAGTTACCGAAGGTTGTCAATCTCCGGATGATTGCGATCCTACGCGCTCCAATCTGCTATGAAAAAGTATCCCCTAAGCTATGGAACTCCCAGGACAGGCCCCGGGAAGTTCCTACCTAAAACTATAGAGAGAGGTGAGAAAGTAGGCTTGGAAAGATATGATTTTCGGAGAGAAAACTCGCAACTATATATAGGCCCGAAATTCTTCTGTTGCGGTTCGCCCGAGGCACGGGGCGGTTCGTCCCCTAGTATTTCGCTGAATTTCCGCGTTTTTCGTCGCGGATTTGGATTTCTTCACCTTTTCGGACTCGGTTTCAGACTTCTAATGGCCTTCTAACCTCCAGATTCGACCCCTAGACTCCAAATCCTATCCGGAAACCTTCAGATACTCCAAATAGGCTTCTGGAACACCAATTCCTCGTAGACTTCAATATAATTGCTCGTAAATCTCCGAATTTCAACTAAAACCTGTAAAATAAAGTCTAAAGGGAAACGTGACACTATTCTAATAAAATGTACTAAAATATAGCTAAATTAACATAGAGGATAGCTAAAATAGGTGAAAAAGACTCGAATGAAAGTGTAAAATACACATTCATCATAGCACGTACAAAGGAAATCGGTGATTTGTCTTTACTGAAGATTATTACGTCATCACCTTCGTACGTTGCACCTAAACCTTCTTTCTGAGATGGATCTCTCAAATAAGAGTTTAGTTCAGTCAGCGTATTACTTGCATCAGCATAAGATTTGAAATTGATTTTTATCTTTTTCATCTCTTGAATTTCAGCAAGTAACTTTAGAATTGAGGACCGATACTCTTCCAATTCTAATGCCATTTTAGAATTCTTCTATGTAGCTTCAGCAATCAACTTCTTAAGACGCCTTATTTCAGCATCCTTTTCTTCTGTCTCTTCCTTCAGCAAGATATACTTTTCAGTAGTCTGCTTGGTCAGAGTTTCAGCAATTTGTAGTTTCTCTTGCTGTGTGCTCAGAGTTTTCTCAAATCTTTCAATTTCTCCTTGAATCTTGTCAAGGTCAATCTCGTCTTCACTTTCTGAGTCTGAGTCAGAGGTAGGATTATTTACCTGACCGGCCATGAGGCAGAACTCGTAGTTTGACACATCTGGATAAGCTTCAATAGCTATTCCACAAACTTCTTTGCCAATCTCTACGTCAAGAGTGGCTTCTTCATCGTCAGTGTCTGAGCTTTCATCCTCACTGTCTTCGGAGCTAGTATCAATGCATAATGCATCAATTTTTGCTTGAAGCTTCTTCTTTTCTTCAGCAATAAAAGCTCTTTTGAACTTCTTCTTCTTTTCAACAGATTTGCCTTTCAACAAAGGACAATTTGCTATGAAATGTCCAGGCTTTTTGCAGTAAAAGCAGAGATCATTTCCAACTGCTGGTTCTTCTGATGAGGTTGCTTGCTGAGCTTGCTTGTTCAACGAGCTAGTCTCATTCTTGTACTTATGGTAGTTGTTACCAAGATGCTTTTTCAGCTCCTCTTTTGCTTTTCGCCTTTCAAGTTCCTTACTGATGAATTTCTTCATGTTTTTGACAACCAAAGCATTTTCATCAGCAGGCTCTTTATCATTCTTCTTTTCAGAAGATGACGGCTTTGCAGCAAGAGCAATGTTTTGCGATTTTTCAGCAAACACATTTTCTCTTTGCTTTGTCTCGTAGTTGACAGTAGCGAGATGAGAGAACAACTCTGTTGGTGTAATGTCTGGCATTCCTTGATTGTAGTAGAAGTTCTGAGTGTGGATCCATTCTTGGTTCAAAGTTCTGATGATGGTTTTCACCTTCTCAGAATCTGAGTAAAGATTTCCAACACCCAACGCTGCCATTTCACTAACAAGAGTTGTGAATCTGAAGTCCAAGTCTTCCAGTGACTCATTTGTACCTTGTTTAAAGTTCTGGAACTTTAACTTCAGCACTTCGAGTTTGTTTTCCTTGGTTTTGTCAGATCCAGCACAAAGATCTTGAACCATTTTCCAAGCTTCCTTAGTAGTTTTAGCACCCCACAGTTTGCACTGTATAGTATCCGTAGTTGATCGAATGATGATGTTTCTTGCTTGGCCATCAAGACGGAATCTCTTGGCTTCGTCGGAAGTCCATTTCTCTCTTGGTTTTGGAACGACCGTATCAACCGGTTCGCCTAAGATAGTTTCCTTTCCAGCTTCAGTGGTTTTGTGAGGAAAAATTCTTACAACCTTAGTGATCTTGATAGGTCCATCATTAATGACGGTAACCATCTCATCACTAATGGCCTCAAGATGTAGCATCATGTTGTTTCGCCATTTTTCGTAGTTTTCCAGCTTCAGCAAGGGAGCGTCTCCTAAAGACATCCTGTCAGCAAAAGACTACCAAACTGATTAAGTGAGAGTGATTTACGGAAAGCACCTAAGGGGATATAGGTTAAGTGTTGAAGGTTAAAGAACCTCCAGCTCTGATACCACTTGTTGGTCCCTTTAAACAACAAGAAAAGACTAGGGGGGGGGTGGGTAAATAGTCTTTCCAAACTTTCGTCGTTTAAAAACTTTCTCAGCAAGTAGTTATTACTTTTCAGTAAGGAGTTTGCTGATACTTAACTTTCTCAGCAAGCGCAAGTTACTTCTCAGTAACTAGATTTGCTGATACTTAAAATCAGAGAGCGGAAGTCTTTGATACAATAAGTGCTTTGTCAGTAAGTGATGTGAGTGACTGTGTACAGATAGATATGCTTTGCTGAAAACTAAGTACAGTAAGTAAATCCCACAAACACTTTTTATAGTGGTATCTGAGAGTGGCGTAATCTCTCAACTAATCCACTTTGTCCTTTCTATGACTGAATCCACTAAGATAAGTTTGAGGTTGCTTACAACACCTATCTAGAGCGATCCAAACAGAAACCAAAGCACACTTGCTTCGTTTCCAACCTAACTAGAGAACGAAACCTTGTTCTCCACCAAACTTGGGACTTTTAATCAGCAACACTATGCTCGATTAAGTTCCCCCTGAATATCACGCCTGAAAGGGTGTATTTTCAGTTAGAGAGGTTTGGGATGAGAAAACTTAATTATAACTTATTCAGTTACAACAAGTAATCTAAGAAACAAAACTTTGAATACTTTGCAGTAAACAAGTTTGATTGTTTCTGGTGTCAAGACTTGTTCTTGTTCGAAAGAAAGAAAGAACAGTTAACTAATTTCTTAGCCGTGTAAGTTCTACTTCTTCACAAGTAGCTTTTTCAAGCTTTAAGTCTTGGAACGGATCAATGGCAGTAAAGAGTATTGAAGGGTATGTGAGTTTTAAGCACAAGTGAGAGTTTGATCACGTTGTTGATACACTTCAACTCTTTGTCGGATGACCTCTATTTATAGTGAAAATAAGGAGCCGTTTGAATTTCAAATTCTTAGGCTTTTGTTCCTTAAGATGTCACTATCTTACTTTTGTACTTTCAGCAGCGTCCTTGTTTGTCTTCTAGTCTACATGTACTTCGCGTGCATGCTTTGCATTTAATGCTCATTTGAATGAAATTCAAACAGTAACATTGGAGCGCAAATACAAGCACTTTCAGCAAGAGGTCACAAATGTTCCATCAGCAAGTGGTCAGTCTCAGTTTCAGCAAGCACAACCTACTCTGTCGTTTAGATTTTCACTTATGCAATGTTGTTGCTGAAGTTTCCACTTTCTGAGCAACATGTGCCTTTGTAGATACCAGTCTTCAGAAATCTTCTAGTCTTTAGTCTTCGAAATCTTCAAGTTTCTGAACGGTTCTAAATGCTTCAATAGTTTGTTTGTGTAAACAAAGTACATCATCAGCAAATGCTTCAATAGGTTGTATTTCTTTTCAGAAAACAAGATACATCATAAGCAGTAAAACCAAGCTATCTAGCACCTACTCTAAGTCTTCAGCAAACGTTCCTCTTTTACAATGTCCTTAAAATTCTAAATTCCTATGGACCTTAAGAGTACTAGTTACTGGACTTTCCTTAATTTAGCATGGTTAATTGCTCATCAAAATTACAAGTTTCCTAACAATATCCCTTGCAAGTCTGCAAATTAGCTTGTGGTCTGCTGAGGGATCTTGTCTTTTCAAAACTTCAGTCCAAATGTGAAATCCCCAGCAGCACGCATGTCGGATTTGAAGATCACTTAGATTGTACTTCTTGTAGATTTTCTCAAGATATCTAAAGTCTTCATCAGCATCTTCTTTTGTCAAATAGAAGAGCTCATATGGAATCACCATCATTTTTTGGTTTTGCCTTTTTCAGCCATTCATCATAATAATGGGTGACTTCAATTGGCTTGAAGTAAGGTGGCGTGTCTCTTAAATTCTTTGATAGAGCCATCCTTCTTGTTTTGACTTCAACGTCAAGCCACAGTTTCCTGTCATCAAATGTATCCAGTGGACAAGGATCTCTTTCTTTGGATGCAACCTTGATCACATTCCATTTATCTATTTGTTCAAGGAATGGTCTTGGGAAGTGATCGTTTGCAAGGAGATCTTCAAGATTTAGAATGAAAAAGCCTTACCTTATTCGGATTACAGTTTGAGTAGTGTCTTTGTTGCTTGTTTTGGTGTATTCTACACCCAAGCCAACAGTTTCTTTGACTTTTCTTATGTTAGCCTCTTGTTCAGTGGCCCTTCTTTGCCTTCTTCTTTGCTTTGAATTACTATCTTTGTTCTTTGCTGAAGAACCAGAAGATAGAAATTTTGTGTTACCAGATGGAGTCAAGGCATTGATGGGTTTTGCTTAGATAACCTGAGCAATAGTTCTGTCATCATCATCGTCAACATCATTATTTCCTTGATGACTCTCAGGTTGACAGTGTTCTGAAGTGTCAGCAACAGTTCTTCTCCTTTATGGATTTGCTAAACTCTTTTCAGAATCTGTTTCAACTTTTCTCTTAGAACATTGCTCAGTGTCAGAAAGAGGTTCTCTGGGTGGCGGTACATGCAATTTCAGTAGAGCTGAAGAGGGAGTAGTAGATGATTTGTCTTTTGACATCTTTTTCAGTAGAAAAATCTGACAAATCTTCTTCCTCATCAGGTCATCAAGGCCAGCAACCTTGACACCTAAGTCTTTTGCCTCAGATACTTTTGGTTGAGTGGTTGCTGAAGGCACCACTTGAGACTCAACGACTGGAGTTTCACCAGTAGTAGGTGGAAGGGAGGATTCTTCCAAGTTATTCACTCCTGAAGATTGAGCAATATCTAAGTGATGAGTGCTTGCTACATGAATCTGTAGACTATTCTTCATTGCTCTTTGATAATCTTCATCATAAACTTCATCTTCCTCATGGTTTCGATCAGTGACCTGAGCTTCGAGTAAGATTATCTCGGCATCAGAAAGCTTTGCTTTTCCTTTAGGCATTTCAGCCCACTTTCTGGCCTATTCTTCTTCAGTCTCAGCAACTTGTTCAGTTGCTGGAGTGGACCTGTCAGCAGGAGTTGAAGCAGATTCCTGTTGCTTGCTGGGAGGTTGTTCAGCTTCTTGGTTTTCAGCATGTGCTTGATCTTTTTGATCAGCAATTGACAATTTCTCACCACCAGCATCTGGACTAGGACCTTGATTGTCATCATCTTCGTCCTTACTGTCCTTTGAATCTTTTGATTCATCATCACTTGAATCTTCAGGGACATTCTCATCCTCTTCTTCTTCATCATCATCAGTTAGAATAACTAACTCAAGATGTTTGTATTTAGCCTGACTTGTTACCTGTTCTTCCTCATTGATTTTGTGGGGATCAGCCACCACTGGTACAAATGAACCTTTGAGCATCACATCTTGTTCAGCTAGAGAGGCACTCTTAAACTTAGCTTTCATATTCTCTTTGATTGTGACAACCAGATTAGCATTCATTTTCTGAGAATAGCTCTTCAGGAAGGATAGAGTGTACAAAAGTCTCGAGCTTGATGATAAAGTTTCTCTTCTTTTCATTTGAGAGATGGATGTGAAGATCTGAGAAGTTCATTCTTCTGTACCTTTACCATTTGTTGACAGACTTAGCAACTCTGGTCAAAGTGTTTCTCTTGAAGTTTGAGTACAGTTCATCTGAACTAACTTCATGGACTTCTGTGATGAGAATTGCTTCTTTTATCTTCTTTTGAGCCTGAATAAAAGCAAAGTTATTTTCAGGAAGGTTTTGGAAAGTAGTTTTAGAGTTTAAAACTGTATCATGAATTACCTGATGGTTCTCAGCAAGCTCATGTTGCACACTTGGTTGTGCAGGTACTACTTCCAATTCAATAGGAGCTGTAGCAGCATCCTTGTTTTGTTCATCCTGAAATAACACTTTGTTAGATACAAGTACTAAGTTTTTAAACTTTGCAAAGTTACCAAAATTTTCATCTACCTGCTGAGCAGGAGTTGTAGATTCTGGTGCAGAAGTTTCAGCACTCTTCTGCCTTGTATCATGAGACGTCTGTAAAGAAGCAATAGTATTAGCTAAAGATAAAGTATCAGATAAAGAAGGTTTGCTTATTTCTGAGTTAACTACCTGCTGAAGAATGACAGGAGGTGACTCAGTCCCTTCAGCATTGTTTGCTTCTTCATGATCTAGGACTAGATCTTCAACATACTTCTTTTCTTGCTTAAACGAGAAAGTTGTGTAGCATCCGTAATCTCCCTTGTCTCTGAATGGGCAGGTTGAGCAGAAGCATCTAGACCTCTGAGTTCACTAGTAGTCATAAACAAGTCCACTGACTTGTTGGAGTTATCATCAATCTCCATGCCCATTTTCTGGCTTAGGTCAGTCAGTACCAGTTGGACTTTGTCAATTGAAGTGAGTGGTGAACTTGGTCTTACATTCTCAGCATCATGAGATGCGTCTTCGAATGGTGCTTCTTGATGAGTTTCAGCAAACTCTTGATTTTGAACAGTTGCAGTCTCAGCAGCTGGTTCTTCAATGGTTGCAGCTTTAGCAACTTCCTTTTCTTGACTGGTTGCTATTTCAGCAACTGTCTCTTTTTCCTTTGTTGCTTTGCTGGCAACGTTTTCAGCAAGTGCAGCCTTTCTGAGGTCTACAACAATATCACTTGCTGGTTCGACACATAGGCTCTGAGCCGATGCAAACCCTACGTGAACCTTCTGCGACAGTTAGCTCAATTCTTTCTAAGGCAGGAATTTCATTTCCACTTCCTTGTGGTCTTTCTTCAGTAGACGGATCCAAATTTATTGGATTTGTAGAGGCTTCAGAAAGTGCCTCCACAACAACTACTGGAGTGGCTTGCTTTTCAGCAACCACTGGTGTATCATCGTCATGTATCTCATGAACGATTGGCACTGACTTTCTTGCCGTCGTTTTCTTCCTTGGGAAGGTTTTTGTTCAGGCCTTCTTAGGAACAGGATCAGCTGATGAACCTGCAGTTTGAGTATCATCATCAGCTTTTCTTTTCTTTGATCTTTTGCTGGGTACTTTAGTGTCAGCAACCGCAACAGTGTTGTCTCATTTCTCAATTTTTGGAAACTCACAACACAAACGACCTCCCCAAACAAGTAGCACGACAAAAAAGAAATAAAAATGACACACAAACGACCTCCCCAAACCTATTCGAAAGAATAGGTTGGAGTACAAAATTTACGAAGAAGGAAAAATAAACTCACAACACACACTAAAAAATGAAAAATGTTGGTCCCTTTAAACAACAAGAAAAGACTAGAAGGGGGGGGTGAATAGTCTTTTCAAACTTTTGTCGTTTAAAACTTTCTCAGCAAGTACTTATTACTTTTCAGTAATGAGGTTGCTGATACTTAACTTTCTCAGCAAGCGTAAGTTACTTTACAGTAGCTTGGTTTGCTGATACTTAAAATCAGAGAGCGGAAGTCTTTGAAACAATAAGTGCTTTTTCAGCAAGTAAAGTGTTTCAGCAAGTGATGTGAGTGACTGTGTACAAACAGATATAATTTGCTGAAAGCTAAATGCAGTAAGTAAATCACACAAACGCTTTTAGAGTGGTATCTGAGAGTGGCGTAATCTCCCAACTAATCCACTTTGTCCTTTCTAGGACTGAATCCACTAAGATATGATTGAGGTTCCTTACAATCTCCTATCTAAAGCGATTCAACAGAAACCAAAGCACACTTGCTTTGTCTCCAACCTAAACTAGAGAACTCAACCTTGTTCTCCACCAAACTTGGTACTTTTAATCAGCAAAACTATGCTCGATTAAGTTCCCCCTGAATATCACGCTTGAAAGGGTGTATTTTCAGTTAGAGAGTTTTGGGGTGAGATAACTTAATTATAACTTATTCAGTTACAACAAGTAATCTAAGAAACACAACTTGGAATACTTTGCAGTAAACAAGTTTGATTGTTTCTGGTGTCAAGACTTGTTTTTGTTCAAAAGAAAGAACACTTAACTAATTTCTTAGTCGAGTTTGTTCTACTTCTTCACAAGTAGCTTTTTCAGGCTTTAAGTCTTGGAACGGATCAATGGCAGTAAGAGTGTTTGAAGGTTTGTGAATTTTAAGCACAAGTGAGAGTTTGATCACGTTGTTGACACACTTCAACTCTTTGCCGGATGACCTCTATTTATAGTGCAAGTAAGGAGCCATTTGAATTTCAAATCCTAAGGCTTTTGTTCCTTAACATGTCACTATCTTGCTTTTGTAGTTTCAGCAGCAACCTTTGTTTGTCTTCTAGTCTTCATGTCCTTCGCGTGTAAGCTTTGCATTAAATGCACCTTTGAATAGAATTCAAACAGTAACATTGGAGCGCAAAATCAAGTACATTCAGCAAGAGGTCACATATGTTTATCAGCAAGTGTTTATTCTCAGTTTCAGCAAGCATAACCTACTCTGTCTTTCAGATTTTCACTTATGCAATGCTGTTGCTGAAAATTTCACTTTCTGAGCAACACGTGCCTTACCAGTCTTCAGCAATCTTCAAGTCTTCAAGTCTTCAGATCTTCAAAAGTCTTCAAGATTCTGACCGGTTTCTTATTTGCTTCAATAATTTGTTTGTAATAAACAAAATACAACTTCAGCAAATGCTTCAATAGGTCATTTTCTTTTCAGAAAATAAGTTACATCAAAGCTAAGCATCAATAAGATATTTTCTTTTCAGAAAATAAAATACATCATACGCTTAAGTGTCAATAAATTAATTTCTTCACAGAAATTAAAGTACGTCATCCACCAAGAAATAACTTATCTAACACCTATCTAAGTCATCAGCAAACGTTCCTCTTTTACAATGTCCTTTACAAATTCTAAAATCCTATGGACCTTAAGAGTACTAGTTACTGGACTGTTCTTAATTTAGCATGGTTAATTGCTCATCAAAATTACAAGTTTCCTAACAAATTTCTCCCTTTTTGATGTTAGCAATCCATGGCTAAATTAATTGTTACCCTTTTAGAGGTTTCTGATGTTGAAAAAATCAGATGATTAATGCAAGCATACTTGAAATAATAAACAGTAAGCATAAGTAAGTTGCGTAATCAAAAACCAATAAGAGTAAAAAAGAATTCATTGCTGAAAGTTATCATTCATAAGTTTACAAGAAAGCATAGATAACAGAGAATCAGCAAACAAAAACTTTTAACAAGAGACTATTGCAGGGACTTAAACTCTTCCAGAGGATTTTCTCAAAATCTCTCTTACACTCTTCTCAGCAAGAGCAGTGAATTCAACACAATCCTTCTCGTAGTTTTCCAGTAGCCTACGAACTTGTAGTTGAAGAATTCTTGCATTTTTGCAGGCAGTATGATGATGCTTTTCAGCATTCATTTCCATGTAGTTAACAACCCACAAATGCATGCCCCAATTGCTGGCATGGAGAAGTTGTGTATCTGAAATGTTTCTCGGATGAATCATTCTTAACCAGAGAAGATCTTCTTCTTGATCCTGAGCAGTAAGATAGAAGTACTCATAAGGAATCAGTCCAAGTTTCTTCTTAGGTTTCTTTGTTACCGGGTCAGCATAGTAAGCGATGCCAGGTGGTTTTATCAAATCTGGTTCTTGTCTAAATGTTTTACCAATGGCAACTCTTCTTACATGGACCTCAAGATTCAACCATTTCCCAGCAATATTTCTTGGGAGGGATTCTTCCCTTTGCTTCTTTTGGACCTTGAGTTCAATCCATTTTAACATCTGATTCAAACAGGCTGTAGGAAAGAACTCATTTACCAACAAATCTTCCAGCTTTAGGATCCAGCAAACATGAATGTTTCTGATCACATTCTGAATGGTTTCATCATTGTTGGTCTTTGTATATTCAATGCCGGAGCCAATAGCAATGTTGGCCAGCCTTTTCTGTTCCTGTCTTTGCCTTCTTCTTCTTGATTTAGCATTGTCTTGATCTCTTGCTGAAGAGTCAGACAAAAAATGCCTTGAGTGGCCAGACGGAGTTATGGATGTTAAGGGTCTAGCTCTTGTGGCTTGAGCTATTGTTTGATTGTCATCATCTTCTTCATCATCTTCATTCATATTGTGATGACTTTCATTGTGACAGAAATCTTGAGTTTCAGCAGCGGTTTTTCTCTTTTTGGTACTTGCTGAATTTAACTCAGTTTCTGCTTGTCTTTTAGAACTTTGCTCTCTTTTAGCAAGAGGTTCTAGTGGAAGTGGCACATCAGCAGCAGGAGTAGGAGGGGTTTGATTGCTTTTTCTAGTCTTCTTTTCCCCCTTAGACATGGATTGCAACATCGGAGTGATGTGCAGAGAATAAAACTCATTGCAATTTTCAGCAAGAGTGTTGAGACTGTTATATTTCTTGATGATTTCTTGTTGGTCAGAGTTCATTGTTGCTAACTCTTTTTGAATATTCATCATGTTCTCTTCATGTCTTTTCTCTGTTGCGGCCTTCTCATCCATAATAGTCTGAGCTTTGACAAGAGCACTCTTTGCCAGCAAGAGAGCTTGACTTACATCTTCTTCATAGCTCTGGTGATAAAGACTGATGTCTTTCTGAGCTATGGTTAAAGTTGTAGTGCGTCTCAGCACCGTAGCCAATATTTTTCCAATGTCAAGTGGGCTCTCAGCAAGCAAGGCCTCATCTTCAGCTTTGCAGGCTTCATGGACTTTCTTTAGTGCGAGGATTCTGGGAGTAAACTCCTCAACTCTTGGGAACGGCACTAAATTAGGTGTCAAGGAGTGAGCCTTAAGTTCAGTAGCAAACTGATCATCTTGTAAAAGCAACTCAGCCCTTAATGAATCTCCTTCATAGCTGAGATAATTAGGAGGAGGAATCTGAACGACTTTTGGGTCTCGTTTGGATTGTTCATCTTCATTTTCTGACAAGTCGTCATCATCCTCAGATTCATCAAGTTGAGCGACTTTTAAGCCTTTGTCAGTAGCTTCACGTCCTTTTTGTTGAGTGGTTGCTGATGGCAACGCTTCAGACTCAACGACTGGAGTTTCACCAGTAGATAGTTGTTTCAATTGAGTTTGGGGCTCAATTACTGGAGTTTCGCCAGTAGTTAGTTTTAATTGAGTAGTTGCTGAAGGCAACGTTTGAGACTCAATAACTGGAGTTGCGCCAGTAGTAGGTGGAAGGGATGGAACTTCCTTCGATTTTGGTCTTGAAGATTCACCAATTTCCAGATCCTGCGTATGCCTTGCATGGATCACGAGACTTTAATCCACCAGCACCAGGACTTGGACCTTGATTGTCATCATCGTCATCCTTCTTGTCCTTAGAATCTTTCCTTCATCATCACTGGGATCAGTGGGAATGTTCTCATCTTCTTCTTCTCTTCATCATCTGTCAGAATGACTAGCTCAACATGCTTGTATAAAGCAACACTTGTCACTTCCTCTTCTTCAGTTATTTTGTGGGGATCAGCCACCACAGGAACAAACAGACCTTTGAGCATCACAGCTTGTTCAGCTGGAGAGGCACTCTTAAATTTGGCCTTCATATTCTCTCTGATTTGAGCAATCAGATTTGAACTCATTTGCTGAGAATATGTCATTTCGTCAGGAAGTATGGAGTGGACAAATGTTTCGAGCTTCAGCAGTGAAGATCTCTTTTCTCATTTGAGAGATGAAGGTGAAGATCTGAGAAGTCCATTCTCCTATAAAGGGATCAGCAGCAATGTTGCTTACTGGTTCCATGGTTTGATCATCTAGATTATCTACAAAGTAGATATCTGGGACTTGGGCAGGAATTTCATTTCCACTGCCTTGTGGTCTATTCTCAGTAGAGTTATCAACGTTAAGTTGATTGTTGAAGGCTTCCGCAAACACTTCAACATTGCTGATGTATGTTTCAGTAATTATTTCAGCAACATCTACTGGCAAATGCGTTTCAGCATTTGTCTGGGAATGGACTGAGGAGTCTTGGACATTGGGGACTGACTGAGAAGCCAGTGTCTTCTTTCTTTTGTTACTTGTCCGTTTCCTCTTAGGTACGGGATTTGCTGATGACGCTGCAGTCTGAGTGTCATCATCAGCTTTCCTCTTTCTTCTTTTAGATTTCTCCAGTTTCCCAGAGTCATCTATTGTTGCATTTTCAGCAACGGCTGTTGTACACGTACCTTGTTGATTTTCTACAGCAGTTTCATTTGTGTTACCACCACCAACAGCAGTTTCATCTCTAAGTTGCTGAGTGGTAACATCTGCAGCTGTTGTATACCTTTCTTGCTGGCTTGTGCTGACAACATTTGCAGTTGTTGTCTTCTTGGTTTTCTTACCAGCAATCTTAGGTACATTCTGCTTGTATAAAGACCTTCCCACATTGCACACAGATTTCTTAGCTGAATCCTGAAATGTTCAAGGATATAGCATATCTTGATTCCATACATAACTGGAAAGGAAGGTGAGACCTTGTTGTCTTCTACCTTTACCTTAAACTTAGTAACACAATCAACAAGCCTATTGAAAATGTACTTAGCCCAGTTAAGTTCCGATTTATTCTCATGGATATGCATCAGCAATGGCCATCTTCTCAGGCCTACTTGGTCAATTCCTCCGACTTGGGAGTCAAGAACTTTAATCAGTAGCAGAGCTACTAGACCAAGTGAAGGACAGAGATGCTTTCTCTTAACGTGCTTTGTCCAAGTCACGGGAGCTATCTCGCCTTTCTTCATTTTTGCATTTCTGACGTCACTGTAGAAAGCTTCAATTTCTTCGTCAGAAGCAGTGACGTCATCTTCAGTTCCAATGGTTGGAATCTGAAAAATCTCCGCTAAATCAGTCCATTTCAGGACGATTTGCGTGTTCTGAACATAAGTAAGGATCACTTTTTCAGTGACTCCATTACTGTCTGTAAGGGACTGGATTTCTGCATTGTTGTAGAACTCCATAGTATCAATCATGCTCACTTGCTTAGTGCGAGCAGAGATAAAGTTCATGAGGCCTTGCTGCTTGATGAACTCAAGCGCCTCTTCATTTTGGTCATCAAGTTCTTGTTCATAAAAGTACCTAATGTACTTTTCTTTTGCAAATCCTCCCCATTGCATCAACATCTCACACTTTGCAGTGTCAAGATATGACGGAGGCATAGGTTTTTCAGTGATTCGGTCGTTTTTCAACACAACTTTCGTTGTGTTTTGGGTCAGAGAAGTCACCGGAGCAGTCACCGGAGCAATGCCTGTTTCAGCACTGTCAACCTTTGACGATTTTGAGGACTTAGATGACTGTCTCTTGGGAGCCATTTCTTTATATAGAGCAAGAAATTGTACGAAAAAGATAGTTTGTTTTTTGATCGGAGGTACAGTAGTTTCAGGCTAGAAATTGCAGAGAAAGGAAATGTGACTTAAAGAATTTTGTCATTTCTCTAACTCCTTCTTTATATAGTGTCTCTGGTGTGTGAGAAACTCAATCGATTTGAGTTCTCAGCAAGGGTAAAACAGAGAAACACTGGAGATAGTGGAGCCTTTGCATTGAATGCGTAGTGGCCCACTAACTAAAACCGTCAGAGCACTCTCTCTCTTTGTTTTGTTAGCCGTTAGATTAATAACCCCTTTTAATCAATGGCCACGATTGAATTTCATGTCATGATTTATTGCGAGTTTATCTGTGCCAGCTTAACGTCACAAATTGATTTTACCGAGTAATAAGGGATAGATTGCTTGCTGAAATAGACAAGAATCTTTTCAGCGAGTTTGAATTAACAATCTAGCTACTTGCTGAAAGTTCCCCCTTACTTAGATATCTCATATTTTCTATTTTTAGAAGATATTTCTGATTTCTCGTATCAGTAAATTCTTTTTGCATTTTGAGACATCCTTTGGTAAAATCTGAGAGATGAGATTTTGCTCTTTTTCTGAATTCCCGTTTCAGAAAATTCCTTTGATACTTGAATACCTGTTTCAGTATCTTTTGATTGTCTAAGTACCCGTCTCAGTAATCCTTAAGTTCTTTCACTTACTGAGTTCCTGTCTCAGCAAGTGATCAAGTTTCCTAACAAATACCTGTTTTGAAGGAATTACTTGTTGAATGCCTGTTTCAGCAATCATGTTGTGACTTATCATTTCTTAGAAGAAATCAATGACTTGGTCTTTTGGATATGAATACTTTGGCTTGCTGAATACCTGTTTCAGCATTCTGCCAAGTGTATCATTTATTGAGGTAGTTCAATCAATCCAAGGTTATACCTTAACATTGCGAACCTATTATCTGGTAGGGGCTTGGTAAAGATGTCAGCAAGCTGATCTTCAGTACCTACTTTTACAACCTCAATATCACCTTTTTCCACATGATCTCTAATGAAATGATGTCTAATATCAATGTGCTTGGTCCTAGAGTGAAACTTAGGATTTTGCGTAATTGCAATAGCACTTGTATTATCACAAAAGATTGGTGTTTTCTTTGCAGAAATACCATAATCTCTTAATTGTTGCTAAATCCATAGGATTTGAGTTGTGCAACAACCAGCTGCAATGTATTCAGATTCTGTAGATGAATTGGCGACACACGTTTGCTTCTTGCTGAACCATGATATTAATCTAGTACCCAAAAACTGACAAGTTCCAGAGGTACTTTTTCTATCAAGAGTTGATCCACCATGATCAGCATCAGAATAGCCAACCAATTCAAGTCCAGAATCTTTTGGATACCATAATCCAACATTGACTGTACCTTTAACATATTTCAGTATTTTAATTGCCTTTTTGTAGTGTGATTCTTTTGGATCCGATTGGAATCTTGCACACACACAAACAGCATACTGAATGTCAGGTCTACTTGCTGTTAAATACAACAAGGAACCAATGAGCTTCCTATACTTGTGTTCTTCAACACTTTTGTCCTCTTTAGTATAGCCCAATTTGGTACCAACACTCATAGGGATCTTTTCAGGTTTTTCATCCTCTTTGATCCTAAACTTTATGAGCATTTCTTTCGCATACTTTGCTTGATTTATGAATATTCCATCTTTGAGTTGCTTGACTTGCAACCCTAGGAAATAATTCAATTTTCCCATCATACTCATTTCAAACTTATTTGTCATGAGTTTGGAAAAATCCTCACAAAGTTGCTTGTCCTTAGATCCAAAAATTATGTCATCCACATAAATTTGAACTAAGATTAATTTACCATCATGGTTCATGGTAAAAAGAGTTTTGTCAACTTCACCTTTCTTGAAACCATTTTCCAGTAAGAACTTAGCTAAGGTATCATACCATGCTCTTGGTGCTTGCTTTAGACCATATACAGCTTTCTGAAGCTTATATACCATCTTGGTTTCTGAGGGAAGTTCAAAGCCGGGGGGTTGTTCTAGATAGACTTCTTCAGCAAGTTCACCATTTAAGAATGCACTCTTAACATCCATTTGGTAAACAATGAAGTCATTGTGAGCAACAAAGGCCAAGAAAAGCCTAATTGCATCCAATCTTGCAATTGGAGCGTAAGACTCATCATAGTCCAATCCTTTAGTCTGACAGTAACCTTGAGCAACTAAGCGTGCTTTGTTTCTTGTTACTTCACCAGACTCGCTCAGCTTGTTTCTGAACACCCACTTTGTACCAATAGCTTTCTTATTTTCAGCAAGTGGCACAAGTTTCCAGACTTTGTTTCTTTCAAATTGATCCAATTCTTCTTGCATTGCCTTTATCCATTCAGAATGCTTCAAAGCTTCTTCTATGGTTTTAGGTTCAATTTCTGAAACAAAGCAAGAGAATAAAGATTCTACTTCTACGACAGTTGCTTCTTCAGCAAGTCCTTGAGTAGCTTTGGATCTAGTCACTTGGCGTTTATTAATATCGCCAATCATAAACGTAGAGGGATGATCTCTAATCCATTTATTAACAGGTTTCCTGTTTGTTGGATCAGGATATGTTTGCTCATCAGCACGTGACTCTTCAATATGTACTTGTTCAGTACTACTGGGAATTTGTGTCTCTGCTGAGATTTGATCGTCAGCAACTGCTTGCTCAGCATTGCTGGGATGAGATATTTCATCAGCAAGCACTGGAGATTGCGTAATTTCAGCAACTTCCGGAGCAACCGCATCTTTTGCTGGAAATTCCTTGTCGTGAACTATATTTATCTTGTCATGACTCGGGGGAGGAGAATCATTGTCAGAATCATCATTTAGTTCAATTGACTTGATTTGCCTAGCATCAGATTCAGTTCTTTGCTCATGTATGATTAGCTTTTTCATACATTCTGATATTTCTTCTTCAGCAGGCATACCTTGTGTCTTTTCGTAGAATACAACATGCACAGATTCTTCAATCTTTTGTGCCTTTTTGTTGTAAATTCTGTAAGCTTTACTATGCAAGGAGTAGCCAAGAAATATCGCTTCGTCTGCCTTTGGTTGAAATGTTCTTAGGTATTCTCTACCATTGTTAAGAACGAAACACTTACAACCAAATACTCTTAGATGAGTGATGTTAGGAGGTCTTCCAACAAACAATTCATAAGGAGTTTTGTTGTATTCCTTAGTAATCAAACATCTATTCTGAGTACAGCAGGCGGTATTAATCGCTTCAACCCAGTAAGCCTCACTTATCTCAGTGTCAGCAAGCATTGTTCTTGCGGCTTCTTTCAGGGTACGATTCTTCCGTTCAGCAACACCATTTTGCTGTGGTGTCCTTACTGAGGATAACTGATGTTGAATACCTTTGGAGGTACAATATTCAGTTATGTACTGGTTTACAAACTCAGTACCATGGTCTGTCCTTATGACTCTTACCTTGTCATTTTTCATGACTTCAAGCTTATTCAGCAAGTTAGGTATTTCAGTAATTAGTCTAAGGTCAGTAACGTAATTAACGTCCTCAAGCGTGGCGTAACGTGAACTAAGGCACTAACTTAAGTCAATCTAACGTGAACGTACAGGAGACGCGTAAAAGATAACAAAAAGTGCTAAGGTCAAAATCAAATTAGGGAGTCAAACGAAGATAGCAACTAATCACTAAGTAAATCCTCGAGTGTGTCTAACCTAGCATGCAAGGCAGACATAAATTGAAAATGAAACGATACACATATGTAAGGAATTCCTCAAGGAAGCATTAGACACACATCAAAATCATTAAACAATGGCTCAAAGTGTTCTCTCACAAAGTGATCCGTCATTTGACCTCAGTTAACGCGAATCACATAAACAGTCGGCCGCCTGCCAGTGATTTATGTATGACAGAATCAAGCAGGATCATGCATGAATTTCAACAAGTAAAATAGTTGCATATATAAATGTTTAAACCCTAAAACATGCATTAAATGACATTATAGTAAGTAAACATACTTTTAAACAAAATCTCATGCATTTAGAAGAAACAATGTTATCGCCTTAAGGAAAATGAACGAAACATCAATAGGAAGCTTGTGAACTTAGTAGGAGTTAAACAGAATGAACAGCAAGATAGTTTCGGAAGACGGAAGACAGTAGGACAGTTAAAAGACGAACATGACGGTTCAGAATTAATGCGGAAGACCAAACTTTAAAAGAGACAGAACAAAGACTACTCAATCTAATCCAGCGACTTGGACCCTCACACGCACCCCAAAGGCCAGAAGACCCTATCCTAGCAAGCTCGAGTTTGAACTCAAGCTCTGATACCAACTGTAACGGTACCGGTTTTGAAAACAAAAATAATTTCTTGAAAAGAAGATCAAAATAACTTTAATAGCAACGGTCGGCAATTAATGCCAAAATAATCTTTGACGCTAATAGAAATGAACAATAACCAACGACAACTCAAGTTCAAACGAAGGACGAATGAAGACAGTAAAAGTTTATCTCCTTATTTTAGAAAAGAAACCCAAGACACCTCAGACCCTTCTCTCAGTCGCTGGCATCCTAGTCACGCACTCCTCAGCAGCATCTGGAAGGAAGGAATTTTGAAAACAAAAGAGTGTGAGATAAAGGATCTCAGTGAGGTTCTAAATTTTAAAACAGAAAGTAAACAATTTTGAAATCAAAATCCTTTCCAGAAAACAAACAAACAGAACAGGTCACATATAACAGAATATCAGAACAGATAAGTTGTAGACCGTTGGTGCAGCCCGCCTTATTGCTCCTACTCCCAGAATGCCCTTATAACTCCCTCCAGAGGGTGCACAACTCCGGACAGAAACAGAAACCCCCGTGTACTTTGGGAAAACAGATCCTACGACCCTAATAGACCTCAGCGACTTCTGCCTCGCGTCTAAAAGGGAATAGACTAGGCCACGATCAAGCAAACCCGATAGTCCTCTACTACCCAAGTCTACCTAACCATAACCTAATCGACCGGTCACACAGAAACAGAACAGATACAGAACAACAGATACAGATAATTAACACCGAGAGGTGTTCCTGCAGAAAGGTTAGTCCAGCACAGAGTAGCAATAAACGGAAATGCAAAAGTCATACTTAGGACTTATACTTTTACGCGGAAGCATACAGTAAGCAGTATATGTAATAGTAGGTACACGTCGTCACATATCCTTCCAGTTTTTCGCAAATAAATGGTTTAGGGGTGAACACTCACCTTAAACTTGCAAGCAAAGATCCTCAAAAGCCTAGCGAGTTAAGAGCTATCGGTCGGAGAACCTATATAGGAAGCATCTAGTTACGAACTAGAGGTCGAACCAAAGCTAAACGAATAAAAATAAAAAAAGTCGGCAAAGAAGTGGCAGAGGAGGGGCTCGAACTCGGGACTTCTAAGTTAGCCACACAACCCTTAACCACTAAGCTAGAAGGTAATTCAATACTCAAATCACCAAAATAGGAAACAATACCTTACTAGCTTTTAGAAACCAATTTAAATTCTGTTACAAAATTACCAGAATACCCTCACCAGTAAATTGCAAAACAGTACTATACTTTCACGAATATCAGAACAGTCCCCAATGAAAACTTCCATTTAACAGTTTTGTCCGAAATAGTGAAATTACCAAATTACCCTTCAGTTTTAAATTGCAAAAAAACCTTCTTTAAGTTTCCAAAACCAGACAAGTCCTTCAAGTTCATAAAAGAAAACAACCCAAAATGACCCCAACAGAACCATAACCTATCAAATCAGTCCAACGAAACCCAAACAGTTCAATTTTCAGTCTTAATATTCGAGTTCGGTCAACAAATGCAAGGCCAGAGTCAAACAGTCAAAGCAAGTCAATCACAGTGTGAATTCTACAACCCAAAATCGGTCCAGTTATATCCTAATCCGAGTTCGAATTTCAGTTCAAGGTCTAAATCGAGGTTCAGATATATCTCAGGGGCAAAGCGGTCAAGTCCAAATTTCGTAAGGGTAAAATGGTCCAGCATTCGGAAAATAAAATAGAACAAGATGAATAAAAAGGAATCGAGATCAAGATTTACCTTTCAACACTAAATCGGGAAAGAGCTGTGAAATCAAAACACGAATAAAAGGGCTAGTTAAGATCGAGATTCACTATCAAAGTTAAAGAAAGAAGAGGGCGTAGAGAAAGAGGAGTAATAGAGAAGATGTTGCTTACCGTACAGAGCAGAACGGAATCGAATCGGAGCACGGGTTCAACGGCGCGGCGGCGAGCTGGACGGAGAACGATGAACCGATCGAACAAAACGGAGTCGGGCTCGGTTGAACCAGCACGGAGGCAGGACGGATCGAGACGGACAGCAGCCGCCGGAGACGAACTGAACCGGGCCGGCACGAACAGAAGACCGGGCAGGACCGGATCGGAGCGGGACGGCTTTAGGACGGAGCAGGGGCGGCACGAACCGGGCTGGACAAGATCTGGCTCGCTAGGGACCGACGCCGTTCGAGGTTGTGATGGAGATGGGGGTTGAATGATGTAGATGAAAGAAGATTTGAGGTTGATGTTGGTGATGAGATGAACGATGATGGATTAAAAGGAAAGGATGAGAAGTTGATTTCTTTCTTTCTTCTTTCTGTAGTAGTAGTGGCGTGAGAGAGGGGAAAGGAGAGTGGTGGGAAGTGAAGCAAACTAGTTGGTTTAGGGTTTTGAAGAGTTGGGCCATGGGCTTGAGCAAATTGGGCCAGCTGATGATCACGAATTGGGCCACGAAACAGGGCCAGAAATGATAACTCGATTTGGCCACAAAATATTATATTGCTAGCTAGCCCAAATCGGAACGAGACGAATTACTACTAATGAGCTTTCTATAATCGTAAACGATTGCGCAGGAAAGAATTAATTAAATTACCAAATAAAATAATTTACTTAGGTAATTAATTAATTAAAATAATTTTTAAAAAAATTAAATAGGAAATACGGGATGTTACAAATGAGGTTGCTGATACGTAACTTTCTCAGCAAGCGTAAGTTACTTTAAAGTAGCTTGGTTTGCTGATACTTAAAATCAGAGAGCGGAAATCTTTGAAACAATAAGTGCTTTTTCAGCAAGTAAAGTGTTTCAGCAAGTGATGTGAGTGACTGTGTACAAACAGATATAATTTGCTGAAAGCTAAATGCAGTAAATAAATCACACAAACGCTTTTAGAGTGGTATCTGAGAGTGGCGTAATCTCCCAACTAATCCACTTTGTCCTTTCTAGGACTGAATCCACTAAGATATGATTGAGGTTCCTTACAATCTCCTATCTAAAGCGATTCAACAGAAACCAAAGCACACTTGCTTTGTCTCCAACCTAAACTAGAGAACTCAACCTTGTTCTCCACCAAACTTGGTACTTTTAATCAGCAAAACTATGCTCGATTAAGTTCCCCCTGAATATCACGCCTGAAAGGGTGTATTTTCAGTTAGAGAGTTTTGGGGTGAGATAACTTAATTATAACTTATTCAGTTACAACAAGTAATCTAAGAAACACAACTTGGAATACTTTGCAGTAAACAAGTTTGATTGTTTCTGGTGTCAAGACTTGTTTTTGTTCAAAAGAAAGAACACTTAACTAATTTCTTAGTCGAGTTTGTTCTACTTCTTCACAAGTAGCTTTTTCAGGCTTTAAGTCTTGGAACGGATCAATGGCAGTAAGAGTGTTTGAAGGTTTGTGAATTTTAAGCACAAGTGAGAGTTTGATCACGTTGTTGACACACTTCAACTCTTTGCCGGATGACCTCTATTTATAGTGCAAGTAAGGAGCCGTTTGAATTTCAAATCCTAAGGCTTTTGTTCCTTAACATGTCACTATCTTGCTTTTGTACTTTCAGCAGCAACCTTTGTTTGTCTTCTAGTCTTCATGTCCTTCGCGTGTAAGCTTTGCATTAAATGCACCTTTGAATAGAATTCAAACAGTAACATTGGAGCGCAAAATCAAGTACATTCAGCAAGAGGTCACATATGTTTATCAGCAAGTGTTTATTCTCAGTTTCAGCAAGCATAACCTACTCTGTCTTTCAGATTTTCACTTATGCAATGCTGTTGCTGAAAATTTCACTTTCTGAGCAACACGTGCCTTACCAGTCTTCAGCAATCTTCAAGTCTTCAAGTCTTCAAGTCTTCAGATCTTCAAAAGTCTTCAAGATTCTGACCGGTTTCTTATTTGCTTCAATAATTTGTTTGTAATAAACAAAATACATCTTCAGCAAATGCTTCAATAGGTCATTTTCTTTTCAGAAAATAAGTTACATCAAAGCTAAGCATCAATAAGATATTTTCTTTTCAGAAAATAAAATACATCATACGCTTAAGTGTCAATAAATTAATTTCTTCACAAAAATTAAAGTACGTCATCCACCAAGAAATAACTTATCTAACACCTATCTAAGTCATCAGCAAACGTTCCTCTTTTACAATGTCCTTTAAAAATTCTAAAATCCTATGGACCTTAAGAGTACTAGTTACTGGACTGTTCTTAATTTAGAATGGTTAATTGCTCATCAAAATTACAAGTTTCCTAACAAACAAATCTAATGAAAGTGTAACCCCCTCCCCAAGCCTATTCGAAAGAATAGGTTGCAAACAAAGGATCACACAATCTCACACTACCTCCTTCCTAGGCATTTAGCAATCTCAAAGCAAGGTGAAGACTTGTTGCCTCTTAGGTACATAATTACTCGGGAAAATAGTCATAAGACCCTAACATGCATCATCCTATTATAAAGGCCTTCGTGAACCGCAGTAGAGAAAACACCACTAAGTGATGTCGAGACTACCAAGCTTAACTAAGTGCAATACATAAATGAGACAAGCCAAGCGAGAAAAACCTCAATCAAGATCATAGAGATGAACCATACGATTAACGTCATAATAATTAGTTAATCTACCCAATAAAAAAGTTCAAAAAATTTGGCAATAAACTCCACATAAAACATGCAAGACTATCCTAGGATGAATGTAGTGTATGCAACTAAAAACTGAAAAAGCAGTAAACGTGCAAATGGAAATGCAGACGGATAAACATGCAAGGTACTATATTCATCCTACCAATCCCAAGCTCCAAACTAACAACACTAGTTCACTTAAATCCCATCCCCCATCATGAATTTAAAGCTAGTCCCTAGCAGTAAGAAAATGAGGAAATAAGATGTGATACTAGATGTTACCGCGTGGTTTGGCCTCGGTCGGCTGTGTATGCTGGATGTAAGGTATTGAGACTGCTCGAGGGGCCTTATTGGTGATCATCGGAGCTTGTGGTGGTGGCGGTAGTTCCATTAATAGATCGGATAGGACCAATTCCTCCATCAGTATCCTCATTGTCCCTATTGCCTTCATTGTCACTACTGTCACCACCATCATCACTAGTAGAGTTGCATTGTCGAAGAGAATCCTCTAGATTAGCCGCCGCAGTTATGGAATCTTCCATCCGGTATCTCTCCAATAGGTTGTGAACTGTTGAAGGGGAAAGAGCAGTGGTATTAGCGCCTCCCTCTCCAACGTTTTACACCCCGAGGAAGTTACAATAGGCTGCTCGGATACTCAGAGGTCTTCTTCCATTTTTTCCAATGCCGACCACATTCTCTACGGTTGATTCCCCCGATGTCTATATGGCGCTCCCTTTAGAGGCAGTCAAGGTGCACCCCAAAGACGGGCTGGGTGTCCATGTCATTATGTTTTGGAATCAAGTTAGCGATTCAGAACTTTGTCACCGCTGTCGACTCAAGACTGAATCCGTTGTGGTGAGGCCGCCCCGGTACCTTCCTATTCACACGAACTTTGCAGTCCTTGTGACAGATTGCTGACGTAATATTTGTTTCAATCCCTTCGGTGGTGCATGAATAGACATAAGAGTCCTCACTCCTGGTGGATTCTCGTACCTCCTCTTGGATAAACCGTGACGTTGTTGCAAGAGCCCGTGGCTCGAACATACCTCTAACGAGATCACTCTCCTTGAAATGGTTGTAATCGATCCTCCTCCAATACTTCATAGTAGCCAAACGGGAGTGCTCCTCTCCCTTTGTGGCATGGTTCCTACAAACAGCAATTAGTACCTCGTATGACACAAAACTGACTCATGCATATGCTAGTATAAGAGCGAAACATACGAGTGATAATATCAACAATCGAACTTCGCAAATCCTTCATGTCTATTCTATCTACTAACATGCAACACACCAAAATAATTTCGACATGTACATATCGCATTACGCTCGTGCTAGACAACCAATAACCCTAAATAATAAGGCTCAATTCATACCATAGTAGCGAAAATTCTAGCATCATAAATCCTCGAACTCATCAATTATGCATTCTACCATCATGCACACATCATTATTACATCAGTAAACACAATCATATGTATGGAATGGAAGATAAAGATACATTGCATAACAAGATAAAGACATCTAGTAGCAAAATTCTCAAACCAACAATCCAAGCATAATTGAGCATGCAATTGATAGTAAATAACGTTTCTAATCACACAAACAACCTAACCATACATCATATAAGCCTAATTGAAGCACAAATCAGAAAACTCCCAAATTTGAAAAATTAGGATTCATGTGAAGATACCTCAGATCTGGAAAACGAATGCACTAGAGTGAAAGTTGTTCGGATGAAAATAAAGAGCACGTAATGGGCTTCGATTGAAGCTAAAGAACACAAAATTTGATGGAAGATTGAAAATTTTATGAAAGATTGAAGAATTTTCGAATTTTTCGGATTTTGGGGAGTAAGAAGTGAAGAAGATGAAGAAAATGAGAAGAAAGGGGGTTTTCTCGCGTATTTAATCTTCAGAACTCGTGGGGCGAGTCGCCCCGGGTGTGGGGCGAATCGCCCCGTACGTCCAGAGAGCGCGGAGCTCTCTGGACATGTGGGGCGATTCGCCCCCCCACCTCCTGAGGTGGGGAGACGAAATTTTCAAAAAAACGCGGTTTTTTAATCCCCGAAAACCATTTTACTCATAAAAACCACTCGAAAAAGTTCACTCAAACACCAACATAAGCACATACGACATAGAGACGAACAAATTCACATATGAAAAGCAAATTGTTCGATGTATGAATGCATGCAATAAAGCGGTAAAAAAGCGATAAAAACTCCGGGTTGCCTCCCGGATAGCGTCATTGTTTATAGTCTTTGACTCGAGTCCTTCTTGCGCCTAGCTCTTCTTCTCGAGGGTACTAGACTTCCCCTTCATGGATCTTCTCCTCATGCCACAAACCTGTGAATAAGAATGAACATAGACAGCAAGACCACAGTGGTTAACAGTATGAGAAGCATTGAAGTGATCAGGTGGAACAGATATGGCTCGCAACAAATGTCGCTTGCCATCCACCTCAACGGTGCAAGTCCTTCGGTAGATGTCTATCACGGAGCGTAGTTTGGTCAAGAACGTTCGCCCCAAGAGAACAACATCCCCCATCCCAGGTGTAGACGCCGGCATAACTACAAAATTGGTGTATACAGAAGCTTCACCAATCTTGACCAATACGTTCTTCACAACGCCTTCGGGTCTCACAAAGGATCCATCCGCCAATTGCACAATAGCCTTATGCTCAGATAGTTTACCAAGGCTACTCTTCTCAAACACATTCATTGGGAGCACATTAGACTAAGATCCCGTGTCTAGTGTAGCACGAATATCTTCAAGTTCACCAATCCCGACCTTAACATCGAAACTTTGAGGGAGTGGCTCGGGATCCTCTTGCTCTTCTTCACTCTCATCAGAACCAAGGTCCTTCTCTTCTTCCTTGGCTAGTGGGGGTTCTTCATTCTTGCAACACTCACACTTAGCAACCTTCTTGATGGTGATTTCAACAGGTAGATCACAACCAAGGTAATGGACATCGACTTCTCAGTGTTGCTAGGTAGCTTCCCTTGCTCCCTACTTGCTCCTCGGTCCATCAACTCTTGCATCTTTTGATGGGCAAGCCTAGTGCTCTCTTCCAATCGATCAAGCCTTGTCCTAGTCTTCTCAGAATCTTCTTCATAACGTTTGAGAAAACTTTGGGTGTGATCAACCATCTTTTGCAAGTTCTCCATCAGAAGAGCTGTCTTCGACTTCGGTTGCTCCTTTGGAGCGGGATTTTCGCAGTGGTCATTACCATAGTTAAGCCTACTACGGTCTTGGTTAGGGCCATAAGTTTCGCTAGCCGGTGCATATCCTTGATTGTTTCGGAACCCTCTTCTCCAAAATCCACCTCGAGGATTCCTACCATCTTGTCCGTAGCTAGCTTCTTGAGTACCAAATTCCGTAGCAAAGGCTTCCTCTTCGCCTCCTTGAACCCAGTTGCCATCATCATATGCAAGCTTCGATCTACACATATGAGCTCCATGCCCATAGTTCTTGCATATTCGGCAAACCTCGTTTGACATAGCTGTTCCAGTGGCGCTCTTGAGGACTTGCTTCAATTCGTTGGTAAAGCACTCGAATCGATCCCCATTCCCCCCATACATAGGGGCTTCTTGAGTAGGTGGAGCTTCAGGTCCACGTCTCCTAACCATTGCTCTTGGATCCTTGAATTGCGAACCCTTAGCAAGCCTTTCGAAAACTGCCCAGACGGCTTCCGTGGTTTCCTCCCAAATATTGCCACGGCATTGGAAGTCCACCACTTGTTGGTTCTCGAAGTTTAGTCCATTGTAGAAGTGTTGGACTAGATCCGAAAGTTCAAAACCATGGTGAGGGCACTTGTTCATGAGGTCTTGGAACCTCTCAAACGCGGTGTAGATGGTCTCATCATAGTCTTGTTTGAACCCAGTGATTTGCGCCTTAAGCGCGGTAGTCAAGGTGTGAGGGAAGTATTTTTCCATGAAAGCTGAAAAAACCTTCTCCCAAGTGTCCAGCGAGCCCGCCGGTAGAGAACTGAACCATGACTTGGCTCTGTCGCCAAGCCCCATAGCAAAAACCTTCATCCTCAACTCATCCGTTGTTATTTCAGCTCCGGGTCGTGGTAGTTGGTTGACGAAATCATCGATATCGTGCAAGTACCCCATCACATCTTCCCTTGCTAAGCCATAAAACCTCGGAAGTTGTTGGAACGCGTGGTTCTTGATTTCCAGATCACGAGTTGCAGAAGAAAGAACAATCGCCGGTCCCCTCATACGATCCTTGGAGGGTTGAACGCCCATGCTTTCAGTGGTCTAGCTTCTGCCATTCCGTCGATTTCCTTGAAAAGACTATGTAGCGATTCATAAAAATTGGTTTCCTCTATTTCCTCTAGTTCACGCCTTCGAAGTAGTCGCCTTCTTTGGTGGTAGACTCTGTCGATCTCAACAATTGAATCAGCAAGTGGTGTTCCTCTAGATCGTGTATGTCGCATACACTATCTGTAACAAACTAGGAAAGGAGTATCAGAGAGAGATTAAATAGGAAAACTAAAATCTACTAGAACTAGGAATTGAATGCTGAAAATATAAAAAAGCTAAACAGAAAAAAAAGAGTATAGTCCCCGGCAACGGCGCCAATTTGATGAACTGTTTTTAGAATTTGTCAGATTCTAGTTAATCAAATAAATTTGTATTGAGCCAATGACAATTCACAACTACAACGAAAACCGTAGTGTAGCAGTAAAATAACCTCGAGTGTCGATCTCTAAGGACTATAACTAGCGTTATCTAATCTAACTTAAGAATATAAAATCAACAGACGACTTAGCAAAGGTTTTTCTTAACAGATAATGGAGATTGGTGATAGTATGGTCATTCAAAGCATAGCAAGTTAATAATCATGCATGAAGTCCCCGGTTTTGCATAGAGATCTTTGATCAATGAATTGTCCAATTGTGTTCCGTTATTATTCAACACTACGAAGATAGAGGTTTTAGATAGATCAAAGAAATAACGCAATAACTCAAAGTATAATGCGCGATATAGCCATTAGCATAATTATTAACCCTTCGCTAAGAAATCACATACTAACACCAACGAGAAGTTTAGATACTCATAGATGTCATGCAATCAACAGAAATCATAGCAAGATTGAATGAAAACATGTTGAAAGATAAATAAATATAAATAGAAAAACTGTAAGATACAATGTTACCGAAGGTTGTCAATCTCCGAAGAGTCGCGATCTTACAAGCTCCAAAACGCTAAGAAAAAGTATCTCCTAAGCTAAGAATCCCCAGAACAGGCTCTGGAGAATTCCTACCTAAAACTAATGAGAAAGGTGAGAGAAAAGGTCTGAAAAAGTATGAAAAACGGAGAAAACTGAGCAACTATATATAGTGATTCGGCTGGTGTGGGGCGAGTCGCTCCACACACCGGACGATTCGCCTGGTGTGGGGCGATTCGCCCCATGTCCCGGGCGACTCGCCCGGGACCTCCAGCCGGCCATATACGCGTTTTCGACGCGTTTTTGGATTTCTTCTCCTTTTCGGACTCGGTTTTTGCCTTCTAGTGACCTTTTAGCCTTCAGACTCGACCCCTAGACTTCAAATCCTATCCGGAATCTTCTGGATACTCCAAATAGGCCTTCGGAACACCAATTCCTTGTCTACTTCAATATAATTGCTCGGAAAACCTCATTTTTCACTCAAAACCTGTAAAATACAAACTAAAGGGAAACGTGACACTATTCTAATAAAATGCACTAAAATATAGCTAAATTAACATAGAGGATAGCTAAATTGGTGAAAAAAGACTCAAATGAAAGTGTAAAATACACATTCATCATCATCTCATCCCAAACTTCTCTAACTGATAAACACCCTTTTCAGGCGTGAAATTCAGGGGGAATTAATCAAGCATTGTGTTGCTGATTATAAGTCCCAAGTTTGGTGGAGAACAAGGTTACAGTTCTCTAGTTAGGTTTGAAACGAAGAAAGTGTGCTTTGGTTTCTGAAGAATCATTAGTGATAGGATTTGTAAGGAACCTCATATATTATCTTAGTGGATTCAGTCCTAGTAAGGACAAAGTGGATTAGTTGAGAGATTACGCCACTCTCAGATACTACTATAAAAGTGTTTGTGTTATTTAGTTTACCGCATTTAGTTTTCAGCAAGCTACACTTATTGTACACTGACACTTTGCTCACTTGCTGAAACTAGCATTCTCTGAAAAGCACTTATTGTATAAAGTCTTTCGCACTCTGTTTTTTTAAAGTACCAGTAAACCCATTACTAAAAAGTAATAAGTATTTGCTGAGAAAGTTAAGTACCAACAAACTCATTACTGAAATGTAATAAGCACTTGCTGAGAAAGTTTTAAACGACGAAAAGTTTGAAAAGACTATTCACCCCCCCTCTAGTCTTTTCTTGTTGTTTAAAGGGACCAACAGTGGACCACTACGCATTTAATGCAAAGGCTCCACTAACTCATTGTATCTTTGTTTTACCCTTGCTGAAACCTCCAAACCGTTGAGTTTCTCACACAACAGAGATACTATATAAATGAAGAGTGAGAGAAAGACAAGATTCTTTAACTCCACATTTCCTTTCTCTGCAAAATTTCTCTAGCCTGTGCTCTGAAACACTGTACCTCCGGTAAAAAAGAAAAGCATCTCTTTCTCGTACTCTTATCCCCTATTCTTACCCTGCTATATAAATAGATGGCTCCCAAGATTCAACAAACCAAGAACACCAAGTCCTCAAAGGCAGACAGTGCTGGAAAAAGCACTGCTCCCACTCCGGCCGCATCTCCGGAAAAGAACATAGTGAAAATTGTCTTAGCGAATAACCGGATTACTGAAAGACCCATGCCTCCCGCATATCTCAACACTGAAAAGTGATAGTGTATATGTCCTAGAGACAGTCCTTATTAAGGGCATGGAGCCCTTATAGAGGGCATATATGTACTATTACACAGGTCAACGTAATATGATATATGTTTGTCGTTTTACTATTGAGTATCACTTTCATATTTATATTACACCGGGCATGCAGCATGTCATATCTATATTACTGTCTGTATTGATATTAAACATGTCCCCTCGGATAGATGACCAATCACACAGATAGTGGGAGCTATGTGAGTTATCATCTATCCCAAACTCTCCCTAGTCGAGGTTCATCTTGGATGTAGGGGTCTGAATGAACCAGACAAGACTAGTATGCGTGGAGGTTATACTTGTTGGAGCAAGTGCTAGCCGATCCCACGGCCACGGAACGGATTGTTGAACAATCGAGAAACGTTCCCATAACTGCGCATAGTTGTTCGAAGAAGGATTATCGAACAATGGAAGTACCCACCGGACACTCCCATCGATGTATACTCTACACCGAAGTGTCTATGGGAACCGGTGAGTTGTCGAAGTGATGCCAGTCGTCCTTTGGACTTACATGACTTTATCATCACATTTGTTGCCCCATATCCTTGGTGGACCCGTCGATGCCAGCTCTGAATAAGCAGTTGACCTAAGACACGATCCAGGATTATGGCTACATACAAATGGGGATGATAAGTGATTCTGTGAAGGATTCATCTCTCAAGTGTAGCACAGGAGAGCACTGCTCATAGTCGTTCAAGTTGTGATGGTAAAACCGCTGGCCAACGTATCAATATTATTATGATGGTCATAATAGATATTGGATTCACCATGCAACTCACTGAAGACGCCCGTGGATGTATTATTGGGATAGACACTTCATCGATCCTAGATAGATTCGAGCAAGTCAGATGAAGGGACGTTACCATCGCCGCGTTGAGCGCAACAGACTTCGCAACGAAAGGGTTAGCTTTGAGAAACCTCTCAAACGTCCTCATGTATTAATATTGCAAATGGAACCGTCTAGGAATTCCATGTTGCCTAGTCTAGGACTTGCTTAATACGATGAGGCCCTATGGGTCACACTATGTGGTGATTCAGCCTATCAGAATATCCTTGAAGATGGAATCGCAATTAATTTGGAATTAATTGTGATTGATGGATTATAATTGATTTGGGATTAATTATAATATTTAGTGGCTCAATTAATGATTTGGAATTATTAATTGAATTGGCTAATTAATTGTAATTTATGTAAATACAATTAAAGATTATATTTTGGAAATATAATAGAGGTTTGATTTGAAAGAATATGTTTATATTTAGAATTTAGAATTTATATTTTTTTCAAAAAAAAAAAAAATTTAAAATATATATATTGACCGGGCCAGGGGACGGGACTAGGTCCCGTACCATATTTTAATATATATATATATTTTTCGGGTTGGATCCAAAATCGAATTTTGAAAATTTTGAGGATTGAATTTTATATTTGGAATATAAATATGATTTAATTGTAATTGTTTTTAACTAGAGGGGTTAAATTTAATTAGTATAAAGTTAAAGGGCTTATTTGTAATTTATCAATTCATTGTTTATTGCAAATTAGTCTTTCTACTTTTGAATTTTAGATTTAACACCTCCAAGGTTTCAAAAATTACAATTAAGTCCTTCGAGTTTTCGAAAATTGCTACTTGGTCAATAGAATTTTCGATTTTTCAATCTAGTCCATTACGTGTAGACCGCTCATGCATGATGGGTAGGCGGCGCCCTTATTTGTTTGTAGATGACTGATAACAACCCTCAAGCGACAAGCCCCAACCAATATAAGTACAGAAATATATACATATATATATATACATATATATATATATATATATATATATGTATATATACATATATATATATATATATATTTCTGAGATGCTTTCCATAGGGTGCTTTAATTCTGAACTTTCATTGCGTTTTCTTGTATTGGCGACCTCGTCTTACAGACTCGCAGTGATCGTCAGATTAGAGTAAGCCTATGGTTATGACTTACTGCATATTGTATCTAGCGACCTCGATAGGTACAATATGTAGGGCATCGGATTAAATTAGATTTAACAACCAAGAGTTCCGTGACGCAATTGGATAGTCCTACCGGTCATATTATGCTATGCGACCATCCCCCGTTGGAGTATAGCATAGTATGGATTTGGATCTTGGCCACTACGGTAACATGTTGGACATTACCCGTATGTTTGTTTTGGGGGCAAGCATATGTGAAAATAGTGGGAGCTAAACAGCTAAAGGACCTTGTTGTTTAGTTATGTTGACTGTGTATTTCGAAATAATATTTCAATAGTTGATTTATTATTTTCGTTCTATATTATTTCTCCTGGAAAACCGAAATGGCGAATATCTCGCTCCGTGATGTCTTAGAGAAACAAATTTAGACCGGACCAAACTTCCTGGATTGGATCAGGAATATATGTTTGGTGCTGAGGTACGAAAGGATTGAGTACGTCTTGGACGAGGCTAATCCCGTGTGTCCCGAGAATCAGACTGCCTATCAAGTTGCTGATTTGGAATCAAGCCAACAAGGCAAGGTCTGATAAGCATCATGAGGATGCTAGATCCGCGCAGTGTATTATGCTGGCGGCAATGAGCAATGAGCTGCAGAGGCAACATGAAAGCATGTTGGCGTATGAGATGCTGAAGCATCTTGAGTCGGTCTTTAAGACGACAGCTAGAAGTGTTGAATTTTATTTGATCAAAGAGATACACAGATGCAAGCTCAATGAAGGAGGGAACATGTCTGAACATGTTCGCAAGATGAGAATAAGATCATGGTGATCTTTGTCCTTCAATCATTGCCAAGTTCATATTCGCAGTTCATCGTTAACCACCATGAATGCGAAGGACGTAACACTGCCCGAACTCCATAATCTACTGAAGACATATGATCAAACTCTTCCTAAGAAGGAAAAGTCGATCATGTATGTTGGGCAACCGTCTAACCTAAACCCGAGAAACAAAGGTGCTAAGGGTAAGGGAAAGTCGGGAGCCAAGGCTAACACTTTGAGTGATAAGCCTAAGCGTCTGAACCAGAAAAGGAAGTTCAAGAGGAGCGGAACGGTACACACAGATGAATGTCTTTTCTGTAAGCAGAAAGGGCATTGGAAGAATGATTGCCCTAAGCTAAGGGCAGATCAAGCTAAGAAGTCGCTGGCTTCTAGCTCAGGTATGTTTGTTATTGAAATGAACATGACTACTTTTGACTCCAATGGTTGGGTATTAGATACAACTTGTGGCTTGCACATTTGTAAAACTGTGCAGGGGCTAATTGAACACAAGCTAGTCAAGCAAGGTGAAATTGACTTGCATGTTGGGAACGGCAATCAAGATGAAGCCAAATGTGTTGGACGCTGCAAGATAGATTTACCATCAGGAAAATGTTTGGAACTTGATAACGTTTATTTTGTTCCATCCATTGTCAGAAATATTATTTCCATTCCATTGTTGGACAATTGGGGTTTTTCCTTTGCTAATAATACTTGTTATTTTTCGTTAAATGACCAGTGTTATGGAAATGCTCGCTTAGTGAATGGTTTATATATTTTGCAAAGTAGTCTACCTTTATTTCATATACATAACAAACAACCGTCTTCAAGTAGGAAGAATAATCCATCTTATCTATGGCATTGTTGGCTAGGCCATATCAATGAAACACGGATTCAAAGACTAAGGAAGTTGGACTACTTAGAACCATTTGATTTTAAATCATATGGTACATGTGAATCATGTGTTAAGGGTAAGATGACGAACAAACGTTTTGTTGGACAAGGTGTTCGTGCCACTCGCTGCTTAGAGCTCATACATACCGATGTATGTGGACTTTTTAAGGTCCATGCGCGTGGGGGTTATTCTTACTTCGTTACCTTTACTGACGATTTCTCAAGGTATGGGTATATTTATCTTATGATGAATAAATCCGAGACCTTTGGGGAATTCAAGGAGTTTCGGAATGAGGTCGAGAATCAATTGAACCTAAGGATAGTCACTCTTCGATTGGATCGAGGAGGTGAATACCTTAGTGAAGAATTTATTGACTACTTGAAGGAAAGTGGAATTCAATCGCAATGGACTCCTCCTGGAACACCACAGTTAAATGGTGTGTCTGAGAGCGAAGGAATCGAACCTTGTTAGACATGGTGAGATCAATGTTTGGGTTCTCGACTCTTCCAAAATATCTATGGGGATATGCTCTACAAACTGCAATCTACATTCTGAACCGTGTACCATCTAAATCAGTGGAGAAAACTCCTTATGAGTTATGGAAGGGAAAGAAGCCCTCACTGGGCTATCTTAGACCTTGGGGCTGTCTTGCGACAGTCAAACTGATGCTCACTGATAAGTTAGATGCCAAGGGTGTCAAAGTATATTTCATAGGCTATCCTCGTTAGACGATAGGCTATGAATTCTATCACGCTGAAGATCATAAGGTGATAGTATCTAGAAACGTCAAGTTTTTAGAAGCATAATACCTCGAAGAAGAGAGGTTAGATGACAAGATAGAACTTGAAGAAATTCAAGACTCTGACACGCGCGAACATGAGTTCTCTAAATCTTCTGATTTGGAGTCCAAATCAGTGAACTTGATGTCGGCTTATCAGATCGGGAAGATCCCGAGACCTACAAAGAGGCAATAATTGATATTGACTCAGACAAATGGCAAGAGGCCATGGAATTGGAAATGGACTCCATGTACCTGAACCAAGTTTGGAACTTGGTAGACTTTCCCCAATGGGTTAGACCTATTGGGTGCAAATGGGTCTTTAAACGAAAGACAGATGCCGATGGCAAGGTACAAACGCACAAAGCTAGGCTTGTGGCGAAAGGCTACACGCAAAGGTATGGCATCGATTACGATGAAACCTTTTCAGCGGTAGCAAAATTGAAGTCCATTCAAATTCTACTTGCGATAGCTGCCTACTATGACTATGAGATCGGGCAGATGGATGTAAAGACTGCCTTCCTCAATGGAAACCTTGAGGAAGAGGTCTATATGGTACAGCCGGAAGGTTTTATTAGTAAAACCAGGCCAACTGTTGTATGCAAATTACAGAGATCCATCTATAGGCTAAAGCAAGCGTCTAGGAGCTGGAATATCCGTTTTGATGAAGCTGTCAAATCGTTTGACTTCATCAGAAGCAAGGAAGATCCATGTGTCTACACTAGGCACAGCGACAAGGGAGTCGTTTTCATGATCATCTATGTTGATGACATTTTGATCCTGGGAAACAATGTCTCTATGCAAGAAGAGACTAAAGTTTGGTTATCAAGTACCTTCTTAATGAAGGACTTGGGTGAACATCCTAGGGATCAAGATCTATAGAGATAGATCCAAGAGGATGTTAGGATTGACACAGTCCACCTACATCGACAAAATACTGAAGCGTTATAAGATGGACGACTCAAAGAGAGGCTTTCTCCCAGCTAGGCATGGGATTGTCTTATCAGTTAAGGATAGTCGTAAAACTGATGAAGAAAGAAAAGCAATGAGTCGTGTGCCCTATGCTTCGGCAGTAGGGTCTATAATGTATGCAATGAATTGCACAAGGCCCGATGTGGCATATGCGCTTAGTGTCACTTGTCGACACCAACAGAATCCAGGAGTACCTCACTGGACTGCTGTAAAGAACATTGTTGGTCCCTTTAAACAACAAGAAAAGACTAGAGGGGGGGGGGGGTGAATAGTCTTTTCAAACTTTCGTCGTTTAAAACTTTCTCAGCAAGTACTTATTACTTTTCAGTAATGAGTTTGTTGATACTTAACTTTCTCAGCAAGCGTAGGTTACTTTACAGTAGCTTGGTTTGCTGATACTTAAAATCAGAGAGCGGAAGTCTTTGATACAATAAGTGCTCTTTCAGTAAGTAAAGGTTTCAGCAAGTGAAGTGAGTGACTCTGTACAGACAGATATAATTTGCTGAAAGCTAAATACAGTAAGTAAATCACACAAACACTTTTATAGTGGTATCTGAGAGTGGCGTAATCTCTCAACTAGTCCACTTCGTCCTTTCTAGGACTGAATCCACTAAGATATGATTGAGGTTCCTTACAATCTCCTATCTAAAGCGATTCAACAGAAACCAAAGCACACTTGCTTTGTCTCCAACTTAAACTAGAGAACTCAACCTTGTTCTCCACCAAACTTGGTACTTTTAATCAGCAAAACTATGCTCGATTAAGTTCCCCCTGAATATCACGCCTGAAAGGGTGTATTTTCAGTTAGAGAGTTTTGGGGTGAGATGACTTAATTATAACTTATTCAGTTACAACAAGTAATCTAAGAAACACAACTTGGAATACTTTGCAGTAAACAAGTTTGATTGTTTCTGGTGTCAAGACTTGTTCTTGTTCGAAAGAAAGAACAATTAACTAATTTCTTAGCCGAGTTTGTTCTACTTCTTCACAAGTAGCTTTTTCAAGCTTTAAGTCTTGGAACGGATCAATGGCAGTAAGAGTGTTTGAAGGTTTGTAAGTTGTTAAGCACAAGTGAGAGTTTGATCACGTTGTTGACACACTTCAACTCTTTGCCGGATGACCTCTATTTATAGTGCAAGTAAGGAGCCGTTTGAATTTCAAATCCTAAGGCTTTTGTTCCTTAACATGTCACTATCTTGCTTTTGTACTTTCAGCAGCGTCTTTGTTTGTCTTCTAGTCTTCATGTCCTTCGCGTGCATGCTTTGCATTAAATGCACATTTGATTAGAATTCAAACAGTAACAATGGAGCGCAAATTCACGTACATTCAGCAAGAGGTCACATATGTTTATCAGCAAGTGGTCAGTCTCAGTTTCAGCAAGCACAACCTACTCTGTCTTTCAGATTTTCACTTCCACTTTCTGAACAACACGTGCCTTTGTAGATACCAGTCTTCAGCAATCTTCTAGTCTTCAGATCTTCAAATTCTTCAAGTTCTTCAGATCTTCAAAACTCTTCAAGATTCTGAGCGGTTTCTTATTTGCTTCAATAATTTGTTTGTAATAAACAAAATATATCTTCAGCAATTCAATAGGTTATTTTCTTTTCAGAAAATAAAATACATCATAAGCTAAGCATCAATAAATTATTTTCTTTTCAGAAAATAAAATACATCATACGCAAAAGAAATAACTTATCTATCACCTAACTAAGTCATCAGCAAACGTTCCTCTTTTACAATGTCCTTAAAATTCTAAATTCCTATGGACCTTAAGAGTACTAGTTACTGTACTTTCCTCAATTTAGCATGGTTAATTGCTCATCAAAATTACAAGTTTCCTAACAAATTTCTCCCTTTTTGATGTTAGCAATCCATGGCTAAATTAATTGTTACCCTTTTAGAGGTTTCTGATGTTGAATAAAATCAGTTGATTAATGCAAGCATACTTGAATAATTAAACAGTAAATTGCATAATCAAAAATCAATAAGAGTCAAAATATTTCATTGCTGATAGTTATCATTCAGAAGTTTACATGAAAAAGCATAGATAACATAAACAGAATCAGCAAACAAAAACTTTAACAAAAACTATTGCAGGGACTTAAGCTCTTTCAGAGGATTTTCTCAAAATCTCTCTTACACTCTTCTCAGCAAGTGCAGTGAATTCAACACAATCCTTTTCGTAGTTTTCCAGAAGCCTACGGACTTGTAGTTGAAGAATTCTTGCGTTTTGCAGGCAGTATGATGATGCTTTTCAGCATTCATTTCCATGTAATTAATTACCCAAAAATGCATGCCCCAATTGCTGGCATGGAGAAGCTGTGTATCTGAAATGCTTTTCGGATGAATCTTTCTTAACCAGAGAAGATCTTCTTCTTGATCCTCAGCAGTGAGATAGAATTACTCATAAGGAATCAATCCAAGTTTCTTCTTAGGTTTCTTTGTTACCGGGTCAGCGTAGTAAGCAATGCCAGGTGGTTTGATCAGATTTGGTTCTTGCTTGTATGTCTTACCAATGGCAACTCTTCTTACATAGACCTCTAGATTCAACCATTTCCCAGCAACATTTCTTGGGAGGGATTCTTCCCTTTGATTTCTTTGGACCTTGAGTTCAATCCATTTGAACATTTGATTCAATATGGCTGTAGGAAAGAACTCATTTACCAGCAAGTCTTCCAGCTTTAAAATCCAGCAACCATGAATGTTTCTGATTACATTCTGAGTGGTTTCCTCATTGTTGGTCTTTGTATATTCGATGTCGGAGCCAATAGCAATGCTGGCCAGCCTTTTCTCTTCCTGTCTTTGCCTTCTTCTTCTTGTTTTAGCATTGTCTTGATCTCTTCCTGAAGAGTCAGACGAGAAATGCTTTGAGTGGCCAGACGGAGTCACAGCTGTTAAGGGTCTAGCTCTTATGGCTTGAGCTATAGTTTGATTCTCATCATCTTCATTCAGATTGTGATGACTTTCAGTGTGACAGAAATCTTGAGTTTCAGCAGCGGTTTTTCTCTTTTTTGTACTTGCTGAATTTAACTCAGATTCTGCTTGTCTTTTAGAACTTTGCTCTTTTTCAGCAAGAGGTTCTATTGGAAGTGGCACATCAGCAGCAGGAGTAGGAGGGGTTTGATTGCTTTTTCTAGTATTCTACTTTTCCCCCTTAGACATGGATTGCAACATCGGAGTGATGTGCAGAGAATAAAACTCATTGCAATTTTCAGCAAGAGTGTTGAGACTGTTATACTTCATGATGATTGCCTGTTGGTCAGAGTTCATTGTTGATAACTCTTTTTGAATATTCATCATGTTCTCTTCATGTCTTTTCTCTGTTGCGGCCTTCTCATCCATAATATTCTGAGCCTTGACGAGAGCATTCTTTGCAAGCATGAGCGCTTGACTTACATCTTCTTCATAGATCTTGTGATAAAGACTGATGTCTTTCTGAGCTATTGTCAAAGTTGTAGTGCGTCTCAGCACTGTAGCCAATATTTTTCCAATGTCAAGTGGGCTCTCAGCAAGCAATGCCTCATCTTCAGCTTTGCAGGCATCATGGACTTGCTTTAGTGCTAGAATTCTGGGAGTAAACTCCTCAACTCTTGGGATGTAAGAAAATATGGTCAGAGTTACCCCTAGGGTACGCAGCGGAATTTTAAAAATTTTCTTAACATACTGGTTAATTGATTATGCATATGTCGTATATATATAAACACGTCTATTAGAAGACTAACCTTACTTCCAAAGCAGCTTCCAAGTCTTCGTAATATTCCGGTGTATCTTCTCCTTCGTCGAAGTCGAAGATATCTACAATACTCTGTATATCTGCAAGACAATAAGAGTTAGTTTCCAGCTCCTAGAACCTCAACCATGGTATTCACGGATGAACAGCCTATCGGAAGAATGCTAGGATATTCTTTATGTGACCAAGAAGACAGGGCGGCAATTCCCTCCGGTGGCGGTGTGCGCGCGCGTGAGGCTAAGGGGAGGAGGGGAGAGTTTTTATTTTCTCTAAGAAAACTGGGTAGAATAACTGTGTATCAAAAATCACACACAAAATCGTATGCAAAACTCTCTCTAATAGTCCACTATATATAGTAGTCTATAGAAGCCTAAAGCATAAGCAATTAGACTTCGTAAAGGAATAAGAATCTAATTCTTATCGCACAAGGAAACCAATATCAAGTCTAGATTCATTCCCAATCAAATCAAAACTCAATCAGGAAAATCTAACTTATCCCTTGGACTTCTAATAGAGGAAGGAGTCGAACTCCTTCCCCTATTCCGCCATGCGCGCGCGCGCCTGTCCTACGGGACGTGGGTCCCACTTTTGGGACCCACATATATTTCTAAGGCAATCCAAACTCCAAGTAGATTTTTGTCCAAGTGCATATGTTAATTCTAAATTAACATATCCTTTACAATCAAACCTCCATTATATTTCCAAAATATAATCTTTAATTGTATTTACATAAAATACAATTACTTAGCCAATTCAATTAATAATTCCAAATTATTAATTGAGCGACCAATTATTATAATTAATTCCAAATCAATTATAATCCATCAATCACAATTAATTGCGATTCCATCTTCAAGGATATCCTGATAGGCTGAATCACCGCATAGTGTGACCCATAGGGCCTCACCGTATTAAGCAAGTCCTAGACTAGGCAACATGAAATTCCTAGACGGTTCCATTTGCAATATTAATACGCGAGGACGTTTGAGAGGTTTCTCAAAGCTAACCCTTTCGTTGCGAAGCCTGTTGCGCTCAACGCGGCGATGGTAACGTCCCTTCATCTGATTTGCTCGGATGTATCTAGGATCGATGAAGTGTCTATCCCAATAAAACATCCACGGGCGTCTCAGGGAGTTGTTTGGTTAAGATATACTTATGACCATCATCATATATCATTTGCACTGGCCAGTGACTTTACCAACACAACTATGCAGACTACAAGCAGTGCTCTCCTGTGCTACACTTGAGAGATGAATCCTTCACAGAATCACTTATCACCCCCATTTGTATTTAGCCATAATCCTGGATCGTGTCTTAGGTCAACTGCTTATTCAGAGCTGACATCGACGGGTCCACCAAGGATATGGAGCAACAAATGTGATGATAAAGTCCTGTAAGTGCAAAGGACGAATGGCATCACTTCGACAACTCACCGGTTCCCATAGACACGTCGGTGTAGAGTATACATCGATGGGAGTGTCCGGTGGGTACTTCCATTGTTCGATAAAGCTTCTTCGAACAACTATGCGCAGTTATGGGAACGTTCCTTGATTGTCCAACAATCCGTTCCGTGGCCGTGAGATCGGCTCACACTTGCTCCAACAAGTATAACCTCCACGCATACTAGTCTTGTCAGGTTCATTCAGACCCCCACATCCGAGATGTACCACGACTAGGGAGAGTTTGGGATAGATGATAACTCACATAGCTCCCACTAACTGTGTGATCGGTCATCTATCCGAGGGGACATGTTCAGTATCAATACAGACAGCAATATAGATATGACATGATGCAGCCTGGTGTAATATAAATATGAAAGCAATACTCAACAGTAAAATGAAACAAACATATATTATATTACGTTGACCTGTGTAATAGTACATATATATCCTCTACAAGGGCACCATGCCCTTAGTAAGGACTGTCTCTAGGACATATACACTATCAATCTCCCACTTGGACTAGAGCCAGTCACCTTTATGCCTACTGCCCAGATTAGCATAATGTCTTAAGTGGACTTCCACTGATAAGACCTTGGTGAAAGGATCTGCCACGTTGTCCGTGGTTGAGACACGTTCTATACTAACTTCTCCTCTATCTATAATCTCACGTATAACGTGATATTTTCTAAGTACATGTTTGTTCTTGTTTGTAGATCTAGGCTCCCTAGCTTCAGCGACGGCGCCCGTATTGTCCCAATAAATCGTTATTGGACTAGGAGCAGGAACAACCCTCAATTCCTTCAAGAACTCTAAAATCCAGACAACTTCTTACGAAGCTTCTGATTCAGCAATGTACTCGGCTTCTGTGGATGAGTCAGCAATCGTGGCTTGCTTAGAACTCTTCCAACAGATAGCTCCTCCGTTCTATTTGAATACGTATCCTGTCCTTGACTCAAAGTCATCAGGATCTGATTCAAATCCAGCGTCGACATACCCAGACATCTTCAATTCTGGTTCTCCACCAAACACCAAGAACATCTCTTTAGTCCGTCTAAGGTACTTAAGAATGTTCTTCACAGCAGTCCAGTGAGGTACTCCTGGATTCTGTTGGTGTCGACAAGTGACACTAAGCGCATATGCCACATCGGGCCTTGTGCAATTCATTGCATACATTATAGACCCTACTGCCGAAGCATAGGGTACACGACTCATTGCATTTCTTTCTTCATCAGTTTTAGGACCATCCTTAACTGATAAGACAATCCCATGCCTAGCTGGGAGAAAGCCTCTCTTTGAGTCGTCCATCTTATAACGCTTCAGTATTTTGTCGATGTAGGTGGACTGTGTCATTCCCAACATCCTCTTGGATCTATCTCTATAGATCTTGATCCCTAGGATGTAGTTCGCTTCACCCAAGTCCTTCATCGAGAAGGTACTTGATAACCAAACTTTAGTCTCTTCTAGCATAGAGACATTGTTTCCCATGATCAAAATGTCATCTACATAAATGATCATGAAAACAACTCCTTTGTCGCTGTCTCGCATAGACACAGGGATCTTCCTTGCTTCTGATGAAGTCAAACGATTTGACAGCTTCATCAAAGCGGATATTCCAGCTCCTTGACGCTTGCTTTAGCCCATAGATGGATCTTTGTAATTTGCATACAGTAGTTGGCCTGGTTTTACTAATAAAACCTTCCGGCTGTACCATATAGACCTCTTCCTCAAGGTTGCCATTGAGGAAGGCTGTCTTTACATCCATCTGCCAGATTTCATAATCATAGTAGGCAGCTATCGCAAGTAGAATTCGAATGGACTTCAATTTTGCTACTGGTGAAAAGGTTTCATCGTAATCGATGCCATACCTTTGCGTGTAGCCTTTTGCCACAAGCCTAGCTTTGTGCGTTTGTACCTTGCCATCGGCATCTGTCTTTCGTTTAAAGACCCATTTGCACCCAATTGGTCTAACCTCTTGGGGAAAGTCTACCAAGTTCCAAACTTGGTTCTGGTACATTGAATCCATTTCTAATTCCATGGCCTCTTGCCATTTGTCTGAGTCAATATCAATTATTGCCTCTTTGTAGGTCTCGGGATCTTCTCGATCTGATAAACCGACATCAAGTTCACTGATGTCTTCTATCATAAGGCTTTACTTCTGAGGTCCTCTAAGGATCCTCTTCGACCTACGGAGCTCGACTTGTTCTGGTGCTTTTCTTTTCTGGCTTCGTGTAACACGAACATTATCAGTGGGTACTGATGCAGCTGGTCGTTGGGCGCGACCCTGTTCCCTTGCGGGAGGCTGCTCTTGTGCAACTTGTTGCACAGGTTGGTTGACAACGGGTTCTACAGGTGTGGTTTCAACTGTTGATCTAATCACAGGACTCCCACTGACTATGACATGCCTAGCAAGTGTCATATCATCACCCTTGTCTGCTTCGAAAGCTCCCACTGAACTTGAGTCCAAATCAGAAGATTTAAAGACCTCATGTTCGCGCGTGTCAAAGTCTTGAATTTCTTCAAGTTCTATCATATCATCTAACCTCTCTTCTTCGAGGTATGCAGCTTCTAAAAACTTCACGTTTCTAGACACGATCACCTTGTGATCTTCAGCATGATAGAATTCATAGCCTCTCGTCTGACGAGGATAGCCTATGAAATATACTTTGACACCCTTGGCATCTAACTTATCAGTGAGCATCTGCTTGACTATCGTAGGACAGCCCCAAGGTCTAAGATAGCCTAGTGAAGGCTTCTTTCCCTTCCATAACTTATAAGGAGTTTTCTCAACTGATTTAGATGGTACACGGTTCAGAATGTAGATTGCAGTTTGTAGTGCATATCCCCACAGATACTTTGGAAGAGTCGATGATCCAATCATTGATCTCACCATGTCTAACAGGGTTCTATTCCTCCTCTCAGACACACCGTTTAACTGTGGTGTTCCAGGAGGAGTCCATTGCGATTGAATCCCATTTTCCTTCAAGTAATCGATAAATTCTTCACTAAGGTATTCACCTCCTCGATCCGATCGAAGAGTGACTATCCTTAGGTTCAATTCATTCTCGAGCTCATTCCTAAACTCCTTGAATTTCCCAAAGGTCTCGGATTTATTCTTCATAAGAAAGATATATCCATACCTTGAGAAATCGTCAGTAAAGGTAACGAAGTAAGGATAACCCCCACGCGCATGGACTTTAAACGGTCCACATACATCGGTATGTATGAGCTCTAAGCAGCGAGTGGCACGAATACCTTGTCCAACAAAAGGTTTGTTCGTCATCTTACCCTTAACACAAGATTCACATGTACCATATGATTCGAAATCAAATGGTTTTAAGTAGTCCAACTTCCTTAGTCTTTGAATTCGTGTTTCATTGATATGGCCTAGCCTACAATACCATAGATAAGATGGATTATTCTTCTTACTTGAAGACGGTTGTTTGTTATGTATTCGAAATAAAGGTAGACTACTTTGCAAAATATATAAACCATTCACTTAGTGAGCCTTTCCATAATACTGGTCATTTAATGAAAAATAACAAGTATTGTTAGGAAAACCCAAATTGTCCAACAATGGAATGGAAATAATATTTCTGACAATGGATGGAACAAAATAAACGTTATCAAGTTCCAAACATTGTCCTGATGGTAAATCTATCTTGCAGCGTCCAACGCGTTTGGCTTCAACTGGATTGTTGTTCCCAACATGCAAGTTGATTTCACCTTACTTGACTAGCCTGTGTTCAATGGCCCCTTGCACATTATTATAAATGTGTGAGCCACAGGCTGTATCTAATACCCAACCATTGGAGTCAAAAGTAGTCATGTTCATTTCAATAACAAACATACCTGAGCTAGAAGCCAGCGGCTTCTTAACTTGATCTGCCCTTAGCTTAGGGCAATCTCTCTTCCAATGCCCTTTCTACTTACAGAAAAGACATTCATCTGTGTGTACCGTTCCGCTCCTCTTGAACTTCCTTTTTCTGGTTCAGACGCTTAGGCTTATCACTCGAAGTGTTAGCCTTGGCTCCCGACTTTCCCTTACCCTTAGCACCTTTGTTTCTCGGGTTTCGGTTAGACGGTTGCCCAACAAACATGATCGACTTTTCCTTCTTAGGAAGAGTTTGATCATATGTCTTCAGCAGATTATGGAGTTCGGGCAGTGCTACGTCCTTCGCATTCATCGTGGTTAACGATGAACTGCGAATACGAACTCGACAATGATTGAAGGACAAAGATCACCATGATCTTATTCTTATCTTGAGAACATGTTCAGACATGTTCCCTCCTTCATTGAGCTTGCATCTGTGTATCTCTTTGATCAAATCAAATTCAACACTTCTATCTGTCGTCTTAAAGACTGACTCAAGATGCTTTAGCATCTCATACGGCAACATGCTATCATGTTGCCTCTGCAGCTCATTGCTCATTGCCGCCAGCATAATATACTGTGCGGATCTAGCATCCTCATGATGCTTATAAGACTTTGCCTTGTTTGCTTGATTCCAAATCAGCAACTTGATCGGCAATCTGATTCTCGGGACACACGGGATTAGCCTCGTCCAAGACGTACTCAATGCTTTCTTACCTCAGCACCAAACATATATTCCTGATCCAATCTAGGAAGTTTGGTCCGGTCAAAATTTGCTTCTCTAAGACAGCACGGAGCGAGATTCTCGCCATTTCGGTTTCCAGGAGAAATAATATGGAACGAAAACAATAAATCAACTATTGAAATATCATTTCTAAATACACAGTCAACATAACTAAACAACAAGGTCCTTTAGCTGTTTAGCTCCCACTATTTTCACATATGCTTGCCCCCACAACAAACATACGGGTAATGTCCAACAAGTTACCGTAGTGGCCAAGATCCAAATCCATATTATGCCATACTCCAACGGGGGCTGGTCGCATAGCATAATATGATCGGTAGGACTAGTAAGACTATCCAATTGCGTCATGCAACTCTTGGTTGTTAAATCTAATTTAACCCGATGCCCTACATATTGCACCTATCGAGGTCGCTAGATACAATATGCAGTAAGTCACAACCACAGGCTTACTCTAATTTGACGATTACTGCGAGTCTTGTAAGACGAGGTCGCCAATACAAGAAAACGTAATGAAAGTTCAAAATTAAAGCACCCTATGGAAAGCATCTCGGAAATATGTATATATATATATATATAAATGTATTTCCGTACTTATATTGGTTGGGGCTTGTAGCTTGAGGGTTGTTATCAGTCATCTACAAACAAATAAGGGCGCCGCCTACCCATCATGCATGAACGGTCTACACGTAATGGATGCCGCCTATCCATTCTAGTTCTAAACGCGGTCAAGCATATAATGGGTGCCGCCTACCCATACATAAATATGCGGTCCGACATATAAGAGGGCGCCGCCTACCCTCGCATGCATAGCGGTCGAACGAAATGTAAAAACATGGTATTTAAACATGCATTGTCAAACAATAGCATATTGAGCATATGAAACAAGTAGTAGCCTATGTGGATGACAAATGACTTCATAATTTCATTATGAAAATTATAATCCCATACTTATAATCTCTATGAAATAATTGAAAATTTGGACTAGATTGAACATTCGAAAATTCTATTGACCAAGTAGCAATTTTCGAAAACCCGAAGGACTTAATTGTAATTTTAAAAACCTTAGAGGTGTTAAATCTAAAATTCAAAAGTAGAATGACTAATTTGCAATAAACAATAAATTGATAAATTACAAATAAGCCCTTTAACTTTATACTAATTAAATTTAACGCCTCTAGTTTAAAACAATTACAATTAAATCATATTTATATACCAAATATAAAATTCAATCCTCAAAACTTTCAAAATTCGATTTTGGGTCCAACCCGAAAATATATAATTTTTTTTTTTTTAATAAAACGTGGGATGGGACCTAGTCCCGTCCCCCCGGTGCCCGCGGCCCCGGGCGTCGGCGCCCGCGGCACGCGGGCACCGGACGCCGCGGTTGCAGGCGCCCCGGCGCCCGTGCCGCAGCCAGGGCGCCTGCGGCACGCAGGCGCCTCGCCTCGGGCGCCTGCTACCGCAGGCGCCGTCGGCCGCCGCTTGCGACGCGCAAGCGGCCCGGTCGAAAAATTATATATACATAAAATATATATATATATATTTTTTTTTTTTGAAAAAATATAAATTCTAAATTTATATAAAAAACAAAACTTTTGAAAATCGAATTTATCATAGAATCAATTGCATCCACATATCTACGTAATCATACAATATATATACGTATATACGTAATCAATTAACCTGGCTCTGATAGCACTGTAAGAAAATATGGTCAGAGTTACCCCTAGGGTACGCAGCGTAATTTTAAAAATTTTCTTAACATACTGGTTAATTGATTATGCATATGTCGTATATATATAAACACGTCAATTAGAAGACTAACCTTACTTCCAAAGCAGCTTCCAAGTCTTACAAGTCGAAGTCGAAGATATCTACAATACTCTGTATATCTGCAAGACAATAAGAGTTAGTTTCCAGCTCCTAGAACCTCAACCTTGGTATCCACGGATGAACAGCCTATCGGAAGAATGCTAGGATATTCTTTACGTGACCAAGAAGACAGGGCGGCAATTCCCTCCGGTGGCGGTGTGCGCGCGCGTGAGTCTAAGGGGAGGAGGGGAGAGTTTTTATTTTCTCTAAGAAAACTGGGTAGAATAACTGTGTATCAAAAATCACACACAAAATTGTATGTAAAACTCTCTCTAATAGTCCACTATATATAGTAGTCTATAGAAGCCTAAAGCATAAGCAATTAGACTTCGTAAAGGAATAAGAATCTAATTCTTATCGCACAAGGAAACCAATATCAAGTCTAGATTCATTCCCAATCAAATCAAAACTCAATCAGGAAAATCTAAGTTAACCCTTGGACTTCTAATAGAGGAAGGAGTCGAACTCCTTTCCCTATTCAGCCAAGCGCGCGCGCGCGCCTTTCCTACGGGACGTGGGTCCCACTTTTGGGACCCACATATATTTCTAAGGCAATCCAAACTCCAAGTAGATTTTTGACCAAGTGCATATGTTAATTCTAAATTAACATATCCTTTACAATCAAACCTCCATTATATTTCCAAAATATAATCTTTAATTGTATTTACATAAAATACAATTACTTAGCCAATTCAATTAATAATTCCAAATCATTAATTGAGCCACCAATTATTATAATTAATTCCAAATCAATTATAATCCATCAATCACAATTAATTCCAAATTAATTGCGATTCCATCTTCAAGGATATCCTGATAGGCTGAATCACCGCATAGTGTGACCCATAGGGCCTCACCGTATTAAGCAAGTCCTAGACTAGGCAACATGGAATTCCTAGACGGTTCCATCTGCAATATTAATACGCGAGGATGTTTGAGAGGTTTCTCAAAGCTAACCCTTTCGTTGCGAAGCCTGTTGCGCTCAACGCGGCGATGGTAACGTCCCTTCATTTGACTTGCTCGGATGTATCTAGGATCGATGAAGTGTCTATCCCAATAATACATCCACGGGCGTCTCAGGGAGTTGTTTGGTTAAGATATACATATGACCATCATAATATATCATTTGCACTGGCCAGTGACTTTCCCAACACAACTATGCAGACTACGAGCAGTGCTCTCCTGTGCTGCACTTGAGAGATGAATCCTTCACAGAATCACTTATCACCCCCATTTGTATTTAGCCATAATCCTGGATCGTGTCTTAGGTCAACTGCTTATTCAAAGCTGACATCGACGGGTCCACCAAGGATATGGAGCAACAAATGTGATGATAAAGTCCTGTAAGTGCAAAGGACGAATGACATCACTTCGACAACTCACCGGTTCCCATAGACACGTCGGTGTAGAGTATACATCGATGGGAGTGTCCGGTGGGTAATTCCATTGTTCGATAAAGCTTCTTCGAACAACTATGCGCAGTTATGGGAACGTTCCTTGATTGTCCAACAATCCGTTCCGTGGCCGTGGGATCGGCTCACACTTGCTCCAACAAGTATAACCTCCACGCATACTAGTCTTGTCAGGTTCATTCAGACCCCCACATCCGAGATGTACCACGACTAGGGAGAGTTTGGGATAGATGATAACTCACATAGCTCCCACTAACTGTGTGATCGGTCATCTATCCGAGGGGACATGTTCAGTATCAATACAAACAGCAATATAGATATGACATGCTGCAGCCTGGTGTAATATAAATATGAAAGCAATACTCAACAGTAAAATGAAACAAACATATATTATATTACGTTGACCTGTGTAATAGTACATATATATCCTCTACAAGGGCACCATGCCCTTAGTAAGGACTGTCTCTAGGACATATACACTATCATGGGAATGGCACTAAATGAGGTGTCAAGGAGTGAGCCTTAAGTTCAGTAGCAAACTGATCATCTTTTAAAAGCAGCTCGGCTCTTAATGAATCTCCTTCATAAGTGAGGTAATTAGGAGGAGGAATCTGAACGACTTTTGGGTCTTGCTTTGATTGTTCATCGCCATGATCTGAAAAGTCGTCATCATCCTCAGATTCATCAAGTTGAGCAACTTTTGAGCCTTTGTCAGTAGCTTCACTTCCTTTTTGTTGAGTGGTTGCTGATGGCAACGCTTCAGACTCAACGACTAGAGTTTCACCAGTAGATAGTTGTTTCAATTGAGTTTGTGGCTCAATTACTAGAGTTTCGCCAGTAGTTAGTTTTAATTGAGTAGTTGCTGAAGGCAACGTTTGAGACTCAATAACTAGAGTTTCGCCAGTAGTAAGTGGAAGGGATGGAACTTCCTTTGATTTTGGTTTTGAAGATTCACCAATTTCTAGATCCTGCATATGCCTTGCATGGATCACGAGACTGTTTTGTAGAGCGCGTTGGTAATCTTCATCTTCTTCATCCTCATCTTCAAGGTTTTCTTCAGTAACCTTGGCATCAGAAACTGGACTTTTGCCATTTTTCAAGGCAGCCCTTTTTCTGGCGTATTCTTCTTCAGTATCAGCACCTTGCACAGGTGCTTGATTTTCAGCATCAGCAGGAGGAGATTGAGATTCTTGCTGAGATTGTTGTTGTTCAGCTTGCTGATTGTCAGATTGAGTATTTTCAGCAACTGTTAACTTCAATCCACCAGCACCAGGACTTGGACCTTGATTGTCATCATCGTCATCTTTCTTGTCCTTAGAATCTTTCCCTTCATCATCACTGGGATCAGTGGGAATGTTCTCATCTTCTTCTTCTTCTTCATCATCTGTCAGAATGACTAGCTCAACGTGCTTATGCAAAGCAACACTTGTCACTTCCTCTTCCTCAGTTAATTTGTGGGGATCAGCCACCACAAGAACAAAAAGACCTTTGAGCATCACAGCTTGTTCAGCTGGAGAGGCACTCTTGAATTTGGCCTTCATATTCTCTCTGATTTGAGCAATCAGATTGGAGCTCATTTGCTGAGAATATGTCATTTCTTCAGGAAGGATGGAGTGGACAAATGTTTCGAGCTTTAACAGTGAAGATCTCTTTTTCTCATTTGAGAGATGAAGGTGAAGATCTGAGAAATCCATTCTCCTGTACCTTTGCCAGTTGCTGACAGACTTAGCAACTCGTGACAAAGTTGTCCTCTTGAAGTTCAAGTAAAGTTCTTCAGAACTTACTTGCTGATCTTCAGTGATGAGTACCACTTCAGTGGTCTCCTTTTGAGCCTGAAAAAGAATTTTATTTAGATCAGGATTGGTTTGGAGAATTGTTTTAGAGTTTAAATCTGAAAGATGATTTACCTGCTGAGAGTCAGCAAGCTCATGTAGTACAATTCCCATTCCATGAGAAGCTTGAGTAGCATCCTCCATTTGTTCATCCTGAAATAAATTATAATTAGATACAAGTACTAAGCTGTCAAACTTAGTTTTTATACCAGAATTATTAACTACCTGCTGAGCAGGGAGTGTTGGTTCTGGTGCAGAGGCTTCAGCAACCATCTGACTTGCATCTTGAGAAGTCTGTAGAGAAAGAATAATTTTAGCAAAAGAACAATTTTCAGAATTTGAAGTTTTACTGATGGTTGAATTAACTACCTGCTGAGGAAGGACAAGTTGTGGCTCAGTCCTTTCAGCATTAACAGTTTCTTCAGCTTCTCGGACTGTTTCTTCAGCAGACTTCTGATTTTGCTCTATCTGAGAAAGCTGTGCGATTTCAGCAATCTCCCTTGTCTCTGAAATGACAAGTTGAGCAGAAGTATCTTGATATTTGAGCTCACTGCTTGTCATGAAGAGATCAATGGATTTGTTGGATGATTCTTCAATCTCCAACTCCATTTGTTTGCTTAAATCTTCCAGAACAAGCTGGACTTTGTCAATTGATGTCTTGGGTGAACTTGGGCCAGTATTCTCAGCATCAAGAGATGCGTCTTTGAATAATGCTTCTTGAGTTTCAGCAACTATAAGAACTGGAACCATTGCTATTTCAGCAACTGGTTCTTCAGCAAGCTGGGTTTCAGCAACTTGATGAGTTGCTTGTTCAGCAACCATCTTTTCAGCAGCATCAGCAAGTGCCGCTCTTTGCAGATCAGGAGCAATATCACTTGCTGGTTCCAGAGTTGGATCATCTAAATTATCTACAATGTAGATATCTGGGACTTGGGCAGGAATTTCATTTCCACTGCCTTGTGGTCTATTCTCAGTAGAGTTATCAACATTGAGTTGATTGTTGAAGGCTTCCGCAAACACTTCAACATTGCTGATATATGTTTCAGTAATTACTTCAACAACATCTACTGGCAAATGCGTTTCAGCATTTGTCTGGGAATTGACTGAGGAGTCTTGGACATCAGGGACTGACTGGGAAGCAAGTGTCTTCTTTCTTTTGTTGCTTGTCCGTTTCCTCTTAGGTACGGGGTTTGCTGATGACGCTGCAGTCTGAGTGTCATCATCAACTTTCCTCTTTTTCTTTTTAGATTTCTCCAGTTTCCCAGAGTCATCTATTGTTGCCTTTTCAGCAACAGGTGTTGTACACGTACCTTGTTGATTTTCTACAGCAGTTTCATTTGTGTTACCACCATCCACATCAGTTTCATCTCTAGGTTGCTGAGTGGTAACATCTGCAGCTGTTGTATACCTTTCTTGCTGGCTTGTGCTGACAACATTTGCAGTTGTTGTCTTCTTAGTTTTCTTTCCAGCAATCTTAGGTACATTCTGCTTGTAGAAAGATCTTCCCACATTGCACACAGATTTCTTGATTGGCAATGGGTTTCTTAGCTGAATCCTGAAATGTTCAAGGATATAGCATATCTTGATTCCATACATAACTGGAAAGGAAGGTGAGACCTTGTTGTCTTCTACCTTTACCTTAAACTTAGTGACACAATCAACAAGCATGTTGAAAATGTACTTAGCCCAGTTAAGTTCCGATTTATTTTCATAGATATGCATCAGCAATGGCCATCTTCTCAGGCCTACTTGGTCAATTCCTCCAACTTGGGAGTCAAGAACTTTTATCAGTAGCAGAGCTACTAGACCAAGTGAATGGAAGAGATGCTTTCTATTAACGTGCTTTGTCCATGTCACGGGAGCTATCTCGCCTTTCTTCATTTTTGCATTTCTGACGTCACTGTAGAAAGCTTCAATATCTTCGTCAGAAGCAGTGACGTCATCTTCAGTTCCAGTGGTTGGAATCTGAAAAATCTCCGCTAAATCAGTCCATTTCAGGATGATTTGCGTTTTCTGAACATAAGTAAGGATCACTTTTTCAGTGACTCCATTACTGTCTGTAAGGGACTGGAATTCTGCATTATTGTAGAATTCCATTGTATCAATCATGCTCACTTGCTTAGCGCGAGCAGAGATAAAGTTCATGAGGCCTTGCTGCTTGATGAACTCAAGCGCCTCTTCATTTTGGTCATCAAGTTCTTGTTCATAAAAGTACCTAATGTACTTTTCTTTTGCAAACCCTCCCCATTGCATCAACATCTCACACTTTGCAGTGTCAAGATATGACAGAGGCATAGGTTTTACAGTGATTCGGTCGTTTTTCAACACAACTTTCGTTGTGTCTGGGGCCAGAGTAGTCACCGGAGCAGTGCGTGTTTCAGCATTAACAACCTTTGATGATTTTGAGGACTTAGATAACTGTCTCTTGGGAGCCATTTCTTATATAGAGCAAGAAAGATTGTACGAAAAGAGATAGTTTGCTTTTTGACCGGAGGTACAGTAGATTCAGGCTAGAATTTGCAGAGAAAGGAAATGTGAGTTAAAGAATTTTGTCATTTCTCTAACTCCTTCTTTATATAGTGTCTCTGGTGTGTGAGAAACTCAACCGATTTGAGCTCTCAGCAAGGGTAAAACAGAGAAACACTGGAGTTAGTGGAGCCTTTGCATTGAATGCGTAGTGGCCCACTAACTAAAACCGTCAGAGCACTCTCTCTCTTTGTTTTGTTAGCCGTTAGATTAGTAACTCCTTTTAATCAATGGCCACGATTGAATTTCATGTCATGATTATTGCGAGTTTATCTGTGCCAGCTTAACGTCGCAAATTGATTTTACCGAGTAATAAGGGATAGATTGCTTGCTGAAATAGACAAGAATCTTTTCAGCGAGTTTGAATTAACAATCTAGACACTTGCTGAAAGTTCCCCCTTACTTAGATATCTCATATTTTCTTTAAGTTTAAAAGACATTTCTGATTTCCCGTATCAGTAAATTGTTTTGCACTTGAGACATCCTTTGGTAAAATCTGAGAGATGAGCTTTGCTCTTTTTCTGAGTTCCCGTCTCAGAAAGTTCCTTTGATACTTGAATACCTGTTTCAGTATCTTTTGATTGTCTGAGTACCCGTCTCAGCAATCCATAAGTTCTTTCTCTTACTGAGTGCCTGTCTCAGCAAGTGGTCAAGTTTCCTAACAAATACCCGTTTTCAAGGAATTACTTGCTGAATGCCTGTTTCAGCAATCATGTAGTGACTTATCATTTCTTAGAAGAAATCAGTGACTTGGTCTTTTAGACAGGAATACTTTGGCTTTGCTGAATACCTGTTTCAGCATTCTGCCAAATGTATCCTTTAGTGAGGTAGTTCAATCAATCCAAGGTTATACCTTAGCATTGCGAACCTATTATCCGGTAGGGGCTTGGTGAAGATGTCAGCAAGCTGATCTTCAGTGCCTACTTTCACAACCTCAATATCACCTTTTTCCACATGATCTCTAATGAAATGATGTCTAGTATCAATGTGCTTGGTCCTAGGGTGAAACTTAGGATTTTGCGTAATTGCAATAGCACTTGTATTATCACAAAAGATTGGTGTTTTCTTTGCAGAAATACCATAATCTCTTAATTGTTGCTGAATCCATAGGATTTGAGCTGTGCAACAACCAGCTGCAATGTATTCAGATTCAGTAGATGAATTGGCGACACAAGTTTGCTTCTTGCTGAACCATGATATTAATCTAGTACCCAAAAACTGACAAGTTCCAGAGGTACTTTTTCTATCAAGAGTTGATCCACCATGATCAGCATCAGAATAGCCAACCAATTCAAGTCCAGAATCTTTAGGATACCATAATCCAACATTGACTGTACCTTTAACATATTTCAGTATCTTGATTGCCTTTTTGTAGTGTGATTCTCTTGGATCAGATTGGAATCTTGCACACACACAAACATCATACTGAATGTCAGGTCTACTTGCTGTTAGATACAACAAGGAACCAATGAGCTTCCGATATTTGTGTTCTTCAACACTTTTGTCCTCTTTAGTATAGCCCAATTCGGTACCAACACTCATAGGGATCTTTTCAGGTTTCTCATCCTCTTTGATCCTAAACTTTATGAGCATTTCTTTCGCATACTTTGCTTGATTTATGAATATTCCATCTTTGAGTTGCTTGACTTGCAATCCTAGGAAATAATTCAATTTTCCCATCATACTCATTTCAAACTTATTAGTCATGAGTTTGGCAAAATCATCACAAAGTTGCTTATCCTTAGATCCAAAAATTATGTCATCCACATAAATTTGAACTAAGATTAATTTACCATCATGGTTCATGGTAAATAATGTTTTGTCAACTTCACCTTTCTTGAAACCATTTTCCAGCAAGAACTTGGCCAAGGTATCATACCATGTTCTTGGTGCTTGCTTTAGACCATATACAGCTTTCTGAAGCTTGTATACCATCTTGATTTCTGAGGGAAGTTCAAAGCCATGGGGTTGTTCTAGGTAGACTTCTTCAGCAAGTTCACCATTTAAGAATGCACTTTTAACATCCATTTGGTAAACAATGAAGTCATTGTGAGCAGCAAAGGCCAAGAAAAGCCTAATTGCATCCAATCTTGCAACTGGAGCGTAAGACTCATTATAGTCCAATCCTTCAGTCTGACAGTAACCTTGAGCAACTAAGCGTGCTTTATTTCTTGTTACTTCACCAGACTCGCTCAGCTTGTTTCTGAACACCCACTTTGTACCAATAGCTTTCTTATCTTCAGCAAGTGGCACAAGTTTCCAGACTTTGTTCCTTTCAAATTGATCCAATTCTTCTTGCATTGCCTTTATCCATTCAGAATGCTTCAAAGCTTCTTCTATGGTTTTAGGTTCAATTTCTGACACAAAGCAAGAGAACAATGATTCTACTTCTACGACAGTTGCTTCTTCAGCAAGTCCGTGAGTAGCTTTGGATCTAGTCACTTGGCATTTATTAATATCGCCAATCATATCCGTAGAGGGATGATCTCTAATCCATTTATTAACAGGTCTCCTGTTCGTTGGATCAGGATATGTTTGCTCATCAGCATGTGACTCTTCAGTATGTACTTGTTCAGTACTACTGGGAATTTGTGTCTCTGCTGAGATTTGTTCGTCAGCAACTGCTTGTTCAGCATTGCTGGATTGAGGTATTTCATCAGCAGGCACTGGAGATTGCGTAATTTCAGCAACTTCCAGAGCAACCGCATCTTTTGCAGGAAATTCTTTGTCGTGAACTATATTTATCTTGTCATGACTCGGGGGAGGAGAGTCATTGTCAGAATCATCATTTAGTTCAATTGACTTGATTTGCCTAGCATCAGATTCAGTTCTTTGCTCATGTATGATTAGCTTTTTCATACATTCTGATATTTCTTCTTCAGCAGGTACACCTTGTGACTTTTCGTAGAATACAACATGCACAGATTCTTCAATCTTTTGTGCCTTTTTTTGTAAACTCTATAGGCTTTACTATGCAAGGAGTAGCCAAGAAATATCGCTTCGTCTGCCTTTGGTTGAAATGTTCTTAGATATTCTCTACCATTGTTAAGAACGAAACACTTGCAACCAAATACTCTTAGATGAGTGATGTTAGGAGGTCTTCCAACAAACAATTCATAAGGAGTTTTGTTGTATTCCTTAGTAATCAAACATCTATTTTGAGTATAGCAGGCGGTATTAATCGCTTCAACCCAATAAGCCTCACTTATTTCAGTGTCAGCAAGCATTGTTCTTGCGGCTTCTTTCAGGGTACGATTCTTCCGTTCAGCAACACCGTTTTGCTGTGGCGTTCTTACTGAGGATAAATGATGTTGAATACCTTTTGAGGTACAATATTCAGTTATGTACTGGTTTACAAACTCCGTACCATGGTCTGTCCTTATGACATTTACCTTGTCATTTTTCATGACTTCAAGCTTATTCAGCAAGTTAGGTATTTCAGTCTTAGTTTCAGATTTGTGCTTGATGAATACTACCCAAGTGAATCTTGAATAGTCATCTACCACGACTAGACCATACTTCTTACCAGCATAGCTTGTTGAAGAAGATTCAAACAAGTCCATGTGCAAGAGTTGTAAAGGTTTTGTAGTTGACGGTACTGCCTTGTTCTTGAAAGAAGATTAGGTTTGCTTTCCTTGGTGACATGCATTGCAAACACCATCCTTCTTAAAAGTAACCCTAGGTAATCCAACTACAAGTGCCTTTTTAGACAGCTTATTCAGCGTCTTGAAGTTAAGATGACTTGTTCGTTTATGCCATAACCATGCTTTTTCAGCAAGGCAATCATGATCTGAGACAAGGCATTTTTCAACGTTTGCTGAAGACCAATCAACGGTGTACAAGCCTCCTGATCTTCTTGCAATCATTATAACCTTTTTAGTCTCAAAATCTACAAGTTTACATTCATCACTTTTAATTTCGATGAAGTATCCTTTGTCAGCAAATTGACTCATGCTGAAAAGGTTAAACTTAAGATTTTTGACATAAAGAACTCCAGAAATGGTTATGCATCCTAACTTCACATCACCATAGCCTTTTGTAGATCCGGAGCCTCCACCAGCAAACCTTATTGTTAGACCTTTAGACCACTGTCTATAGTTTATAAGGTTATTCTTGTTGCCCGTCATGTGCTTTCCACAACCACTATCAAAGTGCCAGATTGCATCGTTTGTCTCCGTGGCTGCAGTCTGCACAATCAAGAGCAAACAAGTTAATTATCCAATGATGGATGTCCATTAACATGTTCAAGAATGCGTCCAGTGGAAACCCAAGTCTGAAGTTTTTCAACTTTGACTTGTTTTCTACTTGTTGACGAACTAGGAGGATTTGAGCTGAAAGACTTTTGACTCATGCTGGTCAAATCCACTTTCTGATGTGGTGTCTTGCTCTGTTGACCTTTTTGCTGAACATACTTTTCACTAAGTTCTTTTCTAGCAAGGTTCCTTCAAGTCCTAGCATTGAGAGTCTTTTCAGAACTCTTAGGCTTGATTTTCTTCATCTCTTTGAAGTATCTTTGCTGACTTTGCTTATACTCATGAAAAAGTTGACTTTGCTTGGTTTTGAAACCTAGTCCACTTTTCGGAGAATGCTGAGCTTTAGCTTCAGCAACCTTACTTGATTCAGGTTTGTCAGCAAAGGACTTCTGATTACTTTTAGTAATCTTGCCTTTAGTCTTAACAACTTGCTTTTCAGCAACTTGTTTGGCGGAATGCTTCACGGCATTCTTCTTCTTTCCAGTTTGCTTCTCAGCAACCTGTTTTCCTTTTAAAGTCTTGTTACTTTGAGTAGCAACAGCGGGCTTTATGGTCATAGGTACTTGATTGCATGTTTCAGCAACCTTAGTTTGACCAAACTGATAGATTACTGGAGGACTACTATCAGTAGCACGTACAAAGGAGATAGGTGATTTATCTTTTCTCAAGATTTCTACGTTATCACCTTCGCACGTTGCTCCTAAACCTTCTTTCTGAGATGGATCTCTCAAATAAGAGTTTAGTTCAGTCAGCGTATTACTTGCTTCCACATAGGATTTGAAATTGATTTTCATCCTTTTCATTTCTTGGATTTCAGCAAGTAACTTTAGAATTGAGGACTGATACTCTTCCAATTCTAATGTCATTTGAGAATTTTTCTCTACAGCCTCAGCAATAAACTTCTTAAGACGCCTTATTTCAGCATCCTTTTCTTCTGTCTCTTCCTTCAGCAAAACGTACTTTTCAGTTGTTTGCTTGGTCAGAGTTTCAGCAAGTTGTAGTCTCTCTTGCTGTTAGCTGAGAGTTTTCTCAAATCTTTCGATTTCACCTTGAATCTTGTCAAGGTCAATCTCGTCTTCACTTTCTGAATCTGAGTCAGAGGTAGAGTTGTTTGCCTGACCGGCCATGAGGCAGAATTCGTAGTTCGACACATCTGGATAAGCTTCCATAGCTATTCCACACACTTCTTTGCCAATTTCCACGTCTAGAGTGGCTTCTTCATCGTCGGTGTCTGAACTTTCATCCTCACTGTCTTCGGAGCTTGTATCAATACACAAAGCATCGATTTTTTCTTGAAGCTTCTTCTTTTCTTCAGCAATAAAAGCTCTTTTGAACTTCTTCTTCTTTTCAGCAGATTTGCCTTTCAGCAAAGGGCAATTAGCTTTGAAGTGTCCAGGCTTTTTGCAGTAAAAACATAGATCATTTCCAACTGCTGGTTCTTTTGATGATGTAGCTTGCTGAGCTTGCTTGTTCAGCGAGCTAGTATCATTCTTGTACTTATGGTAGTTGTTACCAAGATGCTTTTTCAACTTCTCTTTTGCTTTTCGCCTTTCAAGTTCCTTACTGATGAATTTCTTCATGTTTTTAACAACTAAAGCGTTTTCATCAGCATGCTCTTTATCATTCTTCTTTTCAGAAGATGACGGCTTTGCAGCAAGAGCAATGTTTTGCGATTTTTCAGCAAACACATTTTCTCTTTGCTTTGTCTCATAATTGACAGTAGCAAGATGAGAGAACAACTCTGTTGGTGTAATGTCTGACATTCCTTGATTATAATAGAAATTCTGAGTGTGGATCCATTCTTGATTCAAACTTCTGATGATAGGTTTCACTTTCTCAGAATCTGAATAAAGGTTTCCAACACCCAACGCTGCCATTTCACTAACAAGAGTTGTGAATCTGAAGTCCAAGTCTTCCAGTGACTGTTTGCACCTTGCTTAAAGTTTTGAAACTTTAATTTAACTACTTCAGGTTTGTTTTCCTTGGTCCTGTCAGATCCACAACAAAGATCTTGAACCATTTTCCAAGCTTCCTTTGCAGTCTTAGCACCCCACAGTTTGCACTGTATGGTATCCGGAGTTGATCGAATGATGATATTTCTAGCTTGGCCATCAAGACGGAATCTCTTAGCTTCGTCAGAGGTCCACTCCTCTCTTGGTTTTGGCACAACCGTATCTGATGGTTCGCCTTGGATGGTTTCCTTTCCAGCTTCAGTGGTCCTATGAGGGAAACTCCTTTCAACCTTGGTGATCTTGATAGGTCCATCATTAATGACGGTGACCATCTCATCACTAATGGCCTCAAGATGTAGCATCATGTTGTTTCGTCATTTCTCGTAATTTTGCAGCTTCAACAAGGGAGCATCTCCTAAAGACATCCTGTCAGCAAAGCACTACCAAACTGATCAAGTGAGAGTGATTTACGGAAAGCACCTAAGGGGATCTAGGTTCAGTGCAGAAGGTTAAAGAACCTCCTGCTCTGATACCACTTGTTGGTCCCTTTAAACAACAAGAAAAGACTAGAGGGGGGGGGGTGAATAGTCTTTTCATACTTTCGTCGTTTAAAACTTTCTCAGCAAGTACTTATTACTTTTCAGTAATGAGTTTGCTGATACTTAACTTTCTCAGGAAGCGTAGGTTACTTTACAGTAGCTTGGTTTGCTGATACTTAAAATCAGAGAGAGGAAGTCTTTGATACAATAAGTGCTCTTTCAGTAAGTAAAGGTTTCAGCAAGTGAAGTGAGTGACTGTGTACAGACAGATATAATTTGCTGAAAGCTAAATACAGTAAGTAAATCACACAAACACTTTTATAGTGGTATCTGAGAGTGGCGTAATCTCTCAACTAGTCCACTTCGTCCTTTCTAGGACTGAATCCACTAAGATATGATTGAGGTTCCTTACAATCTCCTATCTAAAGCGATTCAACAGAAACCAAAGCACACTTGCTTTGTCTCCAACCTAAACTAGAGAACTCAACCTTGTTCTCCACCAAACTTGGTACTTTTAATCAGCAAAACTATGTTCGATTAAGTTCCCCCTGAATATCACGCATGAAAGGGTGTATTTTCAGTTAGAGAGTTTTGGGGTGAGATGACTTAATTATAACTTATTCAGTTACAACAAGTAATCTAAGAAACACAACTTGGAATACTTTGCAGTAAACAAGTTTGATTGTTTCTGGTGTCAAGACTTGTTCTTGTTCGAAAGAAAGAACACTTAACTAATTTCTTAGCCGAGTTTGTTCTACTTCTTCACAAGTAGCTTTTTCAAGCTTTAAGTCTTGGAACGGATCAATGGCAGTAAGAGTGTTTGAAGGTTTGTGAGTTTTTAAGCACAAGTGAGAGTTTGATCACGTTGTTGACACACTTCAACTCTTTGCCGGATGACCTCTATTTATAGTGCAAGTAAGGAGCCGTTTGAATTTCAAATCCTAAGGCTTTTGTTCCTTAACATGTCACTATCTTGCTTTTGTACTTTCAACAGCGTCTTTGTTTGTCTTCTAGTCTTCATGTCCTTCGCGTGCATGCTTTGCATTAAATGCACATTTGAATAGAATTCAAACAGTAACAATGGAGCGCAAATTCACGTACATTCAGCAAGAGGTCACATATGTTTATCAGCAAGTGGTCAGTCTCAGTTTCAGCAAGCACAACCTACTCTGTCTTTCAGATTTTCACTTCTGCAATGTTGTTGCTGAATATTCCACTTTCTGAACAACACGTGCCTTTTTAGATACCAGTCTTCAGCAATCTTCTAGTCTTCAGATCTTCAAATTCTTCAAGTTCTTCAGATCTTCAAAAGTCTTCAAGATTCTGAGCGGTTTCTTATTTGCTTCAATAATTTGTTTGTAATAAACAAAATATATCTTCAGCAAATGCTTCAATATACATCATAAGCTAAGCATCAATAAATTATTTTCTTTTCAGAAAATAAAATACATCATACGCAAAAGAAATAACTTATCTATCACCTAACTAAGTCATCAGCAAACGTTCCTCTTTTACAATGTCCTTAAAATTCTAAATTCCTATGGACCTTAAGAGTACTAGTTACTGGACTTTCCTTAATTTAGCATGGTTAATTGCTCATCAAAATTACAAGTTTCCTAACAAACATTCTTAAGTACCTTCGACGGACTAAAGAGATGTTCTTGGTGTTTGGTGGAGAACCAGAATTAAGGATGTCTGGTTATGTCGATGCTGGATTTGAATCAGATCCTGATGACTTTGAGTCACAGACATGATACGTATTCAAATTGAACGGAGGAGCTATCTGTTGGAAGAGTTCTAAGCAAGCCACGATTGTTGACTCATCCACAGAAGCCGAGTACATTGCTGGATCAGAAGCTTCGAAAGAAGCTGTCTGGATTTCAGAGTTCTTGAAGGAATTGAGGGTTGTTCTTGCTCCTAGTCCAATAACGATTTATTGGGACAATACGGGCACCGCCGCTCAAGCTAAGGAGCCTAGATCTACAAACAAGAACGAACATGTACTTAGAAAGTATCACATTATACGTGAGATTATTGATAGAGGAGAAGTTAGTATAGAACGTGTCTCTACCACGGACAACGTGGCAGATCCTTTCACCAAGGTCTTATCAGTGGAAGTCCACTTAAGATATTATGCTAATCTGGGTATTAGGCATAAAGGTGACTGGCTCTAGTCCAAGTGGGAGATTGATAGTGTATATGTCCTAGAGACAGTCCTTATTAAGGGCATGGAGCCCTTATAGAGGGCATATATGTACTATTACACAGGTCAACGTAATATGATATATGTTTGTCGTTTTACTATTGAGTATCGCTTTCATATTTATATTACACCGGGCATGCATCATGTCATATCTCTATTACTGTCTGTATTGATATTAAACATGTCCCCTTGGATAGATGACCAATCACACAGATAGTGGGAGCTATGTGAGTTATCATCTATCCCACACTCTCCCTAGTCGAGGTTCATCTCGGATGTAGGGGTCTGAATGAACCAGACAAGACTAGTATGCGTGGAGGTTATACTTGTTGGAGCAAGTGTGAGCCGATCCCACGGCCACGGAACGGATTGTTGGACAATCGAGAAACGTTCCCATAATTGCGCATAGTTGTTCGAAGAAGGATTATCGAACAATGGAAGTACCCACCGGACAGTCCCATCGATGTATAATCTACACCGAAGTGTCTATGGGAACCGGTGAGTTGTCGAAGTGATGCCAGTCGTCCTTTGGACTTACAGGACTTTATCATCACATTTGTTGCCCCATATCCTTGGTGGACCCGTCGATGTCAGCTCTGAATAAGCAGTTGACCTAAGACACGATCCTGGATTATGGCTACATACAAATGGGGATGATAAGTGATTCTGTGAAGGATTCATCTCTCAAGTGTAGCACAGGAGAGCACTGCTCATAGTCATTCATAGTTGTGATGGTAAAACCGCTGGCTATCAATATTATTATGATGGTCATAATAGATATTGGATTCACCATGCAACTCACTCAAGACGCCCGTGGATGTATTATTGGGATAGACACTTCATCGATCCTAGATACATTCGAGCAAGTCAGATGAAGGGACGTTACCATCGCCGCGTTGAGCGCAACAGACTTCGCAACGAAAGGGTTAGCTTTGAGAAACCTCTCAAACGTCCTCATGTATTAATATTGCAAATGGAACCGTCTAGGAATTCCATGTTGCCTAGTCTAGGACTTGCTTACTACGATGAGGCCCTATGGGTCACATTATGTGGTGATTCAGCCTATCAGAATATCCTTGAAGATGGAATCGCAATTAATTTGGAATTAATTGTGGTTGATGGATTATAATTGATTTGGAATTAATTATAATATTTGGTTGCTCAATTAATGATTTGGAATTATTAATTGAATTGGCTAATTAATTGTATTTTATGTAAATACAATTAAAGATTATATTTTGGAAATATAATAGAGGTTTGATTTGAAAGGATATGTTAATTTAGAATTAACATATGCACATGGCAAAATCTACTTGGAGTTTGAATTGCCTTAGAACTATAAGTGGGTCCCAAAATTGGGACCCACCTATCTCCCGTAGGACTGGGCGCGCGCGCGCGCGTCAGCTAGATAGGGGAAGGAGTTCGACTCCTTCCTCTATTAGAAGTTCAAGGGATAAGTTGGATTTTCCTGATTGAGTTTTAATTTGATTAGGAATGAATCTAGACTTGATATTGGTTTACTAGTGCGATAAGAATTAGATTCTTATTCCTTTACAAAGTCTAATTGCTTATGCTTTAGGCTTCTATTGACTACTATATATAATAGACTAGTAGAGAGCTTTTGACATAGATTTTCACACAGTTGAAGAATCAAATTCTTAGAGAATTAGTCTACCCAGTTTTCTTAGAGAAAATAAAAAGCTCTCCCTTACCTCTCCACCTAAGCCACGCGCGCGCCACCTGCCGGAGGAATCGCCGCCCCATCTTCTTGGTCACACAAAGAATATCCTAGCATTCTTCCGATAGGCTGTTCATCCGTGGATACCAAGGTTGAGGTTCTAGGAGCTGGAAACTAAATTTTATTGTCTTGCAGATAATCAAAGTATTGCAGATATCTTCGACTTCGACGAAGGAGAAGATACACCGGATTATTACGAAGACTTGGAAGCTGCTTTGGAAGTAAGGTTAGTCTTCTAATTGACGTGTTTAAATATATACGTCATATACATAATCAATTAACCTCCATGTTAAGAAAATTTTTGAAATTCCGCTGCGTACCCTAGGGGTAACTCTGACCATATTTTCTTACAAAAAGTGTGAGCAGATGATGCAATGGGGTGGATTTGCAAAAGAGAAGTATATCCGATACTTCTATGAACAAGAACTTGACGAAGAAAACGTTGAGACGTTGAATTACATCAATCAACAAGGCCTACTTCCCTTTATCACTGCTCGCACAAAGAGAGTGAATATGGTGGACACAATGGAATTCTACAACAATGCTGAAAATCCAAACCCACACTGATGGACAAGGAATCACAGAAAAAGTGATTTCTACAACAGTACAGGGAAAGAAAATCACCCTGAAATGGATTGATTTGGCAAATATCTTTCAGATTCCAACCACTAGTACTGAAGATGACATCACTGCCACTGTTGAGGAGATTGAAACCTTCTTCAGTGATGTCAGGAATGAAAGAATGAAGAGAGGAGAAATTGCTCCTATTACATGGAACAATTTCAAGAGAAAACATCTTTGTCACTCTCTTGGACTAGTATCCTTGCTACTCATAAAATTCCTAGACTTCCAAGTCGGAGGAATAGACCAAGTTGGCCTGAAAAGATGGCCATTGCCAATGCACATTTATGAGAACAAAAACGACATCAACTGGGCTAAATACATCTTCAACAAGCTAGTTGATTGTATTGTAAATTCGAAGTCAAGGTGGAAGACAATACTATCTTGCCAATTTTTCTAGTGATGTATGCACTGAAGATTTGTTACATCTTGGAACATTTCCAGATCAAGCTAAGAAACCCATTGCCAATCAAAAAGCTAGTATGCAATGTGAGAAGAGCTTTCTACAAACTAAATGGACCCAAGGATGCTGACAAACAGTCCAAGAAAGCAACAGAGTCAAATGTTGCTGATGCTGCTGCGGTTGCTGGCACTAAGGCACCCAACATGAGATCAAAGAAGAGAAAAGCTGATGATGATACTCAAACTGCAGCTTCATCAGTTGATCTTGTCCCCAAGAAAGCCAGAACAAAAACCTTCTCAAGGAAGAAAACGACGGCTAGGAAGTCAGTTCCTATCGTTCATGAAATACAGGACGATGATACAAGAGTGGTTTCTGTTAGGAAACTTGTAATTTTGATGAGCAATTAACCATGCTAAATTAAGGAAAGTCCAGTAACTAGTACTCTTAAGGTCCATAGGAATTTAGAATTTTAAGGACATTGTAAAAGAGGAATGTTTGCTGATGACTTAGAGTAGGTGCTAGATAGGTTGGTTTTACCGCTTATGATGTATCTTGTTTGCTGAAAAGAAATACAACCTATTGAAGCATTTGCTGATGATGTACTTTGTTTTTACAAACAAACTATTGAAGCATTTAGAACCGCTCAGAAACTTGAAGATTTTGAAGACTGAAGACTAGAAGATTTCTGAAGACTGGTATCTACAAAGGCACATGTTGCTCTGAAAGTGGAAACTTCAGCAACAACATTGCATAAGTGAAAATCTGAACGACAGAGTAGGTTGTGCTTGCTGAAACTGTGAATGACCTCTTGCTGATGGAACATTTGTGACCTCTTGCGAAAGTACTTGTATTTGCGCTCCAATGTTACTGTTTGAATTTCATTCAAATGAGCATTAAATGCAAAGCATGCACGCGAAGGACAAGAAGACTAGAAGACAAACAAGGACACTACTGAAAGTACAAAAGCAAGATAGTGACATTTTAAGGAACAAAAACCTTAGAATTTGAAATTCAAACGGCTCCTTATTTCACTATAAATAGAGGTCATCCGGCAAAGAGTTGAAGTGTGTCAACAACGTGATCAAACTCTCACTTGTGCTTAAACTCACATACCCTTCAATACTCTTTACTGCCATTGATCCGTTCCAAGACTTAAAGCTTGAAAAAGCTACTTGTGAAGAAGTAGAACTTACACGACTAAGAAATTAGTTAAGTGTTCTTTCTTTCTTTTGAACAAGAACAAGTCTTGACACCAGAAACAATCAAACTTGTTTACTGCAAAGTATTTAAAGTTTTGTTTCTTAGATTACTTGTTGTAACTGAATAAGTTATGATTAAGTTATCTTACCCCAAAACTCTCTAACTGAAAATACACCCTTTCAGGCGTGATATTCAGGGGGAACTTAATCGAGCATAGTGTTGCTGATTACGTTCTCTAGTTAGGTTGGAGACGAAGCAAGTGTGCTTTGGTTTCTTTTTTAATCGCTCTAGATAGGTGTTGTAAGGAACCTCAATCTTATCTTAGTGGATTCAGTCCTAGAAAGGACAAAGTGGATTAGTTTAGAGATTACACCACTCTCAGATATCACTATAAAAGTGTTTGTGTGATTTACTTACTGTACATAGTTTTTAGCAAAGCATATCTATCTGTACACAGTCACTCACTTCACCTGCTGAAACTATCACTTACTGACAAAAGCACTTATTGTATCAAAGACTTCCGCTCTCTGATTTTAAGTATCAGCAAAGCTAGTTACTGAAAAGTAACTTGTGCTTGCTGAGAAAGTTAAGTATCAGCAAACTCATTACTGAAAAGTAATAAGCACTTGCTGAGAAAGTTTTTAAACGATGAAAGTTTGAAAAGACTCACCCCCCCCCCTCTAGTCTTTTCTTTTTGTAAAGGGACCAACAGTTTCTGAAAAACAAACCACTCCAGTAGTTATTGTAGAAGCACCTGCTGAAGCTTCTACAAATCCAATTAATTTGGATACATCTACTGAAGAAAGACCACAAGGCAGTGGAAATGAAATTTCTGTCTTAGAAAGAATTGACGATGTCTACATTCTAGATAATCTTGAGGATACAACACTTGCTGCAGACCTAAGAAAGGCTGCACTTGCTGAAAATGTTGCTAACAAAGCAACAGAACAAAAAGAGACAGTTGCTGAGACAACAACTAGTCAAAGAAAGGAAGTTGCTGAAACAACAACTATTGAAGAACTAGTTGCTGAGACTGCAACTGATCAAAATCCAGAGTTTGCTGAAACTCACCAAGAAGCAACATTCGACGACGCATCTCATGATGCTGAGAATGCAAGACCTAGTTCACCGGCCCAAGAAACCACTTCAATAGAAAAGATCCAACTGGTACTGACTGATCTAAGCCAGCAAATGGATATGGAGATTGATGATAACTCAAACAAGTCAGTAGATCTTTTCATGACAAGTAGTGAACTAAGAGGTCTAGATGCTTCTGCTCAACCTGTCCATTCAGAGACAAGGGAGATTGCTGATAATACACAGCTTTCTCATTTAGAGCAAGAAAGGAAGTTTGCTGAAGATTTGGTCCCAGATAATGAATAAGCAAACAATGTTGAAAGGACTGGGTCACCACCTGTCATTCTTCAGCAGGTAGTTAACTCAGAAATAGGCAAAACTTCTTTATATGATACTTTATCATTCGCTAATACTATTATTTCTTTACAGACTTCTCAAGATATGTTAGGAAACTTGTAAATTTTGATGAGCAATTAACCATGCTAAATTAAGAAAAGTCCAGTAACTAGTACTCTTAAGGTCCATAGGAATTTAGAATTTTAAGAACATTGTAAAAGAGGAACGTTTGCTGAAGACTTAGTGTAGGTACTAGTTAGGTGCTTTAGTTTGCTGATGATGTACTTTGTTTTTACAAATGAACTATTGAAGCACTAGAACCGTTCAAAAACTTGAAGAATTCGAAGACTGAAGACTTAAGAAGATTTCTGAAGATGGTATCTACAAAGGCACATGTTGCTCAGAAAGTGGAAATTTCAGCAACAACTTGCATAAGTGAAAATCTAAATGACATAGTAGGTTGTGCTTGCTGAAACTGAGACTGACCGCTTGCTGAAATACATATGTGACCTCCTTGCTGAAAGTATTTGCATTTTGGCTCCAACGTTCACATTTGAATTCCATTCAAATGAACATTAAATGCAAAAGTAAGCACGCGAAGAACATGAAGACTAGATGTTAGGAAACTTGTAATTTTGATGAGCAATTAACCATGCTAAATTAAGGAAAGTCCAGTAACTAGTACTCTTAAGGTCCATAGGAATTTAGAACTTTAAAGGACATTGTAAAAGAGGAACGTTTGCTGAAGACTTAGTGTAGGTACTAGTTAGGTGCTTTAGTATCACTTATGATGTATCTTGTTTTCTTAAAAGAAAAAGAACCTATTGAAGCATTTGCTGATGATGTACTTTGTTTACACAGACAAACTATTGAAGCATTAGAACCGTTCAGAAACTTGAAGAATTCGAAGACTGAAGACTAAAGAAGATTTTTGAAGATGGTATCTACAAAGGCACATGTTGCTCAGAAAGTGGAAACTTCAGCAACAACTTGCATAAGTGAAAATCTATATGACAGAATAGGTTGTGCTTGCTGAAACTGAGACTGACCACTTGCTGAAATACATATGTGACCTCCTTGCTGAAAGTACTTGCATTTGCGCTCCAACGTTCATATTTGAATTTCATTCAAATGAACATTAAATGCAAAGTAAGCACGCAAAGAACATGAAGACTAGAAGACAAATAAAGGACGCTGCTGAAAGTACAAAGGAAAGATAGTGACTTCTTAAGGAACAAAGCGTTAGAATTTGAAATTCAAACGGATCCCTTGTTTCACTATAAATAGAGGTCATCCGGCTAAGAGTAGAAGCATGTCGAAAACGTGATCAAACTCTCACTTGTGCTTAAGCACTCAAACCCTTCTATACTCTTCACTGCCATTAATCCGTTCCAAGACTTAAAGCTTGAAAAAGATACTTGTGAAGAAGTAGAACATTCACGGCTAAGAAATTAGTTAAGTGTTCTTTCTTTCGAACAAGAACAAGTCTTGACACCAGAAACAATCTAACTTGTTTACTGCAAAATATTCAAAGTTTTGTTTCTTAGATTACTTGTTGTAGTTGAATAAGTTATAATCAAGTTATCTCATCCCAAACCTCTCTAACTGATAAACACCCTTTTCAGGCGTGAAATTCAGGGGGAACTTAATCAAGCATAGTGTTGCTGATTATAAGTCCCAAGTTTGGTGGAGAACAAGGTTTCGTTCTCTAGTTAGGTTGGAAACGAAGAAAGTGTGCTTTGGTTTCTGTAGAATCGCTCTAGATAGGTGTTGTAAGGAACCTCAAAATTATCTTAGTGGATTCAGTCCTAGACAGGACAAAGTGGATTAGTTGAGAGATTACGCCACTCTCAGATACCACTTTAAAAGTGTTTGTGTGATTTACTTTACTGCATTTAGTTTTCAGCAAGCATATCTATCTGTACACTGTCACTCTGCTCACTTGCTGAAACTATCACTTACTGTTAAAGCACTTATTGTACAAAGACTTCCGCACTCTGTTTTTAAGTATCAGTAAAACTCGTTACTGAAAAGTAACTAGTACTTGCTGAGAAAGTTAAGTATCAGCAAACTCATTACTGAAAAAGCAATAAGCCCTTGCTGAGAAAGTTTTTAAACGACGAAAGTTTGAAAAGTCTATTCACCCCCCCCCCCCCTCTAGTCTTTTCTTGTTGTTTAAAGGGACCAACAAGTGGTATCAGAGCGAGGTTCTTTAACCTTCAGCACTGAACCTAGATATCCCCTTAGGTGCTTTCCGCAAAAACACTCTCACTTGATCAGTTTGGTAGTCTTTTGCTGACAGGATGTCTTTAGGAAACGCTCCCTTGTTGAAGCTGGAAAACTATGAAAAATGGCGAAACAACATGATGTTACATCTTGAGGCCATTAGTGATGAAATGGTCACTGTCATTAATGATGAACCTATCAAGATCACTAAGATTGAGAGAAGCTTTCCTCACAAAACCACGTATACTGCTGGTAAGGAAACTATCTTAGGAGACCCGGTTGACACCGCCGTTCCAAAACCAAGAGAGGAATGGACTTCCGACGAAGCCAAAAGATTCCGTCTTAATGGCCAAGCAAGAAACATCATCATTCGATTAACTCCGGATACTATACAGTGCAAACTGTGGGGTGCCAAAACTGCTAAGGAAGCTTGGAAAATGGTTCAAGATCTTTGTGCTGGATCTGACAATACCAAGGAAAACAAACTCGAAGTGCTAAAGTTAAAGTTCCAGAACTTTAAAAAAGGTACAAATGAGTCACTGGAAGACTTGGACTTCAGATTCACAACTCTAGTTAGTGAGATGGCTGCCTTGGGAGTTGGAAATCTTTACTCAGATTCTGAGAAGGTGAAAACCATTATCAGAAGTCTGAACCAAGAATGGATCCATACTCCGAATTTCTACTACAATCAAGGAATGCCAAACATCACACCTACAGAGTTGTTCTCTCATCTTGCTACTGTCAACTACGAGATAAAGCAAAGAGAAAATGTGTTTGCTGAAAAATTGCAAAACATTGCTCTTGCTGCAAAGCCGTCATCTTCTGAAAAGAAGAATGATAAAGAGCCCGCTGATGAAATGCTTTAGTTGTTAAAAACATGAAGAAATTCATCAGTAAGGAACTTGAAAGGCGAAAAGCAAAAGAGAAGCTGAAAAAGCATCTTGGTAACAACTACCATAAATACAAGAATGATGCTAGCTCGCTGAACAAGCAGGCTCAGCAAGCAAATTCCTCTGAAGAACCAGCAGTTGGAAATGATCTCTGCTTTTACTGCAAAAAGCCTGAACACTCAAAGCAAATAGTCCTTTACTGAAAGGCAAATCTGCTGAAAAGAAGAAGAAGTTCAAAAGAGCTTTTATTGATGAATAAAAGAAGAAGCTTCAAGCAAAAATCGATGCGTTGTACATTGATACCAGTGTTGAAGGGTAATTCGTATTTCTCTCTAAGTTCGCAATAAGTCGCTAGTCTAAGTCATTCTAGTTCTTCTTCTTGTAGTGTTCCTCTAAGATAGGAGGTGAGCCTTCTTGTAGCTTCCTCGTACCTGAAATAGACTAGAGGGGGGGGGGTTAGTGTCTCTTGCCCGGTCTGTAAGGTATCAGACCGGAGAGGCGACTTTACGAGTAGGGAGTTGTGAGGCTTCCCTAGTATGAGTAGTGCAAGTGGTGCTCGTGTGGTGTCATTAATGCTTACTGTTGAGGAGTAAATGAGGCCCTTTTATACTTGAGACTCTTCAGCTTCCGGTCATGTAGGATCACGCCAAGTGTACGGCTAGGATTGAGGCCTTCCTCGGCCCAGGCCCATTAAGGAGGTCCGTGGGCCTTGGCCCAAGAGAGCAACCATGGCTGGTCGCTCTGTGGTCCTCGTGCCTTCCTTGTGCGTGGGTGATGCGAGTAGTGTCCTGCTCAGTTTCTGTCAAGGAGCGTTACCTTGACGTAAGGTCTCCTCGAGCCCGAGAGAGATGCTCCTCGAGCCCACTGGCAGCTTTGTCCTTGAGAGGAGCTTATTTTGAGGGTTGTCCTCCCAGTGATGGTCGGACCCTATGTTGGTCGATCCACACCTTAGTGACATACTTGGGTGTGGTTGTGCCCCTTGAGGGACGGCCTATGATGCTTTGTCGCGCTCTTAGACCGCTCCAGTTCGTACATGCGGACTGGACATATTTCAACCCTAACAACCAGCTCCGAAGACAGTGAGGAAGAAAGCTCAGACACTGAAGATGAAGAAGCCACTCTAGACGTAGAGATTGGCAAGGAAGTTTGTGGAATTGCTATGGAAGCTTATCCAGATGTGTCAAACTACGAATTCTGCCTCATGGCCGGTCAGGTAAACTGTTAGGTAACTTTTAATTTTGATGAGCAATTAACCATGCTAAATTAAGAACAGTCCAGTAACTAGTACTCTTAAGGTCCATAGGATTTTAGAATTTTAAGGACATTGTAAAAGAGGAACGTTTGCTGATGACTTAGATAGGTGTTAGATAAGTTATTTCTTTTGTGTGACGTATTTTATTTTCTGAGAAGAAAATAATTTATTGACACTTTAGCGTATGATGTATTTTATTTTCTGAAAAGAAAATATCTTATTGATGCTTAGCTTTAATGAATCTTATTTTCTAAAAAGAAAATGACCTATTGAAGCATTTGCTGAAGATGTATTTTGTTTATTACAAACAAATTATTGAAGCAAATAAGAAACCGGTCAGAATCTTGAAGACTTTTGAAGATCTGAAGACTTGAAGACTTGAAGACTTGAAGATTGCTGAAGACTGGTAAGGCACGTGTTGCTCAGAAAGTGAAATTTTCAGCAACAGCATTGCATAAGTGAAAATCTGAAAGACAGAGTAGGTTGTGCTTGCTGAAACTGAGAATGAACACTTGCTGATGAACATATGTGACCTCTTGCTGAATGTACGTGATTTTGCGCTCCAATGTTACTGTTTGAATTCTATTCAAATGTGCATTTAATGCAAAGCTTACACGCGAAGGACATGAAGACTAGAAGACAAACAAAGGTTGCTGCTGAAAGTACAAAAGCAAGATAGTGACATGTTAAGGAACAAAAGCCTTAGGATTTGAAATTCAAACGGCTCCTTACTTGCACTATAAATAGAGGTCATCCGGCAAAGAGTTGAAGTGTGTCAACAACGTGATCAAACTCTCACTTGTGCTTAAAAACTCACAAACCTTCAAACACTCTTACTGCCATTGATCCGTTCCAAGACTTAAAGCTTGAAAAAGCTACTTGTGAAGAAGTAGAACAAACTCGGCTAAGAAATTAGTTAAGTGTTCTTTCTTTCGAACAAGAACAAGTCTTGACACCAGAAACAATCAAACTTGTTTACTGCAAAGTATTCCAAGTTGTGTTTCTTAGATTACTTGTTGTAACTGAATAAGTTATAATTAAGTCATCTCACCCCAAAACTCTCTAACTGAAAATACACCCTTTCAGGCGTGATATTCAGGGGGAACTTAATCGAGCAAAGTTTTGCTGATTAAAAGTACCAAGTTTGGTGGAGAACAAGGTTGAAGTTCTCTAGTTTAGGTTGGAGACAAAGCAAGTGTGCTTTGGTTTCTGTTGAATCGCTTTAGATAGGAGATTGTAAGGAACCTCAATCATATCTTAGTGGATTCAGTCCTAGAAAGGACAAAGTGGATTAGTTGAGAGATTACGCCACTCTCAGATACCACTATAAAAGCGTTTGTGTGATTTACTTACTGCGTTTAGCTTTCAGCAAATTATATCTGTTTGTACACAGTCACTCACTTCACTTGCTGAAACTCTTTACTTGCTGAAAAAGCACTTATTGTTTCAAAGACTTCCGCTCTCTGATTTAAGTACCAGCAAACCAAGTTACTGGAAAGTAATTTACGCTTGCTGAGAAAGTTAAGTATCAACAACCTCTTTACTGAAAAGTAATAAGTACTTGCTGAGAAAGTTTTTAAACGACAAAAGTTTGAAAAGACTATTCACCCCCCCCTGTAGTCTTTTCTTGTTGTTTAAAGGGACCAACAAGTGGTATCAAAGCTGGAGGTTCTTTAGCCTTCTGCACTGAACCTAGATCCCCTTAAGTGCTTTCCGTAAATCTATCAGTTTGGTCAAACTAAGGTTGCTGAAACATGCAATCAAGTACCTATGACCATAAAGCCCGCTGTTGCTACTCAAAGTAACAAGACTTTAAAAGGAAAACAGGTTGCTGAGAAGCAAACTGGAAAGAAAAAGAATGCCGTGAAGCATTCCGCCAAACAAATTGCTGAAAAGCAAGTTGTTAAGTCTAAAGGCAAGATTACCAAAAGTAATCAGAAGTCCTTTGCTGACAAACCTGAATCAAGTAAGGTTGCTGAAGCTAAAGCTCAGCATTCTCCAAAGAGCGGACTCGGTTTCAAAACCAAGCATAGTCAACTCTTTCATGAGTATAAGCAAAGTCAGCAAAGATACTTCAAAGAGATGAAGAAAACCAAGCCTAAGAGTTCTGAAAAGACTCCTAATGCTAGGACTAGAAGGAACCTTGCTAGAAAAGAACTTACTGAAAAGTATGTTCAGCAAAAAGGTCAACAGAGCAAGACACCACATCAGAAAGTGGATTTGACCAGCACGAGTCAAAAGTCTTTCAGCTCAAAACCTCCTAGTTCCTCAGCAAGTAGAAAACAAGTCAAAGTTGAAAAACTTCAGACTTGGGTTTCCACTGGACGCATTCTTGAACATGTTAATGGACATCCATCATTGGATAATTAACTTCTTTGCTCTTAATTGTGCAGACTGCAGCCACGGAGACAAACGATGCAATCTGGCACTTTGATAGTGGTTGTGGAAAGCACATGACGGGCAACAAGAATAACCTTATAAACTATAGACGGTGGTCTAAAGGTCCAACAATAAGGTTTGCTGGTGGAGGCTCCGGATCTACAAAAGGCTATGGTGATGTGAAGTTGGGATGCATATTCTGGAGTTCTTTATGTCAAAAATCTTAAGTTTAACCTTTTCAGCATGAGTCAATTTGCTGACAAAGGATACTTCATCGAAATTAAAAGTGATGAATGTAAACTTGTAGATTTTGAGACTAAAAAGGTTATAATGATTGCAAGAAGATCAAGAGGCTTGTACACCGTTGATTGGTCTTCAGCAAACGTTGAAAAATGCCTTGTCTCAGATCATGATTGCCTTGCTGAAAAAGCATGGTTATGGCATAAACGAACAAGTCATCTAAACTTCAAGACGCTGAATAAGCTATCTAAAAAGGCACTTGTAGTTGGATTACCTAGGGTTACTTTTAAGAAGGATGGTGTTTGCAATGCATGTCAGCAAGGAAAGCAAACCAAATCTTCTTTCAAGAATAAGGCAATACCGTCAAGTACAAAACCTTTACAACTCTTACACATGGACTTGTTTGAATCTTCTTCAACAAGCTATGATGGTAAGAAGTATGGTCTAGTCGTGGTAGATGACTATTCAAGATTCACTTGGGTCGTATTCATCAAGCACAAATCTGAAACCAAGACTGAAATACCTAACTTGCTGAATAAGCTTGAAGTCATGAAAAATGACAAGGTAAGAGTCATAAGGACAGACCATGGTACTGAGTTTGTAAACCAGTACATAACTGAATATTGTACCTCCAAAGGTATTCAACATCAGTTATCCTCAATAAGGACACCACAGCAAAATGGTGTTGCTGAACGGAAGAATTGTACCCTGAAAGAAGCCGCAAGAACAATGCTTGCTGACACTGAGATAAGTGAGGCTTACTGGGTTGAAGCGATTAATACCGCCTGCTATACTCAAAATAGATGTTTGATTACTCAGGAATACAACAAAACTCCTTATGAATTGTTTGTTGGAAGACCTCCTAACATCACTCATCTAAGAGTATTTGGTTGCAAGTGTTTCGTTCTTAACAATGGTAGAGAATACCTAAGAACATTTCAACCAAAGGCAGACGAAGCGATATTTCTTGGCTACTCCTTGCATAGTAAAGATTACAGAGTTTACAACAAAAAGGCACAAAAGATTGAAGAATCTGTGCGTGTTGTATTCTACGAAAAGACACAAGGTGTGCCTGCTGAAGAAGAAATATCAGAATGTATGAAAAAGCTAATCATACATGAGCAAAGAACTGAATCTGATGCTAGGAAAATCAAGTCAATTGAACTAAATGATGATTCTGACAATGATTCTCCTCCCCCGAGTCATGACAAGATAAATATAGTTCACGACAAAGAATTTCCAGCAAAAGATGCGGTTGCTCCGGAAGTTGCTGAAATTACGCAATCTCCAGTGCCTGCTGATGAAGTACCTCAACCCAGCAATGCTGAGCAAGCAGTTGCTGATGATCAAATCTCAGCAGAGACACAAATTCCCAGTAGTACTGAACAAGTACATACTGAAGAGTCACATGCTGATGAGCAAACGTATCCTGATCCAACAAACAGGAAACCTGTTAATAAATGGATTAAAGATCATCCCTCTACGGATATGATTGGCGATATTAATAAACGCCAAGTGACTAGATCAAAAGCTACTCAAGGACTTGCTGAAGAAGCAACTGTCGTAGAAGTAGAATCTTTATTCTCTTGCTTTGTTTCAGAAATTGAACCTAAAACCATAGAAGAAGCTTTGAAGCATTTTGAATGGATAAAGGCAATGCAAGAAGAATTGGATCAATTTGAAAGAAACAAAGTCTGGAAACTTGTGCCACTTGCTGAAAATAAGAAAGCTATTGGTACAAAGTGGGTGTTCAAAAACAAGCTGAGCGAGTCTGGTGAAGTAACAAGAAACAAAGCACGCTTAGTTGCTCAAGGTTACTGTCAGACTGAAGGATTGGACTATGATGAGTCTTACGCTCCAGTTGCAAGAATGGATGCAATTAGGCTTTTCTTGGCCTTTGCTGCTCACAATGACTTCATTGTTTACCAAATGGATGTTAAGAGTGCATTCTTAAATGGTGAACTTGCTGAAGAAGTCTACCTAGAACAACCCCCTGGCTTTGAACTTCCCTCAGAAACCAAGATGGTATATAAGCTTCAGAAAGCTGTATATGGTCTAAAGCAAGCACCAAGAGCATGGTATGAAACCTTAGCTAAATTCTTGCTGGAAAATGGTTTCAAGAAAGGTGAAGTTGACAAAACTCTTTTTACCATGAACCATGATGGTAAATTAATCTTAGTTCAAATTTATGTGGATGACATAATTTTTGGATCTAAGGACAAGCAACTTTGTGATGATTTTGCCAAACTCATGACAAATAAGTTTGAAATGAGTATGATGGGAAAATTGAATTATTTCCTAGGGTTGCAAGTCAAGCAACTCAAAGATGGAATATTCATAAATCAAGCAAAGTATGCGAAAGAAATGCTCATAAAGTTTAGGATCAAAGAGGATGAAAAACCTGAAAAGATCCCTATGAGAGTTGGTACCAAATTGGGCTATACTAAAGAGGACAAAAGTGTTGAAGAACACAAGTATAGGAAGCTCATTGGTTCCTTGTTGTATTTAACAGCAAGTAGACCTGACATTCAGTATGCTGTTTGTGTGTGTGCAAGATTCCAATCGGATCCAAGAGAATCACACTACAAAAAGGCAATTAAAATACTGAAATATGTTAAAGGTACAGTCAATGTTGGATTATGGTATCCAAAAGATTCTGGACTTGAATTGGTTTGCTATTCTGATGCTGATCATGGTGGATCAACTCTTGATAGAAAAAGTACCTCTGGAACTTGTCAGTTTTTGGGTACTAGATTAATATCATGGTTCAGCAAGAAGCAAACGTGTGTCGCCAATTCATCTACTGAATCTGAATACATTGCAGCTAGTTGTTGCACAGCTCAAATCCTATGGATTCAGCAACAATTAAGAGATTATGGTATTTCTGCAAAGAAAACACCAATCTTTTGTGATAATACAAGTGCTATTGCAATTACGCAAAATCCTAAGTTTCACTCTAGGACCAAGCACATTGATATTAGACATCATTTCATTAGAGATCATGTGGAAAAATGTGATATTGAGGTTGTGAAAGTAGGTACTGAAGATCAGCTTGCTGACATCTTTACCAAGCCCCTACCGGATAATAGGTTCGCAATGCTAAGGTATAACCTTGGATTGATTGAACTACCTTAATAAAGGATACACTTGGCAGAATGCTGAAACAAGGTATTCAGCAAGCCAAAGTATTCCTATCCAAAAGACCAAGTCACTGATTTCTTCTAAGAAATGATAAGTCACAACATGATTGCTGAAACAGGCATTCAGCAAGTAATTCCTTTAAAACAGGTATTTGTTAGGAAACTTGATCACTTGCTGAGACAGGAACTCAGTAAGTGAAAGAACTTAAGGATTGCTGAGACGGGTACTTAGACAATCAAAAGATACTGAAACAGGTATTCAAGTATCAAAGGAATTTTCTGAAACGGGAATTCAGAAAAAGAGGAAAATCTCATCTCTCAGATCTTACCAAAGGATGTCTCAAAGTGCAAAAAGAATTTACTGATACGGGAAATCAGAAATATCTTTTAAACTTAGAAAATATGAGATATCTAAGTAAGGGGGAACTTTCAGCAAGTATCTAGATTGTTAATTCAAACTCGCTGAAAATATTCTTGTCTATTTCAGCAAACAATCTATCCCTTATTACTCGGTAAAATCAATTTGTGACGTTAAGCTGGCACAAATAAACTCGCAATAAATCATGACATGAAATTCAATCGTGGCCATTGATTAAAAGGAGTTATTAATCTAACGGCTAACAAAACAAAGAGAGAGAGTGCTCTGACGGTTTTAGTTAGTGGGCCACTACGCATTCAATGCAAAGGCTCCACTATCTCCAGTGTTTCTCTGTTTTACCCTTGCTGAGAGCTCAAATCGATTGAGTTTCTCACACACCAGAGACACTATATACAGAAGGAGTTAGAGAAATGACAAAATTCTTTAACTCACATTTCCTTTCTCTGCAATTTCTAGCCTGAAACTACTGTACCTCCGGTCAAAAAGCAAACTATCTCTTTTCGTACAATTTCTTGCTCTATATAAGAAATGGCTCCCAAGAGACAGTCATCTAAGTCCTCAAAATCGTCAAAGGTTGACAGTGCTGAAACACGCATTGCTCCGGTGACTGCTCCGGTGACTTCTCTGACCCAAGACACAACGAAAGTTGTGTTGAAAACGACCGAATCACTGTAAAACCTATGCCTCCGTCATATCTTGACACTGCAAAGTGTGAGATGTTTATGCAATGGGGAGGGTTTGCAAAAGAAAAGTACATTAGGTACTTTTATGAACAAGAACTTGATGACCAAAATGAAGAGGCGCTTGAGTTCATCAAGCAGCAAGGCCTCATGAACTTTATCTCTGCTCGCACTAAGCAAGTGAGCATGATTGATACTATGGAGTTCTACAATAATGCAGAAATCCAGTCCCTTACTGATAGTAAAGGAGTCACTGAAAAAGTGATCTTTACTACAGTTCAGAACACGCAAATCGTCCTGAAATGGACTGATTTAGCGGAGATTTTTCAGATTCCATCCACTGGAACTAAAGATGACGTCACTGCTTCTGACGAAGAAATTGAAGCTTTCTATAGTGACGTCAGAAATGCAAAAATGAAGAAAGGCGAGATAGCTCCCGTGACTTGGACAAAGCACGTTAAGAGAAAGCATCTCTGCCATTCACTTGGTCTAGTAGATCTGCTACTGATTAAAGTTCTTGACTCCCAAGTTGGAGGAATTGACCAAGTAGGCCTGAGAAGATGGCCATTGCTGATGCATATCTATGAAAATAAATCGGAACTTAACTGGGCTAAGTACATTTTCAACAGGCTTGTTGATTGTGTGACTAAGTTTAAAGTAAAGGTAGAAGACAACAAGGTCTCACCTTCCTTTCCAGTTATGTATGGAATCAAGATATGCTATATCCTTGAACATTTCAGGATTCAGCTAAGAAACCCATTGCCAATCAAGAAATCTGTGTGCAATGTGGGAAGATCTTTCTACAAGCAAAATGTACCTAACATTGCTGGTAAGAAAACCAAGAAGACAACAACTGCAAATGTTGTCAGCACAAGCCAGCAAGAAAGGTATACAACAGCTGCAGATGTTACCACTCAGCAACTTAGAGATGAAACTGCTGTTGGAGGTGGTAACACAAATGAAACTGCTGTAGAAAATCAATAAGGTACGTGTACAACAGCCGTTGCTGAAAATGCAACAATAGATGACCCTGGGAAACTAGAGAAATCTAAAAAGAAAAAGAGGAAAGCTGATGATGACACTCAGACTGCAGCATCATCAGCAAATCCCGTATCTAAGAGGAAACGGACAAGTAACAAAAGAAAGAAGACACTGGCTTCTCTGTCAGTCCCCAATGTCCAAGACTCCTCAGTCAATTCCCAGACAAATGCTGAAACGCATTTGCCAGTAGATGTTGCTGAAATAATTACTGAAACATACATCAGCAATGTTGAAGTGTTTGCGGAAGCCTTCAACAATCAACTTAACGTTGATAACTCTACTGAGAATAGACCACAAGGCAGTGGAAATGAAATTCCTGCCCAAGTTCCAGATATCTACATTGTAGATAATCTAGATGGTCAAACCATGGAACCAGTAAGCGACATTGCTGCTGATCTGCAAAGAGCGGCACTTGCTGATGCTGCTGAACAGATGGTTGCTGAACAAGCAACTCATCAAGTTGCTGAAACCCAGCTTGCTGATGGACCAGTTGCTGAGATAGCAATGGTTCCTGTTCCTGAAGTTGCTGAAACTCAAGAAGCATTATTCAAAGACGCATCTCTTAATGCTGAGAATACTGGCCCAAGTTCACCCAAGACTTCAATTGACAAAGTCCAGCTTGTACTGGAAGATTTAAGCAAACAAATGGAGTTGGAGATTGAAGAATCATCCAACAAGTCAATTGATCTCTTCATGACAAGCAGTGAGCTTAAAGGTCAAGATGCTTCTGCTCAACTTGTCAATTCAGAGACAAGGGAGATTGCTGAAACCGCACAGCTTTCTCAGTTAGAGCAAAATCAGAAGTCTGCTGAAGAAACAGTCCAAGAAGCTGAAGAAACTGTTAATGCTGAAAGGACTGAGCCACAACCTGTCCTTCCTCAGCAGGTAGTTAATTCAACCATCAGTAAAACTTCAAATTCTGAAAATTGTTCTTTTGCAAATTATTCTTTCTCTACAGACTTCTCAAGATACAAGTCAGAAGGTTGCTGAAGCCTCTGCACCAGAACCAACACTCCCTGCTCAGCAGGTAGTTAATAATTTTGGTATAAAAACTAAGTTTGACAGCTTAGTACTTGTGTCTAATTTTAATTTATTTCAGGATGAACAAATGGAGGATGCTACTCAAGCTCTTCATGGAATGGAAATTGTACTACATGAGCTTGCTGACTCTCAGCAGGTAAATCATTTTCAGATTTAAACTCTAAAACAATTCTCCAAACCAATCCTGATCTAAATAAAATTCTTTTTCAGGCTCAAAAGGAGACCACTGAAGTGGTACTCATCACTGAAGATCAGCAAGTAAGTTCTGAAGAACTTTACTTGAGCTTCAAGAGGACAACTTTGTCAAGAGTTGCTAAGTCCGTCAGCAACTGGCAAAGATATAGGAGAATGGACTTCTCAGATCTTCACCTTCATCTCTCAAATGAGAAAAAGAGATCTTCACTACTGAAGCTCGAAACATTTGTCCACTCCATCCTTCCTGAAGAAATGACATATTCTCAGCAAATGAGTTCAAATCTGATTGCTCAAATCAGAGAGAATATGAAGGCCAAATTTAAGAGTGCCTCTCCAGCTGAACAAGCTGTGATGCTCAAAGGTCTGTTTGTTCCTGTGGTGGCTGATCCCACAAATTAACTGAAGAAGAGGAAGTGACAAGTGTTGCTTTATACAAGCATGTTGAGCTAGTCATTCTGACAGATGATGAAGAAGAAGAAGAAGATGAGAACATTCCCACTGATCCCAGTGATGATGAAGGGAAAGATTCTAAGGACAAGAAGGATGACGATGATGACAATCAAGGTCCAAGTCCTGGTGCTGGTGGATTAAAGTTAACAGTTGCTGAAACTAATCCCTCTGACAATCAGCAAGCTGAACAACAACAATCTCAGCAAGAATCTCAACCTCCTCCTACTGATGCTGAAAATCAAGCACCTGTACAAGGTGCTGATACTGAAGAAGAATACGCCAGAAAAAAAGGGCTGCCTTGAAAAATGGCAAGAGTCAGTTTCTGATGCCAAGGTTACTGAAGAAAACCTTGAAGATGAGGATGAAGAAGATGAAGATTACCAACGAGCTCTACAAAATAGTCTCGTGATCCATGCAAGGCATACGCAGGATCTGGAAATTGGTGAATCTTCAAGACCAAAATCGAAGGAAGTTCCATCCCTTCCACTTACTACTGGCGCAACTCCAGTTATGAGTCTCAAACGTTGCCTTCAGCAACTACTCAATTAAAACTAACTACTGGCGAAACTCCAGTAATTGAGCCCCAAACTCAATTGAAACAACTATCTACTGGTGAAACTCCAGTCGTTGAGTCTGAAGTGTTGCCATCAGCAACCACTCAACAAAAAGGAAGTGAAGCTACTGACAAAGGCTCCAAAGTCGCTCAACTTGATGAATCTGAGGATGATGACGACTTGTCAGAAAATGATGATGAACAATCCAAGCGAGACCCAAAAGTCGTTCAGATTCCTCCTCCTGATTACATCAATGATTTAGACGATGGTCTAAGAGCCGAATTGCTGACGCGTGATGATCAGTTTGCTTCTGAAATTAAGGTTCATTCCTTAACACCACATTTAGTGCCGTTCCCAAGAGTTGAGGAGTTTACTCCCAGAATTCTAGCACTAAAGCAAGTCCATGATGCCTGCAAAGCTGAAGATGAGGCATTGCTTGCTGAGAGCCCACTTGACATTGGAAAGATATTGGCTACAGTGCTGAGACGCACTACAACTTTGACAATAGCTCAGAGAGACATAAGTCTTTATCACAAGAGCTATGAAGAAGATGTAAGTCAGGTGCTCAAGCTTGCAAAAATGCTCTGTCAAAGCTCAGAATATTATGGATGAGAAGGCCGCAACAGAGAAAAGACATGAAGAGAACATGATGAATATTCAAAAAGAGTTAGCAACAATGAACTCTGACCAACAAGAAATCATCATGAAGTATAACAGTCTCAACACTCTTGCTGAAAATTGCAATGAGTTTTATTCTCTGCACATCACTCCGATGTTGCAATCCATGTCTAAGGGGGAAAAGAGAACACTAGAAAGAGAAATCAAACCCCTCCTACTCCTGCTGCTGATGTGCCACTTCCACTAGAACCTCTTGCTGAAAGAGAGCAAAGTTCTAAAAGACAAGCAGAAACTGAGTTAAATTCAGCAAGTACCAAAAAGAGAAAAACCGCTGCTGAAACTCAAGATTTCTGTCACAATGAAAGTCATCACAATCTGAATGAAGATGATGAAGAAGATGATGACAATCAAACAAAGCTCAAGCCATAAGAGCTAGACCCTTAACAGCCATAACTCCGTCTGGCCACTCAAGGCATTTTTCGTCTGACTCTTCAGCAAGAGATCAAGACAATGCTAAAACAAGAAGAAGAAGCAAAGACAGGAGAGAAAAAGGCTGGCCAGCATTGCTATTGGCTCCGGCATTGAATATACAAAGACCAGCAATGATGAAACCACTCAGAATGTGATCAGAAACATTCATGGTTGCTGGATCCTAAAGCTGGAAGACTTGCTGGTAAATGAGTTCTTTCCTACAGCCATTTTGAATCAGATGTTCAAATGGATTGAACTCAAGGTCCAAAGAAAGCAAGGGAAGAATCCCTCCCAAAAAATATTGCTGGGAGATGGTTGAATCTTGAGGTCCATATAAGAAGAGTTGCCATTGGTAAGACATATAGACAAGAACCAGATTGATAAAACCACCTGGCATCGCTTACTATGCTGACCCGGTAACAAAAAACCTAAGAAGAAACTTGGATTGATTCCTTATGAGTACTTCTATCTCACTGCTAGGATCAAGAAGAAGATCTTCTCTGGTTAAGAAAGATTCATCCGAGAAACATTTCAGATACACAGCTTCTCCATGCCAGCAATTGGGGCATGCATTTGTGGGGTAATTAACTACATGGAAATGAATGCTGAAAAGCATCATCATACTGCCTGCAAAAATGCAAGAATTCTTCAACTACAAGTCCGTAGGCTTCTGGAAAACTACGAGAAGGATTGTGTTGAATTCACTGCTCTTGCTGAGAAGAGTGTAAGAGAGATTTTGAGAAAATCCTCTGAAGAGTTTAAGTCCCTGCAATAGTTTTTTGTTAAAGTTTTTGTTTGCTGATTCATTGTTATCTATGCTTTCTTGTAAACTTCTGAATGATAACTTTCAGCAATGAATTCTTTTGACTCTTATTGGTTTTGATTATGCAACTTACTTATGCTTACTGTTTATTAATTCAAGTATGCTTGCATTAATCATCTGATTTATTCAACATCAGAACCTCTAAAAGGGTAACAATTAATTTAGCCATGGATTGCTAACATCAAAAGGGGGAAATTTGTTAGGAAACTTGTAATTTTGATGAGCAATTAACCATGCTAAATTAAGAACAGTCCAGTAACTAGTACTCTTAAGGTCCATAGGATTTAGATTTTAAGGACATTGTAAAAGAGGAACGTTTGCTGATGACTTAGATAGGTGTTAGATAAGTTATTTTCTTTTGTGTATGACGTATTTTATTTTCTGAGAAGAAAATAATTTATTGACACTTAGCGTATGATGTATTTTATTTTCTGAAAAGAAAATATCTTATTGATGCTTAGCTTTAATGACTTATTTTCTGAAAAGAAAATGACCTATTGAAGCATTTGCTGAAGATGTATTTTGTTTATTACAAACAAATTATTGAAGCAAATAAGAAACCGGTCAGAATCTTGAAGACTTTGAAGATCTGAAGACTTGAAGACTTGAAGATTGCTGAAGACTGGTAAGGCACGTGTTGCTCAGAAAGTGAAATTTTTCAGCAGCAGCATTGCATAAGTGAAAATCTGAAGACAGAGTAGGTTGTGCTTGCTGAAACTGAGAATGAACACTTGCTGATGAACATATGTGACCTCTTGCTGAATGTACGTGATTTTGCGCTCCATTGTTACTGTTTGAATTCTATTCAAATGTGCATTTAATGCAAAGCTTACACACGAAGGACATGAAGACTAGAAGACAAACAAAGTTGCTGCTGAAAGTACAAAAGCAAGATAGTGACATGTTAAGGAACAAAAGCCTTAGGATTTGAAATTCAAACGGCTCCTTACTTGCACTATAAATAGAGGTCATCCGGCAAAGAGTTGAAGTGTGTCACAACGTGATCAAACTCTCACTTGTGCTTAAAACTCACAAACTTCAAACACTCTTACTGCCATTGATCCGTTCCAAGACTTAAAGCTTGAAAAAGCTT